>OZ005654.1:314591066-315191066 GCA_963930645.1 Salticus scenicus
CACTCACACGACTTTCTCTTACGCTGAAATTCATTACTATAGAGATTTAGTGGTAAGATAACGAGTACTGTTATATAAATCTACATTAGAAACAATTTAAATTAGGCTTTTGAACCGCTTTATTTTGCAAATGATTCTGCGTGAGGGGTGGTAATGCCTGCTCCCTCAACCTCCTGTTTGAATATTGTACATACATGTATATAGAATTCAAAAACTGTTATTAAATTTAAACGTTCATTCCAAATTATTCAGAAAACTTTCATCCACACCATTCCTTGAAACTTATTAATCACGATCAAACTTTTTAAGTAACAACCTTAAATTAACTTCAAAATACAATATTTCAAATGGCCATAAACGATTTGTTTTTAAGTTATTTTGAAAGAGACATAGGAAAAGTTTAAACGTTAAAACTTCAGTATTCAGAAAACCTAAAAATGTATTTTTTTTTTTTTAAAAAAAAGGCCCAAAAAATATTTTATTTACCGTACGGATATGAAGCAGTTTTCCTGAGCAGTTTTCCTAGACGTAGTAAAATATTATAGTAAAGTACTTCCACTAATTACATTTAGTAAAAAAAGAGTGTTTTCGTTTAATCATTGGCAGCGCTGTATATCTTCTAAAAATTATGTACCACATTGTACACTTATATAGAATCATATATTAATAACGTACAACCTGACATGCACTTTCATCAATTTGTAAGTATTGTCCAACTGTATTCTAGTTCTTTTGTGTAGCCATGTAAACAAACGATGAATGATTTTCATACCATATTCTACATGAAACATGCTTTTATGCATGTGAAAAATATGTATTCATTTCATTTGATTTAATACAGACTATGGATTTAAAATCTACTTACCTGCAATTTCACTCATACACGTAATGTATTTGAATTCTCCTGAATGTCCTGTACACGATCCATTTGCATGATCTCAACGAAAAGTTTAATGTAATATCCCTGTATGATACAGATTTAAAATACCGATTTTGAACTTCTTGCTGCTGTTTGTTCTTGAGATATGCTGATAACAGGCACACAGATACACAGACAGACACACACATAGACCAACCGCTAAAAACATGATTTTCGAATTCAGGGGATCTGAAAACGTGTAAAAAAAAAAAAAAAAAAAAAAAAAACCTCAACTTCGAAAATTTCACCCCAAAACAAAACTTTTTCTATGATATATATGGGTATGAGAAAGTAAAAATGCATCTATATATTTCAATATTTTCATAGTGAGAGAATTGTTGGCCTTTAAACCAGAGGAGAGATTTTAATTATGTCTTTAAAATATGAACTCTAAATTTATGGGGGAAAAGTATTTTTGTATAATTTTCATTTCGGTTAAATACTTAAATTGACACACAAATTAAAAATCTTACGGTATTTCCACTTTTTTTTTTAACCTTCTGATATTTTATTACGACTTTTTTTAGCATTTACGTTCAACATTAAAACTTGTGTAGTTTTTTGCAATATGAATATAACGACATATGATTTTTTTTTTTTTTTTGTATTGTAAAGTAAGTTAATTGCTTATGACTATTACAAGTCAATAGTGTAGTGTTGCAAATTACACAACGGAACAGACAATTATTGCATTTTCACATTTTCAGATTTTCAAACGAACGCTGTAGGTTTTTACCGAAGTGCAATCTTACGTTATTTATGCATAATTATTGTCATCAACAATTACAAAATGCAATTTAAATTATGTCCTCAAAGATTTGTCGTTAAAGGTGAAAGAAAAATGTGTAATATTGATTTTTATAAATGGAAAAACTGAATAAATTTTTACAAGAGCAAAAGGTAGTTTGGCCAATGATTGAATCGAGACTCTTTACACAATCCTAATAAGTAATATATAAAATAATAGAATAAAATATTAGTAATATAGTAAAAATTGAAAATTTATGAAGGGAAAAAGCTTAAAAATAAAAGCAGACAACCCCCCCCCCCCCCAAAAAAAAAAAAAAAAAAAAAAAAAAAAAAAAAGAGAGAGAGAGAACTACATATATATATAGATAGCTAAATATTGAATAATATATAATAACATATAAATGTAATATAATATAAATAAGAACATAATAATATATAAATCCTAAATTAAGGTTGATGATGAGGCTAGTAATATGTTTAACAAAATTATTAACTTGTGCTGGAGTGAAGGTTACAAACATTCCAAGAGGTCAGGGGTCGTGTGACCAGACAGAACGGAGCCACGAGAAGCTGTCTGAGCGACAGATGCTTTGTGTAAAAAAATTGTATATTTCTATGGAAGCGGTGACATCAATAGTTTCCGATTTCACGCATGGCCTTTGTGGCTACCGACGTTTCTCAGAGTTTCGGGTAGACCAAGATTGGCCGAAAATGATGTCACGGGTAGACTGATATCACGTTCAACGAATCAGTGCTTCGTGTGGGGTATTCCCCTCCCCCTTCGAAGGTGTGCTCGGAAGGAAGAGACTCAAAAAAAGAGACAGAGAGACTTGGTGCTAAAAATGTGTAGCATGTTTTTGAAGTATGCTCAGAGGCGAGCATTTTGTAATAATTTTTAACTTATTTGAATTTCAATTTTTTTGTTAAGTTTTGAATAAAAATAGCAAAAAAATCATCCCTGGACTCATGCTTGCGTATTCCGTTGTTCGAGGTGTACTCCCAGAAATCACCACAGCTTTAATTAAAAATATAAAATGGTGGCAGCGGTGGGATGTTGTTTTAAGAGAAAAAAAAAACATCGAACTCTGTTTTCTATGTGTTGGTGGTGAAAAAGTATAAAAGAACGTTGCTGTGAGCCCGGTGACAACTGGAATCCCTGAGATTTACTGGAGATTATTGATGCCTGTGACAATAGCGTGGAAAGGATTAAAAGGACTTCGCTTCTTCCCTGTGCTGCTGAATTCCCTGGAGATGCCAATCAAGGAGATTTTTCAGGTATGTTTTCTTTCATTTTCAGATATGCAAAGTGTCAGAGATTTGAGTTGTGGGATGATAGTTTTTGTTTATTTATTTATTTTTGTTTTGTAACAATGCATGTAGTTACGAAGCTTTAAGAGTAAGAATTTAGTTTTATGTGTAAAATTTTAAGCACGGATATCTCGAAGTCAAGTTAATAGTTAAGGCGGTTGAAAAGAGTAATTTCATGACTTAACGGGGCGTTTACTTGAGAGATAAATTTATCGTTAAAGTTCTGTTTATTGTAACGGGGAGCTTGGTAACTTTAAATTGTTGTTTAAAAGTTTCGATAAGATTATAATTCTAAATTCTTTTTTTAAAAGCAACGTAAGGATTGTGGATACTGTAACTGTTTATATAGGAGTATACTGGAAATTAGTTGATTTGCCTACTGGTAAAAATTCTAGGATTCTTTTTTTTTTTTTTCTCTAGTTGTTTATTTTAACTAAATATAGGTACTGTTTATTGTATCTGGGTAAATATTGTAGTTAATGTTTAGAGAAAAGGTGTTTAAAGATTTTCGTAGGTGATAATCAAAGTGTTACTTTTGTCTATATTTTCATGGTATTTGATTTGTTTATTGTTTTTATTATATGTGCATTTTTTTTCAGTAATTAGTGAAATTGTATTTTGTAATTATGGCATTTCTCATTAAGTATACTAAAAACATATTGTTAGAGTTAGCGGATGAATTTGGTGTTTCGGGGCTAACAGATAAAAGCAAAAAACTAGAAATCAAGGAAGCTATTGAAAAGGCGGCTAATTATGATGAAGGGGTTGCGAAGGCGCTAATAGAAGGGATTTTGGAACAGAAAGAAAGCGAATTGAAATTACAAAAAGAAAAAGAAGAGCGCGAATGGGCGTTGCAAAAAGAAGAGCGCGAATGGGAATTACGAAAAGAAAAAGAAAAAGAAGAGGCCGAACGAAATTTTGAACTGGAGAAACTCAGAATCCAGAGCGCTGCAGAAACTAGTAGCGTAGGGTCCGGGAGTTTAGTTCAAGAGACGGTTTTGAAGAAAATTAATTTAAAGGACATAGCTCCGAAATTTGACCCAAAACAAATGGATATTTCTCTTTTTTTTACGATATTTGAAAGATTAGCACGTAAAGAAAATGTTAGCGAACAGGACTGGATGTCGCAACTTATCCCTTTATTGCCGTGCGACGTCGTACAAATAATTATGAAATTAGACGAGTCAGAGGCTGATAACTTTCAACATGTAAAAAAAGTGTTGATGAATAGATTCAGATTGAGTGCGCGTGCGCTAAGAACGAAATTTGAATCGCACACCAAAAAAAGTGAAGAATTATGGGTTGATTTAGTTCACGATTTGAGAGGGTACCTAGATAACTGGCTTGAGATTTTAGAAATTAAAGATTTAGAGTCATTAAAGGAATTGATGCTCACGGAGCAGTTAAAGAAAAGGGTACCATGCGAAATCAAACAACATTTTGTAGATGTGTGGGAAGAAATCAACAAAGCTTCGGATTTGGCGGAGAAGTGCGACAAGTATGACGCGGTTAGAAAAGAGAATGGGAAAAGAGAATATAAACCTTTTCAGCGTTTTACGAAGGGTAGAAATTCATTTGGGAAAGACGGTCAGAAATTCGGGTCAGGTAAGCATGATGGTGGGAGTAATCCGAAAGCTGAGTCAACTAAGGGCGACAAAAAAGACTCAGGAAAATTAAAAGGGGATAAAATCGAATCTAAAGATCGTGATTTTGATAGAAATAGTAAAATTGTGTGCTATTTGTGCTCGGAAAGGGGCCATATTCGACCTAACTGCCCACAAAACCCTAATCGCAGAACAAATCCGATCAATAACTTAAGTGCGGGCGAAATTTTAGGTGTTGGTTTTGAGCCTTATATAGGTAAATTAGAAATAAATGGACAAGAGCGCGAATTCTTGAGAGATAGTGGCTCAAACATTGACGTGTGCGAAAGGAATATGATTTCTGTTGAGGATTTACTGCCGGAACAGGTATGGATTAAGCAACCGTTTGACGAAACGTGTAGGTGTTTACCTTTGGCGAAAATCGTTTTAAAAGGGGAATTCGGAGAGGTCATTACAAAAGCGGCTGTAAAACCTGCTAATTTGAGTCAGGGAATATATCTTCTAGGCAATAAAACCGCAGAGTTAATTGAGTCCAATAAAAAAATTGTTTATCCAATTAATGCGATAACGCGAAGTCAGAAACGTGAGCAAGAAAGGATTAAGAGTGCGCAGTCCGAAATGAATAATGAAAAGCCAACTCAGAGAAAAATTCAGAATTTTGAGGAGGAACCGGGTTTGATAAGCGAGTCGTTAGAGGAGACTAGTGCAGAAAATAAAGTTGTTCTTCCTGTGTTAAAAGAAACAGACAGGTGTCCATTAATCGGGGTTTCAGCTGAAGAGTTTCAAAAAGAGCAAACTGCGTGTGACACGTTGAAAAATTGTTGGGAAAAAGCTAGGAATGAAGCGGGAAAGGAATTTAAGATAAAAAATGAGCGGTTAATTCGAATATCGGATTCTAAGCGTAACCAAAACAGGATGCAGTTGTGCGTGCCAAAGAAATTTAGGGCAGCGATTCTAAACCTGTGTCATGATTCTGTGTCAGGGCATTTAGGCTCGTGTAAAACTAAGCAGAGGGTGTTGACTAATTTCTTTTGGCCAAATTGCTATCAGGAAATCGAAGAGTATGTCAAAACTTGTGAAATTTGTCAAAAAGTAGGACAAAAAGGGGATAAGAAGAAAGCTCCGTTGAGATTAGTACCGATTATTTCTGAACCGTTCAGACGTCTGTCGATTGACGCTATAGGTCCGCTTGTAACGAGTAACAAAAATAATCGTTTTGCGATAACGGCTGCTTGCGTCGCTTCAAAATTCCCGGATGCTATTCCTGTGGAAAACCTAACTTCGAGGTCAGTGATCAATGCATTGATGCAAATTTTCGCGAAGACCGGATTTCCTAGAGAGTTAGTCTGCGATCAAGGCGCTTATTTCACGAGTGACTTATCGACAGCGCTTTTTGAGAAGTATGATATCAAAATCAATCATTCTTCTGTCTGTCATCCGCAATCTAATCAGGTGGAAAGAATGCATTCCACTCTTAAGAGGATTCTCAAAGCATTATGTCTCGAAACGAAAAGCGATTGGGAAGAAAATCTGCCTATGGCTCTTTTCGCGTTGAGGACGGTGCCGCATGAAAGCACGGGATTTTCTCCTTCAGAGCTTATTTTTGGGAAGAATTTGAGGATGCCTCATACCATTGTTTACGAAAATTGGATGCAGGAAGAGGAAATTAATCAAAATGTAGTAGAGTATAGTTTGGATTTAAATGAGCGCTTAAAAAGATGTCAAGATTTGGCAGGGGAGCGCATGACAGAATGTCAACAAAAAAGAAAATTATGGTACGACCAAAATGCAGTGTCCCGAAAATTTAAGGTGGGAGACTCGGTGTTGGTTTTGGCTACTGCAAAACCACATAAAATGGCAGTACAGTGGCTAGGTCCAGGTGTAGTTACGGGGGTAATATCCGATACGAACTATACGGTAGATCTTCCGGGAAGGAGATGTAAGGACACGATTTTCCACGTGAATTTAATGAAACCTTATCATAAACGCCCAGAGCATGTCAACTTAATTTTGGAAGAGGGTGGCGAGGAAATTGAGGAGGATGCATCTATCCCGTATCCGATTTCGGACCCTAATCATTTCGACTTGACAGACTTAATTAAGGGGAGTAATTTGGGTGATAAGGTTTCGGAAGGGAATTTGGCAACTTTACAAGATGTCCTAGTAAAGCATAAAACGGTGTTTTCTAACGACCCTGGTACGACCCATAAGGTAGAGATGGATATCATTTTGACAGATGATAAGCCGATTCGTGCAAAACCCTATCGCATGTCTCCGCGGCAGTTAGAAATTATGCGGAAGGAGATTTCCAGGCTGTTAGAGTTAGGGGTGATTGAGGTGGGTCAGTCAGATTACGCATCGCCTATGATTCTTGTAGAGAGTCCGGGGAAAGACCCTAGGCCGTGTGTCGATTATAGGGCCCTCAATGCCAAAACCCAAGTGCAATTTTTCCCGTTACCGAATATTGAGGAGGTAGTTGAGGAAGTGAGCACTGCAAAATATATCTCAGTAATGGATCTGACGAAGGGGTATTTCCAAATCCCGTTAACGAAACGTGCGCAAAGGTATGCGGCGTTTGTAACCCCTTTCGGTGAGTTTATTCCAAAAAAAATGATGTTTGGCTTAGTGAATGCTCCATTTTATTTTTGTAAATTAAGTAGTGAGGTGCTAGGGGATTTAGTGAGTTTTGTGAGACCATATGTGGATGATCTGGCTGTGTTTTCATCCAGTTGGGAGCTCCATATCCGGCATCTGGACATTGTGTTACAACGTTTGGAGGAGGCAAATCTAAAAGTGAAACCGGCAAAGTGTTTATTCGCCCAGGACCATGTAAAATTTTTAGGGCACGAAGTGGGGTCAGGGAAGAGGTCGCCGAGTGACGCGAAAATCCAAACTATCCAAGAATTTCCCATTCCAAAGACAAAGACGCATGTAAGGTCATTTTTAGGTCTGACCGGATTTTACCATAAATATATAAAGGATTATGCGACAAAAGCTGCGCCTTTGACGGATTTGTTAAAAGGGAAAAATAAGAGGGAAAAAATTGAGTGGAGTCAGGAATGTGATCAGGCATTTAAGGTACTAAAATTAGATCTAACTAAGGGACCGGTACTCTATGCTGCGGATTTTTCAAAAGACTTCATTGTTCAGACTGATGCAAGTCTTGTAGGGGCGGGTGTGGTCCTAGCTCAAAATTTCGGGAATAACGAGGAACACCCAATTGTTTATTTGAGCAAAAAATTCTCCAAGGCGGAGCGTAATTATAGTACCATTGAACGCGAATTAGCGGCAGTCATTTTTGGGGTGAAAAAACTAAATCATTATTTAGATGGACAAAAATTCGTTCTTCAAACCGATCATAACCCTTTAGTTTATCTTAAAAAAATGATGGGCACAAATTCACGTTTGACGAGATGGGCCTTATGTTTACAACAATACAACTTCACAGTCGAGCATAAGAGCGGAAAAAAGCATTTGAATGCGGATGCGTTAAGTCGCATGCACGAAGAATAAAAAAAAAAAATAATGCCTTGGTTTTAGGTAGTGTTTTTGGACTGTTTGTAAATATTTATTTTTTTTCTTTCTTTCATTTGTATTACAAAAAAAAAAAAAAAAAAAAAAAAAAAAAGTTTGAATGTATTGATTATGAATTATTTTTCTTTCTTTTTCATGAAATTTTATTGTGTAATTGTGAAATTTCAGTGTTTGCCTTTTAAAATTTTGTTAGGGGTAGAACCTTTGATTGTCATCACGAAATTGCATGTGAATGTTTAATTGTTTTTTTATATAATGTGAAATGAGACCTTGGGATCTAGTAATTATGCAAGGTGTAAGACTAGAAAATTTATTTTTAAGATTATTTTTAGTTCTATAAAAGTTCAGGGGGTTGTTTCGGAAAAATTTTTTTGGGGGGCTAGCTCAACTCTCTGATGTTGCATGTTTGATAATGGGAGGAGGCACCTGAGTCTTCTGGAGCCCATTTTACATCCTGAAGTCCGTAAAATGGTCTTTTAGGAGGGAGGAAGCTGTGCTGGAGTGAAGGTTACAAACATTCCAAGAGGTCAGGGGTCGTGTGACCAGACAGAACGGAGCCACGAGAAGCTGTCTGAGCGACAGATGCTTTGTGTAAAAAAATTGTATATTTCTATGGAAGCGGTGACATCAATAGTTTCCGATTTCACGCATGGCCTTTGTGGCTACCGACGTTTCTCAGAGTTTCGGGTAGACCAAGATTGGCCGAAAATGATGTCACGGGTAGACTGATATCACGTTCAACGAATCAGTGCTTCGTGTGGGGTATTCCCCTCCCCCTTCGAAGGTGTGCTCGGAAGGAAGAGACTCAAAAAAAGAGACAGAGAGACTTGGTGCTAAAAATGTGTAGCATGTTTTTGAAGTATGCTCAGAGGCGAGCATTTTGTAATAATTTTTAACTTATTTGAATTTCAATTTTTTTGTTAAGTTTTGAATAAAAATAGCAAAAAAATCATCCCTGGACTCATGCTTGCGTATTCCGTTGTTCGAGGTGTACTCCCAGAAATCACCACAAACTCAATAGTAACGATTTAGAAAAATACCCCAAAAAATTCTGATGGTAATGAGGGAAAAAGTAAAACTGATTTAAATTTAAAAATAAAATAAACTAATGATAATATATTTTCTTTTTAGAGTAAAAAGGTCAAAGACATTTTCGATGTGAAACAACGTAGTCCAAAAAAATAATAAAATAAAATAAATAAATAAATAAATAAATAAATAAATAAATAATAATAATAATAAATAAATAAAATAAAATAAATAATAATAATAATAATAATAATAATAATAATAATTTTAGTCTTTGGCTTTAATCAAAAAAAAGTAGCAAGTTTCTATCATAAAGAACTTAAGCATATTATCCAAAAAATAATAATAATAATAATAATAATAATGAAGGGTGTTTGGGTTGACGCTCTAAGGTTATTTTCTGCACATTAAGGTTAAATCAACTAGGATTTACGGCTTAACCCTTCATTTACTGCATTCTGAAATAGACAAAAAATGTATTTGAAATCCATTTTTTACTATCCATTTTATTTATTTATTTATTTATTAAATCCATGATAGTAGTTAAGGAGAATTTGGTGAAGTTCCACATCAGTTTATCATTCTTATATAAAGATAAAAAAAAGAGATCAAAACAATGAAAAAAACAATGTAAATTATTATGTATTTTTTAAGTCTTTTATGTTTTCTGTAAGATCTAGATATTTGAAGCGATAGATAAATTAATTATAACATACGTGAAGATCATGAAAAATGTCAAGCAAAAACAGTAGCAGTCAATAAAATTCTTTCTTGGTCAAAAACGGCTACATGTAGTGTCTAGTGCCATGTTGGGAGATTAAAGTGAGGTGTATGCATTCCATTTTTATAAATACACATTTAGCATTTCTTACATGAATTCAGTTTTATATATATTTTAGTCTAATGGTACTTTAAAGAACCATCAGCAGATAAAGGACAAAAGTGTATTTCGAATTTTCATGCCTGAGCCAGGATTAGAACCCGGTATCTGGGAACTGAAGGCCATATACCTAACCATTCCGCTTTTACATTAGAAATGGGCGGAGAGGAAGAATGGTTAAGTGATGGCATTTGTAGAGAAAGCTTTCGTACTGAGGCATAATAAATGTGTATAGTTTATTATTTTGATATATGTCTATTATCCTATTACATTTCAATTTTATTAGTAAATAACACACAAAAAAAAAATGGCTAGTAAGAAGAATACATCTTCATTAATTTTTGATGATGTAGATTTTTCTATAAACAATGCAATTAATGGATTAAATAGCATCGTTTATGTTCATGTACTCACTTTAATATAGTTAAGAAAAGTTATATAGCACTGGCTTCAAGATTTTCAATCTTCAACAACTTTATTTGGCATCAGTCAATTACTTAATAATGATATTCAAGTTTAATGAATGAATTAATTTACTAATTTTCAAAGCCATCACAGTACACTAATAAAAAGTAAAACTTGTTTATTTTTACTTATTTATTTCCTTATTTGTAGGATTTAAATTTATTTTTCTTCAGATTCTATAACATTATTTGACATATTTAATATGCTACAAAAAAAAAAAAAAAAAAAAAAAAAAAAGAAAAGAAAAGAAAAGAAAAAAGAAAGAAGAAAGAAGAAAGAAGAAAGGAAAGGAAAAAGTAAGCAATCACCATTAAATTAATTCTTTTCCTAATTATATTTCTTAGCGTTTTGAAGTAATGTTGCAAATTCTTTTTATTAGATATAATTTTCGTGATTTTCTTAAGATTATAAATACGATGCTTTAAAATTTTCGAAAACTTAACAAATAATTTCAAAGATTATTTCTATTTAGATATTATAATTGTTGCTTAAAAATTTATAAATGGTCTTTTGAAGGTTAAATTAGAATTTGGGGGGAAAAAAATAATAAATACAATTTCTACATCATATTAATATAGCGAATTAACAGATTATCCACTTTAATAAAACTAACTATTCAGTATTGACTGGGGGAAAAAAATGAAAGAAAATCAATTTAATATGTCTTAATTGCTTTGCTTAGTCCTGGAAACATTAAACTTAGCATAATTCCTAGTTAAGAAATTAGAAAATATTCAAATATCCACGTCCTATCGAGGCGATGATTTACCACCCCATTTACTGAACTCCGCCTGAGAATTTTTGCAGTGCTTTCAAGCTGGGTCCCGGCGCTAGGTGAAAAATACTTCTACCTATGGATTTCCATGCTAAAACAGCGAAGTTACCCATATTAATCACCAATTCATTACCATAATAATAACTCCCACTAATGACTATGCGCTTCTTTAAGAGTTTTATAACTAATGGCTGCACCAAGTGAAAATGCAGCTTCGCTGGACTGTCTCCTATTAATCATAAAAACGCCAGAACGGGAGTAAATCGAAGACGCTTTATCAATATTCTTAACTTATTTATTAAATGAATCCGTTATTTTGCAATACCCTGGAGTTGTGTACCTATTGGTTTATTTAATCTGTGGGAGGGGAAAAGGGTAGTCAAATTTTCAATTTTTTTTGTTAGTTTGGTAACTTGAGGTGTACTTAATTCGTCAATACACTGATAATAGATGTCTTCGGTTATAAGAACAATTTTAAGAGTTGTTTAACTTAGGCATTATTAATGTGCTTATGTTTAAATTATGGTGATTATAATCATTAATATCGTAATAAATATCGGATTGGAGCGGTAAATTTTTTGTCCAATAGCATATGAGTAAAATTTTTTCGATGAGCATATTGCGTTAACGCTGCTAAATTGCAAATAATAATACATTATTATTGTTCATTTTTATGATAGTTGTTATTTATTGTTTGTTTATAAGAGCTTTCATGAGGTATTTATGACCAAGCTATTTTTAACAGGAGGTAGTTTGGAGAAAGAGTAATAAAATACTAATGCGAAGGTATTATTATGCTTAATATTAGCATTTGAAAATAATTAATATTTTTTTATTACTATAACTATTCATATTTTTCAATTCAGTTTTAGGATATTAATGTGTGCAAACGCGTTTATTTTTATATTAAATGAAGAGTTTTTAACTCTCTGTAGATAACAATAATTTGTATAAGAAAGGAAATTATGTGCTTGCTGTTTATTGTTAAATTATTCTAGAAATGTTTTATATAGAAACTGAACATATTGTTTGTCCACCTATCTATCCATTATCAACAAATGAAAGTTCTATACTTCTTTTTTAATGATACCTAATGTGAATACTAGTAAAAAACTTACTAAAAATCATTCTTTTCTTAAGAAATGCATATGAGCTGTCATACAGTTTATAACATTAACAGGAAAAGGAAGTATGTACGGCAACCTGTCGCTATCTTTTCATGAAGAAAGAATTGAAAATTAAGAAAATATGCTTAATTACTTCTTAAAAATTGCAATTAAAAATTCTAATTTTTTTTTTTTTTACATAACGATTCGTTATGTGTTTAATAGACATTTTTGAAATTAGTTTAACAATTTTCAAAAGAAATTAAGTAGTTCCGTACTTTAAAGGGTTAAAATGTGGAACGAAACACAACACATTCCGTTGTTTTGTAGAGAAATTGCCCAACACCATTTTAGCAAATTTTTATGTGAATCCTTCTGAATCCAAATATGACATCCATTTTGTCCTATCACCCAGCGTTTTTTAGGGACGGTCCCCCTATTTTTATCACTTTTCGGTAATTGCCGAAACGTTAGTGGAGGCCCTCCGTTGAGACTCAAAACGGTTTTGGGCTCTGTCTGTGTGCTTGTCTGTCTGTCTGCTGCGCGATAGCGGCCGCAAGAATCCCGCTATTCACTTGTAATTTGGTACACATGTTTGTGTGCCCCACGGAATCAGCTGTATAGTTTTGGTTGTGTATTCCATTTGTAGTTCGTGTACAGGGACACGCCAAAGTTTTTCTTATCATTACTGCCTATGGGAGGATTTTGTATGTACCGCGATAGCGGCCACAAAAATCACGCTATTGACTTGCAATTAGGTACACATATTCAGGAGCCACACAGAATTAGCTGTATAGTTTTGGGTGAGTATTCTATTTGCAGTTCGTGTACAGGGATACACCAATTTTTTTTTCTTATCATTATGGCCTGTGGGTATAATTTGCATGAATTTCAATAGCGACCTCAAAATCCCCGATTGACTTGCAAATTGATAAACATGTTTAAGGGCTATACAGAAATAACTGTTTAAAATTTGGTATTCATATTGTTTATTCTTTGTGTACAGGGATACACCAAAGTTTTTCTTATCATTACGGCCTATAGGCAGATATTCTTTAAACTCATTTTAACACGGTTGCACTGCATTTAACAAAATGAGATTAACATACCTTATTGAGATGCTTTAAAACATGTTTTAGGGAGAAAATGTGTGCTTAGACAATAATTAATGTACATGTACAGAACCTTACAAAAGTCTTCCGACAATGTTAGGTAATCATCCAACTTATGTCAAATTTCATTATCCTACATTCCACATATTGGATGTAGTATACATTATTAAGATGCTTAATCCCATGTTTTCTCTAGACAAAAGGTATGTATAGACTAAATAATTTATTTTCAGGACCAAGCACAAGAATTCCGAGACATTCTGTAATTAAACAAATGATGTGAATTTTGGTTTAAATATTAATAAGTTACTAGAAATCAGTTGTATAATTTTTATTGATGTTTATAATTACTGTGGCACCCTAGAGTGCAGTAACACATAAAAGAATTTCTTACCATTACGGTCTATAAACAGTATTTCTTATAAGTGCATTTTAACATGGCTGCATTTCATTAAACATAATGAAATAAAAGTGTGTTATTATTATTATTATTATTATTATTATTATTTTTTTTTTTTTTTTTTTTATTATTATTATTTTTTTTTTGGGTTTCTGTGAAAATATTATAAAAATAGAATTGGTAATTTGTTTACAGGGCAGCACAAAATAATTCCAATTTATTATGCAATCATTTGTCATGAAATTTGGTAGAAGTATTTATGACTTACAAGGAATTAACACAAGGCTAATGAGTTACAAGGAAATATGTATATATACATATATACAAAGAGATACAGACAGATTCAACAGGGGGTTGAGGGGCGGCATCCCCCTGTTTACCCCCTTCAAGCCCCCGTATTTTAAACAAGTAGTGCATTAATTATATATATATGTACAGTCGGTAACAAAAGTGTCCGAACACTAGCAAAAATTCCTATGTAAAAAAAGTATACTTTATACGGTTTTGTTAATTAAATCCTTATCGAATCCTGTTCTTAGTCAGTGTAAGAACATGATTCGATAAGGATTTATTTAATAAAATCGTATGAAGTGTACTTTTTTTACATAGGAATTTTTGCTAGTGTTCGGACACTTTTGTTACCGACTGTATGTGTAAGTATATGCATACATTCATAGAAATAGCGACTGATATAAAAGAACTATTGTGTCTCTAATTTAATTTAAAGAATTTAATTCAATGTGAATGTTTGTAATGACGCAAATTTGCAAGGAAAACATCATTTACTGTCCAAATGTTTTTTACGGGCTTTGCCTAAAATCTCTGCTGTCGGGCTTTGCCCATAATCTTGCTTCCATATGTTTAACTGTGTATGGTGATCCACTGTGGAAATTTCCTCATAATAATGTCATTATACATTTCAATACTATTGCAAAAAATGATTAATGTTTCCGAGAATAAAATGTTGAGTGCAGATATACAGGCGAAAGTACTTGGACATTTTTGCCGTAAAAACAAGTAAAATAGTCCGCAATACTCCTTCATTGATGAAGATAAAGCTTCGATTGAATATGCTTGGCTTGGTATCAAATTAAAAATTATGCAGAATTAGTTTATGATTGACAATGGTATTTATAAACTAATTAGGATAAAGGAAAATCCGAATGGATATTATAATTATATATTTATTTTTTTTTAATTAGTTTTGCTCATTTTGTCTAAATGAGACAATATAAATTTATATTTTTTGTGATTTCTTAAAAATGTAAAATGTATAATTTAAAACTTCTGATTGCTGTATAAATAAAAAAATAAATATGTAGAAATTGCCTATAATTTATTCAGTATTTCTTTAAAATTGAGTCGGGACATCAAAGTTTAAACCTTTTAGTAAAGTGGTGTAATATTTTGATAATTACTTAATATGTTTCTACTGTACAGCTAAAGAAATTATCAGAAATTTTCACAGAGCAGAATTAATTATATTTTCATATACATTAAAAAATTATCATTTGAGTATTTTAAAACTCCTTCTCGCATCGCAATTTGGCAAATAAAGTAAGGAATTTCATTTATTTATTGCGAACATAATAACATTGATATCTGAACACTACCACAACGATTGTGAATTTTCTGAATGTGAAAATATATTTAAAAAAAAGAAAAAAAAATTAGGTAATGGGTAATTATGGAAACAGTTTTTCCCATGGAATAACATGGGCCACGAATGTCGGCGAGATTAGCTATTATTAGCTCTTAAGTAAGAAACATCGCTATCATTCATTTAAATAAACTTAGTAGATAAGTAAATCATAAACGAAATTTGTGATGAAACCCATTATTAATGTTTAATCACTTATTAAGATTGTATTAAGCTTTCTTCGAACGAATTATTACGTTGTATAATTCTTAATAAGTAAATTTTAA
This sequence comes from Salticus scenicus, assembly GCA_963930645.1. Lineage (NCBI taxonomy): Eukaryota > Metazoa > Arthropoda > Arachnida > Araneae > Salticidae > Salticus > Salticus scenicus. The sequence continues at coordinate 314,606,875 of OZ005654.1, forward strand.
ACTGTTCTGCCTCACATAAACCCAAAAGCGAATTTAGAGCAAATAATTTTAATTTCCCTTTTTCGGCTTCGAATGTTGAGTGATGAAATAGCCTCTCAAAGTATCACGCATATTCCTTTACATAGAGTTAGGGACTAACGGGCTTGAATGTCCAGAATTTAAATTAACAATTAGATCTGATTTTATTGAAATTTTATTTTTCCGACTGAGTGAAAATAATGCCTGGACCTGGAGTCGAACCCCGGATCATTGACTTGCAAGGTCAAGGCTCTACCAATTGAGCTATCCAGGCCGACAACCAGTCAGCATTACTCACTTAGACAACCTTTAGGCAGAAACATCTGGTCTATTATTTAGATAGCTCGATAGAAATGAGCCGCAGATAAAGAAAAACACCATTAAACAATAGGAGAAAGAAATACAATTTTTATTAAAATCACAATCAACTGATTGGAAAAAAATCATATTTTAATGAAATTTTATTTTTCCGACTGAGTGAAAATAATGTCTGGATCCGTGTTTCGACTCCCGGTCCAGGCATTATTTTCACTCAGTCGGAAAAATAAAATTTCATTAAAATATGACTTTCTTCCAATCAGTTGATTGTGATTTTAACAAAAATTGTAATTAGATCTGAGTTTAAATTATTTTATAATTTATTGGTCGGAAATAAGGAAAATTTATATTAATGTATTTTCATGGTAAGAGATTAAAACAATCTAAGATGGGTAAAAAATTTCTTTTAAAACGCTCGTTTGTGAGATTACATTATGTTTTAACATTGCATAAAATATTATGTCTATATAGGAAGCTGTCAGAAACCTAAATGAATGCAGAACAAGTTTTATAAACCGTATTGTAAAATACATGTGCTACAGCATTTCAAATAAGAATTTTTTTCATTAAAATTATTTTTATTAATAAAGTCCAATTAATATTACTTTATCTAGTTAATTAACTTCTAAATTGTAGTGAGTGTATCACAATTATTATGCAACAAATTATTATATTTCTTCCTCTTTTTACATTTTCATTTTCTTCAGTCAGGTTCACTAGTTTTAATATTAAAACCATCTCGATATAGTTTCGAAAGGCGAAGGAACGAAAATTATAACGAGAACATTATTTAATCTAAGAACCTATATTAGCCGAGAATTTTTTTTATAAATTGTATTGTAAATTTATTGTAAAATATTTCAAGAAATAATTTTAATTTATGAAAAATTTGTAATTTCAATTAATATTACTTTTCTAGCTAATTATCCTGAAATTATAGAAAGTATTTCGTAATTAATATTCAATACAATGTTATGTTTCTTCCCTTTACTATATGAAAAATTTATACATTTCACTCAGGAGTCACTACTTGAGTGAAGTGAGTTTTGTAAGATGCACGAATGGAAATTAGAATGAGAGCACTATTAAGTTTAGGAACCTATATCAGCCAAGAAATATATATATACGTATAAATTGTACTGTGAAATTTATGTAAAATATTATTTCCAGAGAGAATTCTTTTATATAAAACTTTATAACTGCATTACTATTACTTTGTCTACTTAATTATATTCGAAATTGAAGTGATTATATTGAAATTAACATGTAACACATTGTTATGTTTCTTCTTTTTCTCTTGAAAATTATCCTTTTCTTATAATTTTCTTATTATGTGGTGTCTACATAATTATCTTCGAAATTGAAGTGATTATATTGAAATTAACATGCAACACATTGTTATGTCTCTTCTTTTTTTCCCTGAAAATTATTATTTTCTTATTATCATTTTATTTTTAAGTTGTGTCTTAAGTGGTCTTCTTAAGTGGTGTCTGCTTAGTTAAATTTCGAAATTAAAAAAATCTGGAGTGACTCCACTCGACTTTCCGAACGTTGAGTAATTAACAGTTTTGTAGATAAAGGGAAGTAAGAGGCGTTGTTAAACAAACAAAAGAGAAAACAAACAAAAACCATAATAGAGTGTTTGAGTATTTTTCTCCATATATTACACGATGTTTTATTTAACGCTACTGAACTATGAGCCCATAGATCTCAATGATAAAGTATATTTCGTTGTGTCCCTGCAAAAACCTATAAATGCTAGATTCATCAAAATACTTATAACCCGAATAAACTTCTATACGTCAGAAACGCCAAAGAAAAATATTTGAGCGCCCCTTTGGCGTTTCTGACGTAGTAGTTTATTCGGGTTTTAACATTCCAACGCCAATTCTCCTGTTATTATTTATTAAGATGCTTATAGTTAGTGCAACAGTGATTTATTATATTCATATAAATTTTCAGCTCAATTGAATAAGGCGTTTAGATGATATCGCACTTTTAAAAATTTGGTCCCATAGGCCATAATGATAAAGAATTTTTCTTTGTGTCCCTGCAAAAAAAATGTAAGTGCTAAATTCACCAAAATCTATACAGTTGGTGCAACTGTGACCTATAACATGTGTACAATTTTTTTGCTCAGATTAATAAGGAGTTTAGACGCTATCACACTTTTGAAAATTTGGTCCCATAGGCCATAATGATAAAGAATTTTTCCTGGTGTCCCTGAAAAAAAAAAAAAAAAAAAACTAAAGTGTTAGATTCACCAAAATCAATAGGGTTCGTACTATGGTGACTTACAATATACGTACCAACTTTCAGCTTATTCGAACAAAGCGTTTAGACGCTAGCGTGTTCACTCACAGACATACACACACACATACATACACACATACATACACACACACATACATACATCATCGTAAAAATAGTCGAAACGGACTCAGGGGACCTCGAAACGTATAGAAACATCAAAATTTCAAATTCGGATTTTTGACATGATTACAATACTTTCCTCACTATACTGTTCGGAAAGTAAAAATTATAACGAAATTAACATGCAACACATTGTTATGTTTCTTCTCCCCCCCCCCCCCCCCCCCTGAAAATTACTTATTATCATTTTCTCATTAAGTGGTGTCTACTTAATTATCTTCGAAATTGAAGTGATTATAACGAAATTAACATGCAACACATTGTTATGTTTCTTCATTTTCCCCCCTGAAAATTACTTATTATCATTTTTTTATTAAGTGGTGTTTTAAGTGGTCTTCTTAAGTGGTGTCTACTTAATTATCTACGAAATTGAAGTGATTATATCGAAATTAACATGCAACACATTGTTATATTTCTTGAGGTGTACTTGAGGTGTACTTAATTCGTCAATACACTGATAATAGATGTCTTCGGTTATAAGAACAATTTTAAGAGTTGTTTAACTTAGGCATTATTAATGTGCTTATGTTTAAATTATGGTGATTATAATCATTAATATCGTAATAAATATCGGATTGGAGCGGTAAATTTTTTGTCCAATAGCATATGAGTAAAATTTTTTCGATGAGCATATTGCGTTAACGCTGCTAAATTGCAAATAATAATACATTATTATTGTTCATTTTTATGATAGTTGTTATTTATTGTTTGTTTATAAGAGCTTTCATGAGGTATTTATGACCAAGCTATTTTTAACAGGAGGTAGTTTGGAGAAAGAGTAATAAAATACTAATGCGAAGGTATTATTATGCTTAATATTAGCATTTGAAAATAATTAATATTTTTTTATTACTATAACTATTCATATTTTTCAATTCAGTTTTAGGATATTAATGTGTGCAAACGCGTTTATTTTTATATTAAATGAAGAGTTTTTAACTCTCTGTAGATAACAATAATTTGTATAAGAAAGGAAATTATGTGCTTGCTGTTTATTGTTAAATTATTCTAGAAATGTTTTATATAGAAACTGAACATATTGTTTGTCCACCTATCTATCCATTATCAACAAATGAAAGTTCTATACTTCTTTTTTAATGATACCTAATGTGAATACTAGTAAAAAACTTACTAAAAATCATTCTTTTCTTAAGAAATGCATATGAGCTGTCATACAGTTTATAACATTAACAGGAAAAGGAAGTATGTACGGCAACCTGTCGCTATCTTTTCATGAAGAAAGAATTGAAAATTAAGAAAATATGCTTAATTACTTCTTAAAAATTGCAATTAAAAATTCTAATTTTTTTTTTTTTTACATAACGATTCGTTATGTGTTTAATAGACATTTTTGAAATTAGTTTAACAATTTTCAAAAGAAATTAAGTAGTTCCGTACTTTAAAGGGTTAAAATGTGGAACGAAACACAACACATTCCGTTGTTTTGTAGAGAAATTGCCCAACACCATTTTAGCAAATTTTTATGTGAATCCTTCTGAATCCAAATATGACATCCATTTTGTCCTATCACCCAGCGTTTTTTAGGGACGGTCCCCCTATTTTTATCACTTTTCGGTAATTGCCGAAACGTTAGTGGAGGCCCTCCGTTGAGACTCAAAACGGTTTTGGGCTCTGTCTGTGTGCTTGTCTGTCTGTCTGCTGCGCGATAGCGGCCGCAAGAATCCCGCTATTCACTTGTAATTTGGTACACATGTTTGTGTGCCCCACGGAATCAGCTGTATAGTTTTGGTTGTGTATTCCATTTGTAGTTCGTGTACAGGGACACGCCAAAGTTTTTCTTATCATTACTGCCTATGGGAGGATTTTGTATGTACCGCGATAGCGGCCACAAAAATCACGCTATTGACTTGCAATTAGGTACACATATTCAGGAGCCACACAGAATTAGCTGTATAGTTTTGGGTGAGTATTCTATTTGCAGTTCGTGTACAGGGATACACCAATTTTTTTTTCTTATCATTATGGCCTGTGGGTATAATTTGCATGAATTTCAATAGCGACCTCAAAATCCCCGATTGACTTGCAAATTGATAAACATGTTTAAGGGCTATACAGAAATAACTGTTTAAAATTTGGTATTCATATTGTTTATTCTTTGTGTACAGGGATACACCAAAGTTTTTCTTATCATTACGGCCTATAGGCAGATATTCTTTAAACTCATTTTAACACGGTTGCACTGCATTTAACAAAATGAGATTAACATACCTTATTGAGATGCTTTAAAACATGTTTTAGGGAGAAAATGTGTGCTTAGACAATAATTAATGTACATGTACAGAACCTTACAAAAGTCTTCCGACAATGTTAGGTAATCATCCAACTTATGTCAAATTTCATTATCCTACATTCCACATATTGGATGTAGTATACATTATTAAGATGCTTAATCCCATGTTTTCTCTAGACAAAAGGTATGTATAGACTAAATAATTTATTTTCAGGACCAAGCACAAGAATTCCGAGACATTCTGTAATTAAACAAATGATGTGAATTTTGGTTTAAATATTAATAAGTTACTAGAAATCAGTTGTATAATTTTTATTGATGTTTATAATTACTGTGGCACCCTAGAGTGCAGTAACACATAAAAGAATTTCTTACCATTACGGTCTATAAACAGTATTTCTTATAAGTGCATTTTAACATGGCTGCATTTCATTAAACATAATGAAATAAAAGTGTGTTATTATTATTATTATTATTATTATTATTATTTTTTTTTTTTTTTTTTTTATTATTATTATTTTTTTTTTGGGTTTCTGTGAAAATATTATAAAAATAGAATTGGTAATTTGTTTACAGGGCAGCACAAAATAATTCCAATTTATTATGCAATCATTTGTCATGAAATTTGGTAGAAGTATTTATGACTTACAAGGAATTAACACAAGGCTAATGAGTTACAAGGAAATATGTATATATACATATATACAAAGAGATACAGACAGATTCAACAGGGGGTTGAGGGGCGGCATCCCCCTGTTTACCCCCTTCAAGCCCCCGTATTTTAAACAAGTAGTGCATTAATTATATATATATGTACAGTCGGTAACAAAAGTGTCCGAACACTAGCAAAAATTCCTATGTAAAAAAAGTATACTTTATACGGTTTTGTTAATTAAATCCTTATCGAATCCTGTTCTTAGTCAGTGTAAGAACATGATTCGATAAGGATTTATTTAATAAAATCGTATGAAGTGTACTTTTTTTACATAGGAATTTTTGCTAGTGTTCGGACACTTTTGTTACCGACTGTATGTGTAAGTATATGCATACATTCATAGAAATAGCGACTGATATAAAAGAACTATTGTGTCTCTAATTTAATTTAAAGAATTTAATTCAATGTGAATGTTTGTAATGACGCAAATTTGCAAGGAAAACATCATTTACTGTCCAAATGTTTTTTACGGGCTTTGCCTAAAATCTCTGCTGTCGGGCTTTGCCCATAATCTTGCTTCCATATGTTTAACTGTGTATGGTGATCCACTGTGGAAATTTCCTCATAATAATGTCATTATACATTTCAATACTATTGCAAAAAATGATTAATGTTTCCGAGAATAAAATGTTGAGTGCAGATATACAGGCGAAAGTACTTGGACATTTTTGCCGTAAAAACAAGTAAAATAGTCCGCAATACTCCTTCATTGATGAAGATAAAGCTTCGATTGAATATGCTTGGCTTGGTATCAAATTAAAAATTATGCAGAATTAGTTTATGATTGACAATGGTATTTATAAACTAATTAGGATAAAGGAAAATCCGAATGGATATTATAATTATATATTTATTTTTTTTTAATTAGTTTTGCTCATTTTGTCTAAATGAGACAATATAAATTTATATTTTTTGTGATTTCTTAAAAATGTAAAATGTATAATTTAAAACTTCTGATTGCTGTATAAATAAAAAAATAAATATGTAGAAATTGCCTATAATTTATTCAGTATTTCTTTAAAATTGAGTCGGGACATCAAAGTTTAAACCTTTTAGTAAAGTGGTGTAATATTTTGATAATTACTTAATATGTTTCTACTGTACAGCTAAAGAAATTATCAGAAATTTTCACAGAGCAGAATTAATTATATTTTCATATACATTAAAAAATTATCATTTGAGTATTTTAAAACTCCTTCTCGCATCGCAATTTGGCAAATAAAGTAAGGAATTTCATTTATTTATTGCGAACATAATAACATTGATATCTGAACACTACCACAACGATTGTGAATTTTCTGAATGTGAAAATATATTTAAAAAAAAGAAAAAAAAATTAGGTAATGGGTAATTATGGAAACAGTTTTTCCCATGGAATAACATGGGCCACGAATGTCGGCGAGATTAGCTATTATTAGCTCTTAAGTAAGAAACATCGCTATCATTCATTTAAATAAACTTAGTAGATAAGTAAATCATAAACGAAATTTGTGATGAAACCCATTATTAATGTTTAATCACTTATTAAGATTGTATTAAGCTTTCTTCGAACGAATTATTACGTTGTATAATTCTTAATAAGTAAATTTTAAACTGTTCTGCCTCACATAAACCCAAAAGCGAATTTAGAGCAAATAATTTTAATTTCCCTTTTTCGGCTTCGAATGTTGAGTGATGAAATAGCCTCTCAAAGTATCACGCATATTCCTTTACATAGAGTTAGGGACTAACGGGCTTGAATGTCCAGAATTTAAATTAACAATTAGATCTGATTTTATTGAAATTTTATTTTTCCGACTGAGTGAAAATAATGCCTGGACCTGGAGTCGAACCCCGGATCATTGACTTGCAAGGTCAAGGCTCTACCAATTGAGCTATCCAGGCCGACAACCAGTCAGCATTACTCACTTAGACAACCTTTAGGCAGAAACATCTGGTCTATTATTTAGATAGCTCGATAGAAATGAGCCGCAGATAAAGAAAAACACCATTAAACAATAGGAGAAAGAAATACAATTTTTATTAAAATCACAATCAACTGATTGGAAAAAAATCATATTTTAATGAAATTTTATTTTTCCGACTGAGTGAAAATAATGTCTGGATCCGTGTTTCGACTCCCGGTCCAGGCATTATTTTCACTCAGTCGGAAAAATAAAATTTCATTAAAATATGACTTTCTTCCAATCAGTTGATTGTGATTTTAACAAAAATTGTAATTAGATCTGAGTTTAAATTATTTTATAATTTATTGGTCGGAAATAAGGAAAATTTATATTAATGTATTTTCATGGTAAGAGATTAAAACAATCTAAGATGGGTAAAAAATTTCTTTTAAAACGCTCGTTTGTGAGATTACATTATGTTTTAACATTGCATAAAATATTATGTCTATATAGGAAGCTGTCAGAAACCTAAATGAATGCAGAACAAGTTTTATAAACCGTATTGTAAAATACATGTGCTACAGCATTTCAAATAAGAATTTTTTTCATTAAAATTATTTTTATTAATAAAGTCCAATTAATATTACTTTATCTAGTTAATTAACTTCTAAATTGTAGTGAGTGTATCACAATTATTATGCAACAAATTATTATATTTCTTCCTCTTTTTACATTTTCATTTTCTTCAGTCAGGTTCACTAGTTTTAATATTAAAACCATCTCGATATAGTTTCGAAAGGCGAAGGAACGAAAATTATAACGAGAACATTATTTAATCTAAGAACCTATATTAGCCGAGAATTTTTTTTATAAATTGTATTGTAAATTTATTGTAAAATATTTCAAGAAATAATTTTAATTTATGAAAAATTTGTAATTTCAATTAATATTACTTTTCTAGCTAATTATCCTGAAATTATAGAAAGTATTTCGTAATTAATATTCAATACAATGTTATGTTTCTTCCCTTTACTATATGAAAAATTTATACATTTCACTCAGGAGTCACTACTTGAGTGAAGTGAGTTTTGTAAGATGCACGAATGGAAATTAGAATGAGAGCACTATTAAGTTTAGGAACCTATATCAGCCAAGAAATATATATATACGTATAAATTGTACTGTGAAATTTATGTAAAATATTATTTCCAGAGAGAATTCTTTTATATAAAACTTTATAACTGCATTACTATTACTTTGTCTACTTAATTATATTCGAAATTGAAGTGATTATATTGAAATTAACATGTAACACATTGTTATGTTTCTTCTTTTTCTCTTGAAAATTATCCTTTTCTTATAATTTTCTTATTATGTGGTGTCTACATAATTATCTTCGAAATTGAAGTGATTATATTGAAATTAACATGCAACACATTGTTATGTCTCTTCTTTTTTTCCCTGAAAATTATTATTTTCTTATTATCATTTTATTTTTAAGTTGTGTCTTAAGTGGTCTTCTTAAGTGGTGTCTGCTTAGTTAAATTTCGAAATTAAAAAAATCTGGAGTGACTCCACTCGACTTTCCGAACGTTGAGTAATTAACAGTTTTGTAGATAAAGGGAAGTAAGAGGCGTTGTTAAACAAACAAAAGAGAAAACAAACAAAAACCATAATAGAGTGTTTGAGTATTTTTCTCCATATATTACACGATGTTTTATTTAACGCTACTGAACTATGAGCCCATAGATCTCAATGATAAAGTATATTTCGTTGTGTCCCTGCAAAAACCTATAAATGCTAGATTCATCAAAATACTTATAACCCGAATAAACTTCTATACGTCAGAAACGCCAAAGAAAAATATTTGAGCGCCCCTTTGGCGTTTCTGACGTAGTAGTTTATTCGGGTTTTAACATTCCAACGCCAATTCTCCTGTTATTATTTATTAAGATGCTTATAGTTAGTGCAACAGTGATTTATTATATTCATATAAATTTTCAGCTCAATTGAATAAGGCGTTTAGATGATATCGCACTTTTAAAAATTTGGTCCCATAGGCCATAATGATAAAGAATTTTTCTTTGTGTCCCTGCAAAAAAAATGTAAGTGCTAAATTCACCAAAATCTATACAGTTGGTGCAACTGTGACCTATAACATGTGTACAATTTTTTTGCTCAGATTAATAAGGAGTTTAGACGCTATCACACTTTTGAAAATTTGGTCCCATAGGCCATAATGATAAAGAATTTTTCCTGGTGTCCCTGAAAAAAAAAAAAAAAAAAAACTAAAGTGTTAGATTCACCAAAATCAATAGGGTTCGTACTATGGTGACTTACAATATACGTACCAACTTTCAGCTTATTCGAACAAAGCGTTTAGACGCTAGCGTGTTCACTCACAGACATACACACACACATACATACACACATACATACACACACACATACATACATCATCGTAAAAATAGTCGAAACGGACTCAGGGGACCTCGAAACGTATAGAAACATCAAAATTTCAAATTCGGATTTTTGACATGATTACAATACTTTCCTCACTATACTGTTCGGAAAGTAAAAATTATAACGAAATTAACATGCAACACATTGTTATGTTTCTTCTCCCCCCCCCCCCCCCCCCTGAAAATTACTTATTATCATTTTCTCATTAAGTGGTGTCTACTTAATTATCTTCGAAATTGAAGTGATTATAACGAAATTAACATGCAACACATTGTTATGTTTCTTCATTTTCCCCCCTGAAAATTACTTATTATCATTTTTTTATTAAGTGGTGTTTTAAGTGGTCTTCTTAAGTGGTGTCTACTTAATTATCTACGAAATTGAAGTGATTATATCGAAATTAACATGCAACACATTGTTATATTTCTTTTTTTTTTCCTGAAAATTATCATTTTCTTTTTATATTCTTATTAAGTGGTGTGTCACTTTTTTTTAAAATATAAAATACGTCTCAATGTAACCAAGTTTAAAAACAAGTAATTTTGAGCAAGATTTTTTTCTTTTTTTTTTTTTCAATAAACACTTACAGTTTTACTTACTATTACTTTATTTAGTTAAAAAATGTTTCAAATTGTAGTGAGTGTATGACTGTTACATTTCTTTCTTTTTCATCTGATATTTTCCATTCTCCGTATCCAAGATGTACCAATCACTTAAATATAAAATTCATCTTGATCTAATAAAATTTTAAAAGGCAGACGAATGAAAATTGTATCGGGAAGTGGGAGAGCGGACAATTCCTAATCTCGCCGGCAGCCTTGGCCCATGTTATTCTATGGGAAAATTTTTTTACATAATTACTCATTACCTAAGGAATATTTTTCAATTCTGTTTTCACATTTAGAAAATTCATAAGCGTTCAATTAGTACTTGTTTTCAAAAGATTGATTTTTTAAAATTTTAGTATTTCATTTTGCGACTAGAAAATGAGAAAAATGCATTTTGTGAAAAATCGCATTTTTGAACTCAAAATTAAAATGTAAAAATTAAAAAAAAAAAAAAAAATGAATTTTTTAAAAATGAGTACTCATTTAACGGTTATACATTTTCTGACTGCGAAAATAGAATTAAAAAATATACATTAGGTAATGTGTAATTGTCAAAACAAATTTTCCCATAGAATAACATTGGCCACGACTGTTCGCGGGATTAGGTATTGTCCCCTCTTAAATTGAGGAACCAACATTATCCCCCCCAAAAAAAAACTTTTATAAATTGTACTCTAAAATTTATGTAAAATAATATTTCAAGCAAGATTTTTTTTTTTTTTCAAATGAAAAATTTATAATTTCAATTACTGTTAATTCACCCAGCTTATTATCTTCGAAACTGTAGTGAGTATATCAAAATTAATATGCAACAGTTATATTTTCCCTTTTTTTATCTGAAAATTGTCATTCTCTTCATCCAGGGGGCACCACTTAACTTGAATATAAGATTTATCTGCGGGCGAAAGGAAATCATAAAAATGAAAGCATTGTTCAATTCAGAAAATCAGTTATAATTGCACTGTAGAATTCTTGTAAAATATCATTTAAGAAAGAATTTTTTTTTTCTACCAAAAATTTATCATTTCAATTACTATCACTATTACTTTATCAAATATCGAATTAATCTTCTAAATTATAGTGACCATATTAGAGTACTTTCATAATATATTAGCATTAATAACTGTTACAATTACACACTTACAGAGGTATAGTTTATACTAAATAAATGAGGACGCAAACGATAATAATTATGATAAATAATTTCCCTTCAACAACTTTTCAAAATTCAGAAAAACGATTTCAAAATATGGACTGTCCTCGAAATTCAAGGACATATCTTCACTATATTCTAAACAGAAGTGGTTGTATGGAAATTAATATGCAACATATTTTTACATTCCTACCTTTTTTATTTGAAAAGTTTCATCTTTTTTATCCTCATTGTATTATTTAACTTGATTCTTTATATAATGGAATTTTGAAAAGTGAAGAACTATTTTAATGGAATGCGAGCAGTTTTTACTCTAGGAACAAATATCAATGCAGAACTATTATAAATTGTACGTTGTACGATAAAATTCACATAATACAGTATTTCGAGCAATTTTTTTTTTTTTTTTTTACATGTTTTTAATTTAAAATTTATAATACAATTATTTTACATTATTCAGTTATTAGTATTATAATATCAGTAGAGTCGATAATATTGTTTATTTATTTATTTATTGTTGATTATCTTCTACAGAAATATTGATTTATCAGTTCAAAATGACAAGAACTCAAAATTGTATTTTTTTTTTTTTGAGGAATTGGCATTTTAAAGTTTAATTTTGATGTGAAAAATCCAGATCAAGTTTATGCTAAATAAATGAGGACGCAAACGATAATAATGTGATAAATAATTTCCATTCTACAATTTTTCAAAATTCAGAAAAAGGATTTCAAAATAGGGACTGTCCTTGAAATTCGAGAACATATGGTCACATATTCTGAACTGTAGTAAGTACATGGAAATTAATATTCAACACATTGTTACATTCATTTCTTTTTTATTACTTCCTTATACAAAGTATAAGGAAGTATAGTAATCCCGATTTGCGAAATGGATTTTGTATTTCACATTGCTCGAAAACGAATGATCGCTGAATGTTGCCAATTTATACGTGTGACTGTCATGATGCCTAGTTGCACACCTGCAAGTTTCGTCTTAACACGAGCTCTCGTTTTAGAGATATAAGCGACTTTACACGATTTTTCGTGACGTCTGTATGTGTGTGTGTGTGTGTGTGTGTGTGTGGGTGTATGTCGCATAACTCAAAAACGGTTGGACGTAGAAAGTTGCGAATTGGTACATAGGTTTGTTATAACATCTAGTTGTGCACCTCCCTTTTTGGATTTTATATGATTTTCCGTTTTGGAGATATTTAGAAAAATTAGGTTTATAATGGGCAAAATGTATCAAAAAACGGTAATAGCTCAAAAACGGTTTGGACAAATCTTGCTATTTAACTGACTTCTCGACTAGCTAGACATTTGAAACTTTCAGAAAAGTTCAGAACACGTTGACATGAGTCCCCCCCCAAAGACACAACTTTGACATGAGTCCCCCCCAAGGCACAACTTTGACATGAGTCCCCCCCAAGGCAAAACTTTGACATGAGCCCCTCCCCAAGGCACGACTTTGACATGAGTCCTCCCCCAAGGTACAACTTTGACATGAGTCCCCCCAAGGCACAACTTTGACATGAGTCCCCTCCCCAAGGTACAACTTTGACATGAGTCCCCCTCAAGGTACAACTTTGACATGAGTCCCCCCAAGGCACAGGAGTCCCCACAAGGCACAACTTTGACATGAGTCCCCCCGCAAGGTACAACTTTGACATGAGTCCTCCCCAAGGCTCAACTTTGACATGAGTCCACCCAAGGCACAACTTTGACATGAGTCCTCCCCAAGGCATAACTTTGACATGAGTCTCTCCCCTAAGACATAACTTTGACATGAGTCCCCCCAAGGCACAACTTCGACATGAGTCCCCTCCCCAAGGCACGACTTTGACATGAGTCCCCCCAAGGTACAACTTTGACATGAGTCCCCCCAAGGCACAGCTTTGACATGAGTCCCCCCCAAGGCACAACTTTGACATGAGTCCCCTCCCCAAGGTACAACTTTGACATGAGTCCTCCCCAAGGCACAGCTTTGACATGAGTCCCCCCCAAGGTACAACTTTGACATGAGTCCCCCAAAGGCACATGAGTCCCCCCCAAGGCACAACTTTGACATGAGTCCCCCCCAAGGTACAGCTTTGACATGAGTCCCCCCCCAAGGTACAACTTTGACATGAGTCCCCCCCAAGGCACAACTTTGACATGAGTCCCCCCCAAGGCACAACTTTGACATGAGTCCCCTCAAGGCACAGTTTTATTTTTTATTTTTTTTTACGTATGCATGCATTTTTTAAAAATATTTTTAGCCAAATGTTTCGGCTCCAGTGACAATGTTTTTTAACATTATGTATATTTCTAAAAGTGTATAAGGAAGTCATGTGGTGCCCACATCAGATTTTTTGAAAAAAATCATATTTTTTATCCAAGTAGTAATATTTAACTTGAATCTTTATATAATGAAATTTTGAAAAAAGAAGAAATATTTTAATAGAATGGGAGCAGTTTTCACTTTAGGAACGAATATCAATGCAGACCTATTATAATTTGTTCGTTGTACGATAAAATTCACATTATATAATAGTATTTCGACAGCATTTTTTTTTTTTTTTACCTGTTTTTATACAATTATTTCACATTATTTAGTTATTAATATTATAATATCAGCAGTATCAATAATATTGTTTATTTATTTATTTATTTATTGTTGATTATCTTCTATAGAAAATATTGATTTATCAGTTCAAAATGACAAGAACTCAAAATTGTATTTTTTTTTTTGAGGAATTGGCATTTTAAAGTTTAATTTTGATGTGAAAAATCCAGATCAAGTTTATGTTAAATAAATGAGGACACAAACGATAATAATGTGATAAATAATTTCCATTCTACAATTTTTCAAAATTCAGAAAAAGGATTTCAAAATAGGGACTGTCCTCGAAATTCGAGGACATATGGTCACAATATTCTAAACTGTAGTAATTGTACGGAAATTAATATGGAACATATTGTTACATTCATTTCTTTTTTATTTGAAAAAATTTATATTTTTTATCCATGTAATATTATTTAATTTGAATCTTTATATAATGAAATTTTGAAAAAAGAAGGAATATTTTAATAGAATGGGAGCAGTTATTACTCTAGGAACCAATATCAATGCAGAACTATTATAAATTGTACTTTATACGATAAAATTCACATAATATAGTATTTCGACCATTTTTTACTTCCTTATACAAAGTATAAGGAAGTATAGTAATCCCGATTTGCGAAATGGATTTTGTATTTCACATTGCTCGAAAACGAATGATCGCTGAATGTTGCCAATTTATACGTGTGACTGTCATGATGTATAGTTGTACACCTGCAAGTGTCGTCTGAACACGAGCTCTCGTTTTAGAGATATAAGCGATTTTACACGATTTTTCGTGACGTCTGTATGTGTGTGTGTGTGTCTGTGTGTGTGTGTGTGTGTGTGTATGTCGCATAACTCAAAAACGGTTGGACGTAGAAAGTTGCGAATTGGTACATAGGTTTGTTATAACATCTAGTTGTGCACCTCCCGTTTTGGACTTTGTATGATTTTCCGTTTTGGAGATATTTAGGAAAATTAGGTTCATAATGACAAAAATACATAGGTTTTGGCCATAATGTATCAAAAAACGGTAATAACTCAAAAATGGTTGAACGTAGAAAGTTGCGAATTGGTACATAGGTTTGTTATAACATATAGTTCTGCACCTCCCTTTTTGGACTTTGTATGATTTTCCATTTTGGAGATATTTAGGAAAATTAGGTTCATAATGACCAAAAATACATTGGTTTTGGCCATAATGTATCAAAAAACGGTAATAACTCAAAAACGGTTTGGACAAATCTTGCAATTTAACTGACTTCCCGACTAGCTAGACATTTGAAACTTTCAGAAAAGCTCAGAACACGTTTACAATGCGTTTTTTTAATATTTTTGGCCAACTGTTTCCGATACCTGCTGCCTTCGGCAGCGTTACCAGTACAAATCTTGCAATCGATTTTTAACTAACTTCCCGACTAGCTAGACATTTAAAACTTCCAGAAAAGCTCAGAACACGGTGACAATGCATTTTTTAAATATTTTTAGCCAATTGCTTCGTGTCACTGCTGCCTTTAGCAGCGTTTATATGATTCAACAGAAAATCTATTTAACTAACTTCCCGTTCCCGACTAGTTAGAGATTTGAAACTTCCGGAATAGTTCAGAAACACGGTGAAAATGCATTTTTTAACACTTTTATCCAATTGTTTCGGATCCGAAGTCCCCCCCCCAAGGCACAACTTTGACATGAGTCCCCCCAAGGCACATGAGTCCCCCCAAGGCACATGAGTCCCCCCCAAGGTACAACTTTGACATGAGTCCCCCCCAAGGCATAACTTTGACATGAGTCCCCCCAAGGTGCAACTTTGAAATAAGGCCCCCCAAGGCCCAACTTTGACATGAGTCCCCCCAAGGCCCAACTTTGACATGAGTCCCCCCCCCCCCCCAAGGATTTTAAAATGAGTCCCCTCAAGGCACAATTTTATTTATTTATTTTTTTATTTTTTTTTTTTTTACGTATGCATGCATTTTTTTAAAATATTTTTAGCCAACTGTTTCGGGTCCAGTGACAATATTTTTTAACATTATGTATATTTCTAAAAGTGTATAAGGAAGTCATGTGGTGCCCACATCAGATTTTTTTTTTTTTTCTTTACATGTTTTTAATTTAAAATTTATAATACAATTATTCTACATTATTCAGTTATTAATATTATAATATTAGTAGTATCGACAATATTATTTATTTATTTACTTATTTATTGTTGATTATCTTCTATAGAAAATATTGATTTATCAGTTCAAAATGACAAGAACTCAAAATTTTATTTTTTGAGAAAATTCGCATTTTAAAGTTTAATTTTGATGTAAAAATCCAGATTCCACCACTGCAATTTGAAACTTATATCATGTGCGTAAGATAAGATAATTTAGGACGGTTTTAATTATCACAAAATTTCATTTTGAAAAGAGAAATTTGAAAATAGCCAAGTTATTTAAAATAATCACTTCTATGTAAAATTAGTACTATAAATGCTAATGCAAACATAAATAAAGTTGTTTGTACTGTAAAGGACTAAATTATAGATATTAAAGTATATTTAATTCTGGAAAAACAATTCTTTTAGATGTTTCTATTTTGAACTTGGCTTCCATGTCTGTTAAGGGCCCGCTTCACTCACCGCCGCCGTAAGCCGAAGCTAATGTTATTCTTTGGGAATTTTTTCTTTATAAATAACTTATTAACTAATACATATTTTTAAATGCTGTTTTCACATTCTAAAAATTTCCAGCTGTTAAACTGACTTCAATATGTGAATTTTTTTCATTTTGCAATTTCAAAATAAAATATTACAAATAAAAAAATTCATTTTTAAAAAAGGTCCGTCAATTTAACAGTTGGGAATTTTCTGAATGTGAAAACAGAATTTAAAAATATGTATTAGTTAATAAGTTATTTGTAAAGAAAATTTCCCCATAGAATAACATTGGCTCGGGCTTCCGGCCACGGTAAGTGAAGAGGGCCGTTAATACGCGAACATAAAATTTTTCATACGTTTTTAGCTAAATTTCAATAAGAGAAAGAGCTTAAAAATGATATCGTTAGAAAAGTATGATTAATGTGGATTGCAAGGGAAAAAACAAAATTACACATGAAGCCAAGAAAACGTACAAAAATATATACCTTTATTTTTATACACTTTTTCATTTTATACTTGTAATCTTTTGTATTTAAAATTCCTGTAAAAAAAGATTGTTAAATATGTGCATAACTTTTTTTTTTTTTTTTTAATTCAATACGACGGCTCATGATTTAACTTATTTTTTAGATTTATTATTATTATTATTATTATTATTATTATTAAAACAGGAGTCCTAAAAATAGACCAAGACAAATAAGCTTCAGGACAAAATACCCGATAAAAAAAATTATCGACAAGGCAGCCCTAGTATAAATTAGCCTTGGCCAAAAATTACCTCTAGAAAATAGTCATAGAACAAAATAGCCTCAATGCACATTAGCCCTAGGACAAAAACCTCCAACAAAAAAGATCGAAAACACATAGTTCCGACAAAATAGCCACTGGACAAATTCACCTAAGACAAAAGATCCACAAATTAAATTAACCCTGAGACAAAATACTCCCAACAAATTAGCCGAATGAAACAATCTGAGAAAAATTAGCGCAGTCGAAATAGCCTCATGATAAAAAAACCTCATGACGAAATAGTCCGGATGAAACAGCCCCGACAAAACAGCCTCAGGAGAAATTAGCCTTAGGATAAAACATCCCCGACAAATGAGCCTCAGAAAAAGTGGCCCGACAAAATAGACCCAGAACAAAATAGCTCCTAGTAAAATTAGACCCAAGACAAATTAGCCAAAAGATAAAATAACTCCGACAAAACTGCTTCTATAAATTAGCCCATCAAACTATTCCGAGAAAAAATAGCCCAACGGTTGGTTGGTTGGGTGGGTTTTACGTCGCACTAGTGTTGCGCAGATGGTCAATTGGCGACGGTCTGGGATACACCCCTAGAGGTGGTCCGGAGACATGCCATCACAATTTTGATACCCACGGAAGGGAGAATAGCCCCAACGAAATAGTCACAGGATAAAATATACTGGTGGACAAAATTAAGAGATGGAAAACATTTTCGCATACAATGTGTTCCATCTCTTAATTTTATCCACCAGTATAGATCCAGGATAAAATAGCCCTCACAACACTGACGCGATAAGAACGGCGTCAACATTTGCAATGCACCACCTTGCTTAGCTGCCAACACTTCAGATTTTCTAAAATCATTTTTCTTTAGATTAGTTATCTTCGTTTAATCTGAATGAAGACTTATCGTTATTAAATAACAAAACCATTTGTAATGGAATATCGATGTTAGAAAAACGCCAGAGTTGGCAGCTAAGACGTTATTTTTAAATTATATGAAATAGTCTATTATGGAGTATAAAAGTTTTTACATTTCTATGGTAGTATGTAGCATGTATTTTACTTGTCTGGAAACAGATGTGAGCATAATTTTACTATTATTCTTTTTCAAACTGTTGACGCATTGTTTCTATATAAACAATGTTCTTCGTTATTGAAATGCCCAGAAGAAAAGCTTTGATCTTTCGGTTTAAGAAGCAAACAGATAAAGAAGTTAACAAGGATATGCATCATCATGTAAACAAAAGTGATAACAGTATTTTTTTTTTCTCTGAAGGATAGAAAGATTACTAAAAAAAATATTGTTTATACGGAAATTTTAATTTCTGTATTTGTTATTTAAGTTCTTACTTTAAAAAATTGGTTGAGTCTCTACCAGTGGGCGATAATAGTTAAAATTAATATGCAATGAAAAAACAATACTGTTAAGTTTCTTAATTATTGAAATACAGAAACCTATATCAATACATAAGTATTTTTATAAACTATAGTGTAAAATTTAATTAAAATAATGCTAGTTGGTACTCGTAAAAATATGTAATAAATATACGAGATTTAAATGTATAACTGAAGTCTTATCATTTGTAGAATTCCTGAAAAGCATTGTTTTAATTTAAAGCATACTTTTTCTATGACAAAAGATACGTATAAACTTCACACAAATACATATAATGACGTTAAAAATATAGATTTCTACTAAATATAAAAACCATTCCCCAAAAGATAGAAAAATATTAAATAAATAAAACATTTTATATGACGTTTTAAAAACAGTATGACAGCTTAATAACAATTTATTGCAAATAAAAGTAAATAAACAATTTGTTTGATTTTTCATGGAGTATATCAAAATGAAGGATTTTATTAAGCATATGTGCACCACTAACATATTAAATTTGAAACATTTTAGCAATTTGCATTGGGGGGGGGGGGAGGTTTTTTTTTTTTTTTTTTTTTTTTTTAACGACTTAGGGGATTAGGGGCAACGGGTAATATGGAATAGTCGGATAAAATGGAATACCGTTATATCTTGCCTGTAGAAGCAACGTATCAGAAACGCGCCGAACGTCATCATTGGGCCTCAAATATGAACGGTAGTTCACCTTGTAGCAGTGAGAAGAGCAATTTTTATTCATACAACTTCTTTAGATTATCAAGATTAAGACATTTTTGGTGGTGTGTATTACGAATTCTGTAATATATTTACAAAGCAGTAAAAAGAGTGAAAACGTGCCATTTCCGGCATGGTTAATTAGTAGTCCTAGTCTGATTCCCATGAACTTATTTCTACTAATAGGTGGTTGAGGTTGATTTAGTCTCCAAGATGACAATTCGGGTAATATGGAATATCAATTATTCTATATTATTTACAACTTTTGTAAAATTTGAATGTTGTATTTTTTTCAAAACTCTATATTTTCAATAATTTCAAAATAAAATGTTTATATTGCAATTATTCATCATTTTTTGTAAAAATACTACCGTACTTTATATTATTCTTTAAGGAAATAAGTATTCAATTTTTCCCTTCATAATTATTCCATATTCCCCCCCCCCCCAAAAAAAAAAAAAAATAAAAATAAAAAACACTTTTTTTTCTTAACTAAAAATTTTACATAGAAACTCCTTTTTTTCCTTTTGTAACATAGAACTTTTAAAATCATTACTAACACTTAAAAGTTTGCAATAGTCGAATCCATAATGATCCAGAATACTTTAGTTTATTATGGTGAGTTCAAATAGAAATAGTATTCCATATTTACCTATTTTGTTCGATAGCATGATCAGCCGGTATATGAATCGCTTAAATCAATCCGAATCAGTAAAAATCCATTGAAAGTTTTGATTTCGGCATCTAAAATTAGCTCAGAAGCATGATGTCATTTTTTAAAAACTGTGAAACTGTTTGTGGTTGTGCGCGTTCAGTCAGTTTGATTAGTCTACAGTCGAACTGAGAAATTGGAAAACATAAAATAACATGTTTGTGGTTACTGAGACCATGTATCTAAATCCAGCTCAAGAATAATTATAGTAATTGTGCAGTAATTGTGCTCACAAAAACTAAATGTACAGTCGGTAACAAAAGTGTCCGAACACTAGCAAAAATTCCTATGTAAAAAAAGTACACTTCATACGATTTTGTTAAATAAATCCTTATCGAATCATGTTCTTACACAGACTAAGAACAGGATTGGACAAGGTTTTATTTAACAAAATCATATGAAGTGTACTTTTTTTACACAGAAATTTTTGCTAGTGTTCGGACACTTTTGTTACCGACTGTAGCATGTATATATACAAAGATCTTCTAGCAGCCTCGCGTTTTAAATATATAGATTTAAAGAAAGGAGTCACATTATTTTTTTCTTTTCCATTAAAACTTACAATTTCAATAACTATTACTTTATTTAGTTAATTATCCTCCTAATTATGCCCACCAGCGGCCGAGCGGTTCTGCGTTCAAAGCTGGTAGACGTGAGGTGCCGTGTTCGATCCCAGGTCGCGTTTGTCAACCTAGCTGTTCGGAATTGTCCGTGTTTTTCTACGAAACTTGCGTAAATTCTATGGGCTAGGACCCCATAGAAAGGCCTCCACGGAAGGCACCCTCCCCCCTCTGACCTAGGACCCTGGAGCAGTCAATCGGTCTTATTCCCAAAGACCAAACACACCCTCCTAACTATAGAGACGATAATAAAATTAATATGCAATGCAAAAACACGCTGATAAAATGCTTTTTTATATATGAATTTTTTTTTTATTCTCCTCACCCAGGGGCACCACTTAATTTGAATATAAAATCCATCTCAACGTAATCAAGTTTTGAAAGGTGAACGAGCAGAAATTATAATGAGAGCAATATTCAAATTACCTCATTT
The DNA here is from genome assembly GCA_963930645.1 of Salticus scenicus. Taxonomy (NCBI): domain Eukaryota; kingdom Metazoa; phylum Arthropoda; class Arachnida; order Araneae; family Salticidae; genus Salticus; species Salticus scenicus. Next base: position 314,628,572 of record OZ005654.1, read on the forward strand.
GATGCCGAAACTAAGCGACTTTCCAAACAAAGATTCAATAGGATCTTTTTATTTGCATTTATTGCCAGCAATTTATGGAAAAACTGGTAGATGGGGGAGAGAAAAATCGAGCTATATTAAAAAGGAAAAAAAAAAAAAATCTTTCTGTATCAACATATATAGAAAGGTTGAAAATACGAATTTAAATTTACTTAACATGATAATGCATTAAAAAACATTAAGGCAAAAATAATGCTTTATTTCCGATTATTAAAGCATAAAAAAATCGACAGGGGTGGGATTTTTTTTTTTTTTTTCCAACATAATGTTCTGTCTGGAAATGCACTCGGAGTTTTTTATGTTTTTTTTTTTTCTTTCTTTAGTTCAGAAAAGTATGGGAGCATTTCGCCGTATTTAACAGTAGTATTAGATGAATCTGAGTTATTAATGAAAATTTCATGAAAAATAGCTTAATTGCATGAGTTTGTTGATATAAATATTTAATTACGACTGCAATATTAAAAATTGTATTATGTTATAATTTTAAAAGTATCTACAATTATTATTTCATTTAAAAATTAACCAAAATATGTTCATGCAGTAAAAAAAGAGTATACATTTTAAAAGTTATTACACTTATTGACATATTGTACTATATATATACATATATATACATAACACAGGTCTAGGTCTGTGATAAAAAATTTTTCTTCAAAGCGATTTGTTTTTCTGGTGTATTTTTGGATGCTGATTAATGAATATATATATATATATGTAGAATCTTGACTGGGTGTCTAGGGGTGGGGTAATGATGAGTTGCGATTTAGAAGACTAAACATTTATTACGAAACACACATACAATACAGGATACACAATGAAAAAAAGTGATAATAGCAGACTTTCTATTATTATTCAACTCCTGGTTTCGAGGCTTAACACATAACAAGCTTTCTTCATCAGTATAACCGTAACGAAATAACATTTAAGCACCTACTTGTGCTTATTCACAAAAACAGAGTGCTATCAAATAGTTAACCTTTTGAAAGGGGCTGTGACAGCATCTGTCACGCTTCACCATAGGATTTCATAAGAGCCCCTCTCAAAAGGTTAAAATGAAGTATGAGCCCTCCATGGCTCTACACACTTATCAAGAGCACAACAAGCTCTAATTAGCAGAAAATGGGCCTGTCAGCCTTCGCGCTGACGGTCCCAACCAAACTCCACTGCAGCCGGATCTCAACTCCTCCGTTTGTCATCTCGTTCAATGATAAGCATCAGAGACAGCGCCATCTGTTGGTTGTGCAAGGAACTTCCCACAACGCTCGGCCATTCTGATGTTGCGGTGACCTCACCGTAAACCAACGTGGGATACTAAAGGATATCTGCAAAATACAATTAAAAGGAAAAAATAAACAAAAAAGAGAAACAGACATTAAAAAAAATTATGTACATAAAAATTCAGTTAACTTTTTTTTTTAAAAGTTTATCAGTCTAGTTTGTGGACCATAATTTCATATGGTCTGCAGAAGTACTAGTATGTATAGGTCCTTCGTGATCACCTATCTTCTCGACTTCATATCTGTCTTTGGACTTTACTCGCACAACTTTATAAGGACCTAAGAATTTTGGTCTTAGTTTCATGCCGGTTCCAAACTGAGTTCGCTGGATGGCAACTAGATCATTAATTTTATATACATGGGCTTTCTTTCTCTTTTTGTTGTAACATCGGCGATTTTCTACTTGAATCTTAAGAATGTTTTTTCTTGCTTCTTCACGAATGGTGTTAAGATTATCAAGCATGGAATTTATCCTTTCCTCTTCGAGAAGTTCTAGTATTCTCTTATCTTCTTTCTTTCTCATTGTTACTCCAGTGAGTAGTTCAAAAGGAGTTCTTTTGGTACTTCTCGATGTGGTGGAATTAATAGTTCTCTGAACAGCCTCAACAAACTTGTACCACTTGTTAGGGTCATTTATACATAACTTGGATAATACAGGAATGATTGTTCGATGAAGTCTCTCAATTTGACCATTCCCTCGTGAGATTCCAGTTGTGATGGTGTCATGTTCAATTCCCTCTGATTTACAGTAATCTGCAAATTCCTTAGATATGAACGCAGGTCGACGATCAGATATTATTCTTGCGGGGTTACCAAAAATAGCAGCTTGCTGTTTTAATTTTTGCAAGGCGTCTGCTGAAGAAGTTGATTTTACTGGGTATAGCCACGAAAATTTACTAAATCCATCGATGACGGTAAAAATGTGATTGTAGTTTTTGTTAGTGGTTGGTAATGGACCCACAAAATCGATGTGATACGGGGATAATGGTATATATCCTTTAGGGATAGGGTTCAAAAAACCTTCTCCTTTTCCCTGTTTCTTATTTACGAGAATACATTCTACACAACTTTTTACAACGTTATCTACGCATTTTTTCATATTAGAAAAATAGTAGTCTCTTTTTACTAACTCTTCAGTTTTATTAGCCGAAAAATGTCCTAAGGCATGACATTTCCTTACGACCTCGATTTGCATGATCTCTGGGACAATTAGTACATCCCTATCATTTAACACTTTATATAAAACATTATTTTTTTAACACATATTCGTCATTTTGGTTTTGTTGTAAAAGAGATTTCATAGTATTGATAAACTCATCATTTTCTTGAGCATTAGCAATACGATGAGTAAGGGTATCAGTATTTACAGCCATTACAGGGTGTCTGCTAAGAGCGTCAACATGCTGCATTTGTTTACCAGGACGGTGTTCTACTTCGTAGTCGAATTCCTGTAGCAGGAAAGACCACCTGGCTACCTTAGGTGTCAATTCACGTTTATCTAAAGTTTTAGTGAACGCTTGACAGTCAGTATAAATTTTAAATTTACTACCTAATAAATAGTTCCTAAATTTTTTAAGGGCTTCCACTATCGCTAACACTTCTAACTCATAACTACAGTATTTTTCTTCTTGTACAGAGGTCTTTTTACTCATATAATGGATTGGATAGTACTGTCCATCGTCATCTTGTTGTAATAGGATCGCACCGAATCCTAATTTAGACGCATCTGTATGAACTTCTAACTTATAGCCTTGTTTAAAAAGGTGTAAGACAGGCGTATTAGATAAAATGTCTTTCAGCTTTTGAAAAGGCAATTTCTGCTCTTGCTCAAATTTAAATGGAGTGGAAGCACGTAATAAGTCACTGAGTGGTCTTGCTATGTTGGCATATGAACGAATAAATTTTCTAAAGTAACCCGTTAAACCTAAGAAACTCTGCACTTCCCTAGCATTACGGGGTTCTGGGAAATTTTGTACTGCAAGAGTTTTTTCTACTGAGGGTTTAATCGTGCCATTCTCAATTATGTGACCTAAGAAATCGATCTTTCGTTTCAAAAACTGACATTTCTTTAAATTTAACTCTAGACCAAATTTTGATGCCGTTTCTAACACACGTTTTAATTTATCTAACCCTTCATTCTCATCTTTAGATGGAATAATTATATCATCTAAATAAATAATTACAGTACCCTCTTTTAATAGGTCTTTAAACACATAATTTACATATCTTTGAAATACTAAGGGACTATTGCATAATCCATAGGGAACTTTTAGAAACTCATACTGGGCATTATCGGTCACAAAAGCTGTATATTTCCTACTTTTTTCCTCTACATCAACTTGTAAAAACGCATTCTTTAAATCTAGTGTCGAAAAAACTTTACCCTCCCCTAATCTATCAAATAAATCTTCAATGTTTGTTAACGGGTATTTATCTTTAATAATTTTCTTATTTAAAGCACGATAATCACAGCATAATCTTATTCCTCCATCTTTTTTCCTACACACCACTATTGGCGAAGAATAATTTGATGTACTTTCTCTAATTATACCATCTTTTAACCACTGGTCAATTTGTCTGTCCACCTCTGATTTCTCTACAAATGATAATCTGCGAGAGCGTGAGCACACTGGTATATCATCAGATAAAATAATGGACATTTTTAAATCAGTACTTTTTGTTTTAACTGGCTTATAACTTTTTATTAATTCGCTTAATTTCTCTTTTAACGACTTATCTAAAATATAACTGACATCGAATTTTTCTTCTTCTGAAAAATTGCACATATTTGAAAAAAAAGAATCTATTTCATTTTCCTTTCGATCGAATACAGGAAAAGAACACTCATCTGCTTCATCGAAATTGCTTTCCCCCGAACTAAGAAAACTATCTTTCCCCCCTACGCTGGCACTCGAAACATTTGCTTCCTCTTTATTTTGTTGTTTCAAAATATGAAAGATATTACGAGGGAGAATTACGTCACATGACAAATTGTTGCAAAAAGCACCGATTACATTTATTGAATCATGATTAGGTAAAGATATTTTAAATTCAGTCAGATTTGCATCTTTCTTTTCATTAAAACAGCTAACTAGAGTGGTTGAAGAAATAACATTTTTAGTCTGTGGAATGCTATTTTTATTTACAATTAGAATCGAAGAACCAGAATCTTTTAACCCTTTAAGTGGAATATCATCCACTAAAATATCAACATATTCGAGCTCATTAACAATTAGGTTAATCGGACTTGTTTCGGATTGAACTACTGAATTCGTTGGAAGATTTTCACGGAATTCTTTTTTCTCTGAAATACGTTTAGGACACACTCTAGCGAAATGAAATGTTTTCCCTTTTGCACCACAAATAGAACACATTCTTTCATGTTTTTCGTGAGTTTGATTAGATACCGAATTACGTAATATGGGATCTTTATTATTATAATGTGTCTTTCTAAAAGGAGTTTTGTTTACAAACCGCTTATTCTCTGAACTTTCGTTTCGCGTATTATTATTAGTTTCAATTAACGATTTCCCTCTAGAAGAGTAGAATAAATCACACTCCCGGCCTAATTCGTTGGGTTTAAACCAATTTTGACCTTCTCGAACACTAATATGTTCCTTAGTTCTAGAATCCAACGTTTCATATAATTTATCAGAAACTATAAGATCACACAATTGTTTAACGTCGTTAACCCCTCTCAATCTACAATAGTAATCAAAAGAAGCGCTTAGACGCGAAGCGAATTGGACATGAGATTCTGACGGATTACGCAACGCATTTTTAAAATTACTTAAACATTCACGCGGCGTTGGTTGAAACTGTCTTAAAATTAATTCCTTAACTTTTTCGTAATCGTTAATCTCTTCGGAGGTTACGTACGCAAGAACCTGATTACATTTATCTCCCAATAAATTAATCAATATTTCCGATTTAAATTTAGGGGGTACATTTTTAGAAACGAATGCTTTTTCAAGGGATTGAAAAAATAAGTGCAAAGCTTCAGGTTTCTCAGGTACTGAAATGGTTAAAGTTCGAATACTTCTAATTAAATTTTCTAATGATTGTGAAGTAGTTTCTGAATTTGATTGCTCAACATTATTACTAGAATTATTTGCTGCAGCCTGTAACTTTAAATTCTGTAACTCTATTTCTTTTTCTAACTGGGATAATTTAATTCTTTCTATCTCAATTTTGGTTTGTTCTTCTACAGATATCAACTTTTGTTCTTCTACTAACATTTTAATAACACCTCTAACAAATTCTAAATCATTTTTATAAATATCAGAACTCTCAATCAAAGTTTTGATTTCAAGTACCTTAGCTTCCGCCGGAACAGTTAGGCCTAATTCTTCAGCAATTGTTCTTAAATCTGCTTTTCTAATACCTTGTAACACGTTTTGGGCCATTATAACTCTAAATAATTATTTATACCAAAAAATATTTCAATACTTCTACCAAATTAATATCATACTTAAATAGAAACAAAATAATATGAGAACAATTTTCTCAAAAAATGATTCTATGGTTTTTGTTCTCAAATCAAAATTATCATGATTTTTAAATAACCACCTGCAGAACAATTTGTAATATACAACAGAATACTTAGATCATCTTATATATTTCTTAATTATTACACATATTTCATATAATATCACCATTATCATTATTGTTCTCTATTTAATAATTGTTATCACTTTCGTTTTAAAATAATATTGTTATAATATTGTTAAAATATTATTGCAAACAGTAATAAGCAAAATACTAAAAGATTACTCAGAATATTTTTTCAATCATAATTCTTATTTCTATTCATTCTTCTCAAGTAATGTATTTATTTAATTTCATCACACACTGAAACCAAAAGTGTTCTCAAACATTTCACCATTAATTTCTAATTCAAAATAGTAACTCAAACTCTTTTTGCTCAATGCATTAATCATTAATTATCAAATAGAATGATAAATATATATCAATAACAGTTACCTTTTATAACTTGTTGGTGGTAATATCCAATATCGCGGCAGAGTCCCCACTTGTAGAATCTTGACTGGGTGTCTAGGGGTGGGGTAATGATGAGTTGCGATTTAGAAGACTAAACATTTATTACGAAACACACATACAATACAGGATACACAATGAAAAAAAGTGATAATAGCAGACTTTCTATTATTATTCAACTGCTGGTTTCGAGGCTTAACACATAACAAGCTTTCTTCATCAGTATAACCGTAACGAAATAACATTTAAGCACCTACTTGTGCTTATTCACAAAAACAGAGTGCTATCAAATAGTTAAAATGAAGTATGAGCCCTCCATGGCTCTACACACTTATCAAGAGCACAACAAGCTCTAATTAGCAGAAAACGGGCCTGTCAGCCTTCGCGCTGACGGTCCCAACCGATCTCCACTGCAGCCGGATCTCAACTCCTCCGTTTGTCATCTCGTTCAATGATAAGCATCAGAGACAGCGCCATCTGTTGGTTGTGCAAGGAACTTCCCACATATATATATATTAAAAATTTTCCATCACGTACAGATTTGATAAAAAATGGGTTCAAAAACGAGTACTTTTTCAACTCTCATCGAAGTTTTCCCCCCGGAAATATCTAGGTAATGTGAGTGAATAATATGGAAAGGTATTTCATTAAAGCGCGTATCAGACACGACGAGTTTATAGGCGATTTTAGAGCCAACCACTGATCAGCGCCGATTTTTCGGAAAAAATTGTTCTACTCCCAGTGTGATAGCGCGCATCGAATTTGCCCAACTTTTTCAGAGCTGTCTTGATAAAATTGTCTCTACACACAATTTTTCCACAGACTCATCCAATCAGGATGCGCTATTTTGATACGTCATATTTCCAAGATGGCGGAACAAGGAGAATCGCTTTAAGTGGAGATTTGAGGAATAAAAGTTAAGCATCGTTAAGCACGTTTATTTTGCCGTTAAATGATAAGAATTTTGAATTAATCGTTTTTATTTTCGTATGGCGTTGTGAGAATAGTTGTAACAAAGATCAAAATAGAAATAATAATGCGATATTTTACACAAATGAAAGGGAATTTTAACACTAATAATTGCGTATTTTATTCGCGCCAAGAAAAGTGATAAGCGTCAGAAGTTACAGTTAGTCTTCTTTCATCCAACTTTTCACCCGTCTATTGTAACCTCTACGGTGTTTTCGTCGAGGAAAAATCGTCGCTAAAGTGGGCTCAAAAATTGGTTGTTTCTAAAGTTGCTGGGTCTGATACGCCCTTAAGACATCAAAGAAACGGAAAAGAGTTATCAGGTCAGATGAAGTGTTAAAATGTTAGCAGATTATTGTTGGATTCTGCATAGAGAGTCACCCCCCCCCCCCCCACCCCCTTTCAAGCCTTTCAAGAGGTGTACCAGAGAAATAGCTTTAAAGGGAATTTCGATGTAAAGAAACATGTTTAAAGATAATTTATAAATAATAGCTTATTTTAATGTATTTTATTCATAAATAGTTTTAAATTTGTTATAGACTCTGTGTGAATTCTTCCAATCTTCATCCTTACTCTGTGAAAAACTGTTATGCGACAGGAAGAAAATACAAGCTTTTCTGAATTCAATGTATCAAAACACACTAAAGGCACCCACAGCAGTGAAAAAAAAAAGTACTATTTTGCTGTTTAAAAATTTAGAAATTAATGACTTTTCAGTATTTGCCCTCTCTTTTAGGTTATAGTACAGTGTCAAAATATTATTTAAATTCCAATTAATAAAGAGAGGGGGCAGTCTTTATTTTGGTAATAGTACATCATTGTTTATTCACGTATTTTTCTTGGAATATTTAATGTACATTTTATTTTTTAAATTTTAGTTTATCTATATATTAATAGGCAAGCATAAAATTTGTAGTCCCTTTTTAACATATTAATTATGGGAGTAGAGGGTTGAAAATGGTATCATTCGAAAGGTATGGTTAGCCGGAAGGTGCGAATACAAATATTATTTTCTGACGATGTCAAGAAGGTATTGAAAAATACTTTTATTTTTTATGCATTTTCCCCCATTTTTCCCTTTCATACACGTATTCCTTTACATTAAAAAATACCTAAAAGTGGAAAGTTGTTAAATCTGGCAATTTCATAAAACTCAAATAAAACCATAGACACAGTAATTTGTATAGCATCCTTATACGCAAGCGAAGTGATGACGTCACTGGCCGTCCGTGGAACCACAAAAAAAGATTTCCTAAGGATTTGATTTATGAGAAATCATTTTTTTATTTTCTAATTTATTTATGATCTAATTTCTTTCATTTTTGTTTTATGATTTATGTCAGCTGTAATTTAAAGAGATATTAGCCGTACGATAAATTTCATGTTTGTGTATTAATATGTAAATAATATATATTATTTAATTTTTGAAACTTCAAATGTTCTTTGTTATTTGTCTTTTGGCAACAAAAAGTGACTTTATTTATTTATTTAAATATTTGGTGATATTTGGTTCTTTTTATCGTTTGACTGACAAAAAATTGTCTATTAAATGCTCATTTAAATCCAAATGTTCTTTGTTATTTGTCTTTAGGCAACAAGAAGTGGGTTATTTATTTATTTAAATATTTGGTTCTTTTGTCGTTTGACTGACAAAAACTTGACTATTAAAATGCCTAAACGAAAACCTTGAAAGGGTTGGTATTTTATTGAAAGAAGCAGTTTTTACACACGGTCAATTTTATGTTGCAGCAAGTCGGGTCCGTTCTTTCAATAGCTTAAAATTTTATATTTCAGAACACAGTGGGCAAGGTCATTTAGCTAATGACGAAAGAGTATTTACAAAGAACATTGTTTACAGAGAAATTTTAAATTTCTAAATTTATTTATTTAGTGCTAACTTAAAAGAATTCTGAGATTTGAATAAATTTGTGGTTGAATTTCGACCACTGGGCGATACTAGTTATATATTAATTGCCCACAATTATTTCTAAATAATAATCTATCGGAATATTTTGTTTTTTCAATTTATTAATTTGTTAATATAATTATAATTTTCGTGTTAATTTAATGCATAAGTTATAGCTACTTTGTTCATACATATAGTTAAATCTTTGGAATTTTTTTTCTTTAAAACATTGATCATTGTTTTATTCACCGTCTCATATTTCAACAATTGACACTAATAAAAATTACTACTGAAAGTATATCCTCAATGATGTACATCATTCTTAAAAGACAAATACAGATTTTTTAATAAAAGAAAAGTGAAGATTAAAAGAGAACATTATAAAAATACATGTATATAATTTTCATAATCTTCATCATGCATAACCTTTTTAAATCTAAAGCTTCATGTACTATTTTTCTAATTTTGCAAAGTGGACGAGAGGTTCTGCTCTCAAAGTTGGTAGACAGGAAGTTTCAGGCTGGAACTCATATCGCTCTCGTCAGCGTAGCTTTTCATACATAGTCTTTTGTGTTTTTCTTTTCTTTTAATTTTTTTCCAAAATTTCCGTGAACACGGGCTAGAGCTCCTCAAAAAGATCATCATCTCCACCCAGCTCTAGGACCCTCGCATAATCAATGGGCACAAACACGTACACTACAACACCATTCTAATTTTATCGATTAATATTGTATAAAATTGTCTTATGGTTCATCTGACACTTCTAAAATTCCATTACCTCTTTATAGTCCAAGCTTCGTCCTATGTTCTTAGAATGCATTCACTTCGTTTATTTGTTAAAACGGTTATTTGACTTCTAATTAATGTTTTTCCTTATCATTTTCTAACAACATAAAGTGGTTATGACTTCGGTTCATCTGCCTTTTAAGGTATTGATTTTCTTTAATAGTTTTAGAATCCTTTGAAATTGATATTTGTTATTTACTATAGCGTATTTTATATTTAAAAGGTATAATGAATATTTTTATTGGTTTGTGTAAAGATACTGAAAAATAAATAAATAAATAAATAATAAAAAAAAAATGAATACATTACGCATATAAAACATATTTTTTTAAACATATTTTCGTATCTGTATATTCCACAAAATATAAAGATATTAACATTGCTGACTAAAAAAATACCATACTTCCTATAGAATAGTGTGCATGATTACAGTTAATATTGGTTTATAAGGCTATACAATTTTTTTTAATGTATTTTTGGTAAGTATATTAACTTAAAATGTACTACGTTTTCTATATAAGCAAAGCTATAGAAGCAGTTTTTTCCAGATTTCTTCGCCTATCATTATAAATAAAATATGTTTTAAAGTTTCATCACCGAGGTACAATATGGATACATTGGAAGTTAAGCGATGCAACAGAAAAATACAGTCGGAATGTTTATATATGTATTTTCTTCACTTTCAAAAAGAGTTTGCTTCGAATAAAGAAATTGTGATGTATTATTTGAGAAACTAAAAAATTATTGACCTGTTAGTAGTCGCTATTTGGTCGATTCGCCGCCGATTCCTTCAGTGTTGCCAGACTTTTTTATTCAATAGCCACAAAAAATTAGAAGTGGTATTTGATATACATCATCAACGATTATTCTAATCGATTCGTCTTTTTGTATATCAAATGCTACTTCTAAAAATTTTTGATGGCTATTGAATAAAAATATCTGGCAACACTGAAGGGATGGGCGACGAATCGAACAACTAGCGTTTACTAACGGGCTAAAAATGAGCTATAGATGACAGCACTAAGCAAAAAGTAATTGAGAAATTAATTATTTAAGTTACTATAATTTTTTTTTAAATGAGATAAAGATGGCAGCGCTAGCAAAAAACCATGTCTGTAGTTTCACAGTTAAATTTAAAATTACACGGTCAAAATTCTGTAAAATGAGTAAATCTTCTTTGCACAACAGAAATATATATATATATATATATATATAATTAAAACTTAGGGTTAAAATTAAAACTAAAGATTAAATTAAAATTTAATTGTTTGAAAGTAGGTTTTTGAATAAATTTTCAAGGAAAGGCTTAACACAACTCAACTTCTTGGATAGCCATTTTTTCCTACGATGAACTCTGTTAGCTCGTGTTATGATTTTAGTTTTCCTGGATCGTGTTTTGATTTTGGTTTTTCTGGGTGGTATTTAAAAACATCAGGATATATTATGTCTGTATTACATCTGTTTCATTTCAAGGTAAGTTTTTCTCGAAGCTTCAGGTTATGATTTAATTATTTCTTGAAAGTTCATGTTATGTTTTTATTTTTTCTGGAAAATATTCTGTCTTCGTCTCATTTTATTCATTACAGGGTAATTTTTTCTTGTAGGTTCATGCTATCATTTGATATTTTCTAAAATGCATATCAAACACAGAAAAGCTACAGTTCTTTGCTCTATGCTAAGAGGATAACACTTGAAAACGTCTTATAGCATTTTGAGCCATTCAGTTAAAATCCAATCTTGTTCTGCTTTGGTCCGAAATTCTTTTGCTCATCTCAAAATAAATAGTTTCTTTTCAATACATAGTTTTTTTTTTTTCCTTAAATAATATTCTAGTGTAATCCTTCTTTTCTTCAGCATCAAATTACACGGTCCTATCTTAATTTTCAACAGGTTTTTTAGTCTAATAAACTAGAGTTAGTAATACAGACTACTTGTTACTTTGTTTGGCCTGTGTATGTTTCTATGGCGATTTATTTGACTGACTATTCATCGTTCTCATTCTTTTATTTTATTATCGAATGGATTATATATACATATATATATATTATAGGAACTGCATAATTTTTCTTCTTTAATTTCGTTTTTATTTATCAGCGTAGAGTTCATTATAGTGCACTGAGCATATTTCTGAAAAATAAGATAATAGCACTATAATGTACAGTAAGTTATGAGAACAATCAGTTAAAAAAAAAACTGGATCGTGCCACATTGCCGTGTGGCACACTTAACAGAGTTAATGGTGCGAACACTCCAGCCATAAACAACAGTTGTTCTGCTTGTGGTGTTCAAAGTAATAGGTGTTTTAAGGTATACCACCCACGGAGAAAAAAAAGCTTCCTGTAACTTTGATAATAATAGATCCAGACTGTACCTTATGGAAAGCATTATCCAAATGATTCTCCTTTTCGAAGTAATTTTCTACTTTAATGCTTTTGTTGAGATTTAAAATAAAATATTTTTAATGGTTTTGAAATCGTGTTTTATTCCAGTTCTACTTGGTACATTAATAACGCAATTTTAGAACATGCATTTACTGCACATTTTTTTTTTTTTCTTTTTCCTGCGTATGTTTGCTTATTTAGATCTCAAAAACATTTTCATAAAAAACGTAACGAAACTGTGAATATCGCATATCTTGGAATTTCTTTAAACAAAAAACTAGAAATATATCGCTATTTTTATTGAGATAATCTTTTGTAAATTAATACATTTTTTAAAGAAAAACACTTATTCAGAGTAAAAAAAAAAGAAAGAAAGAAAGAAAAGGAAAGAAAGATATATATATATATATATATATAGAGAGAGAGAGAGAGAGTGAAGATCAAGAAGCGTTCAATAAATGCGAATAGAAAAATATTAGAAAAGAAAGTTTGTTACTTCGTGTCACATACGTACTAAAACGAATTTATCATTACTCTTGTTATAAAAACAGCTAATAATTATTTTATTATTCGTAATATCAACAAGAGAAATATCTCGTAAAAATTTCTTATAATATTGGAATAGAAATAAAAACATATTTTTTAATTATGAAAAATTAATTATCACTAAAAAAATAATTATAAGTAAAATGTTTTTAAAATATGATTTAGAAAAATGCATCTCAGAGAGCATGTCATTCTTTTCGATGTCCCTGTATACAAGCCAGCCGTGCTATTTCTACCATTTTAAATAAAGAAATTCCATAGTGAACTTAAATAAAATAACAGTTTGTAGAAATCCTGAAGATATTTATGAACGCTAAATTTCGGATAGACGGACAGAAAGACAAACAGGTGGACTAATCGAATTCATAGTCATTCTTAAACATTGTTAGAAACTGTTTAAAATACTTAATAAAAAAGGAAATGCAATTTCAACAGTTTCCAATTATAGCCCTCAAAATATCTGAATATTTTTGTGTGACCATGTAAAACGCAATGCTAATAACACTATGTTCATTAAATATACTTTTTATGTGTGTGTGTATGAATAATAAATGTCAATTTCATTATGATTTGCGCAAAATAAAGATATTAAAATATGATTTAAAGAAATATCTCTAGTAGAATGCAACGTCCGGGAATCCTTTCAGGTGTTTCGGTACACAAACCAGTGGCCGGCCTCGAAGCGTTCCTAAAATTTTACTCTCATTTTATTATACTTTCACCATTATTTTAAAACATCACTTTTTAACGTAATGTTTTATCAAAAATATATTCAAATATATTCAATAAAAATTTCATATTGACAATAGTGGTGACAGTATTAAAAAATACAGGTAAAATTTTAGGAACGCTGCGACGCCTGCAATGGTAGTAATAACTACCATTAATGATATTGGTATGTGAGATGCTCCCTATTGAAAATACGGTACATCCTATGATGAACTTGAATAATATGTATCAGTTCCAAAGAATTAAATGAACATTTTCGGTAATTAAAGTGCCGATAGATAAACAAGGCCGTTGCAAGCAATGCATTTTGGAAGAGGTTCAGGCGTTAGTACCTGATATTGAGTGTTAAAAAAAAAAAAAAAAAAAAAAAAAAAAATGTATCTCAAAAATTTCGGCAAATTTGCAAAATTTCGGGGTGAATGAGTGCTTGACTACGGCCTTCAGACAAACCGAAGTCATAAACATATTTAAATTTCGTTGTAAAGTGTTAAAAATGCTTCCACCTTCTCTTTAACTTGAAACTTTCTCTTATTGTAAATGTAAAAAATAAAATGTTCATAAATTCATGTATTTATCAGATGAAGTCCTGTGTTGGATCTTATTAAATCCAAACTAATCATTTTTAAATGTAAGTCGTGTGTTTATGCCTATCCATTCATAAACACAGGACATAATTAGATTTATTGAAATTTTTTATTTTTCCGACTGAGTGAAAATAATGCCTGGACCGGGACTCGAACCCCGGATCTTTGACTTACAAGGTCAAGGCTCAACCAATTGAGCTATCCAGGCCGACATCCCGGTCAGCATTACTCACTCAGACAATCTTTTTGGCAGAAACAATCTGGTCTATCATTTAGATAGTTCAACAGAAATCAGCCGCAAGAAATGGAAAACACTATTAAACAATGAGAGAAAGAAATACAAATTTTAATAAAATCACACAATCAACTGTGGAAGAAAATCATATTTATTGAAATTTTTTATTTTTCCGACTGAGTGAAAATAATGCCTGGACCGGGACTCGAACCCCGGATCTTTGACTTACAAGGTCAAGGCTCTACCAATTGAGCTATCCAGGCCGACATCCCGGTCAGCATTACTCACTCAGACAACCTTTTTGGCAGAAAAGGTTGTCTGAGACCTTTGATGAGACCTTTGAAAATGCTGACCGGGATGTCGGCCTGGATAGCTCAATTGGTAGAGCCTTGACCTTGTAAGTCAAAGATCCGGGGGTTCGAGTCCCGGTCCAGGCATTATTTTCACTCAGTCGGAAAAATAAAAAATTTCAATAAATATGATTTTCTTCCGCAGTTGATTGTGTGATTTTATTAAAAATTATAATTAGATTTATTCTTATTTATGTATGATTACGATGCGTATGATGATACGAATCGAAGTATAGCGTTTACTTTTCCGTATGAAAGTAAACCTTTTTGAGGAAAGACTGTCTAAGTCAACACTTTAAACAGATTTTCTAGACACGATAGTTGAGAAAAGATTGTTCTTACACAATCCATATTTACTCTTATTTATATTTTAATCTTAATTTGTATATTTTGCGTATTTATATCAAGACTTTCCGAAATCTGAATTATTTTCTGACTTATTTATGAAGTTATTTTTTCGCAAATACATAAAACTTTCAGGTATTTTTATTTAGATACGCAGAAATTGTATAGTGTTTTGTATCTTCTTATTTTTAGTTGGATTGGTTAGTTGACTATAAATGAATCTGACATAAGGAGTGGGAATTGGAAGTTGTATCAGTTTAAAAAAATTAGGCCGTCATGCGAAACTGTGACAAAAGCTTTAGTGGCGTCAAGAAAAAGGGATCAACTTTTTCAGATTTAATAAAACTATAGTGAATGAATTCTGTGACTCTAAAGATCTAGTGGTTGATGGAAAGCTTAAGCCAAATTGTTCGGTTAACAATTGCAAATCATTTCACCCCCCCCCCCCCTTCCTCTTTACCATCTAATTAGAAAAAGATCTAATCTTCATTCACATATACAGTTCAAAGCTCCTGTTTATTAAAACAAGATATTTTATTACCGTATGGTGTTTTTATTCAAAATTAAATCCTTAAAGAAGGCTACTTTTAACTTACAATTTAATATACACATATACCTTAAAAGAGAGAAAATCAAAAATTGGTTTATGGTTTTCGCTTTTTTACTTCCATCCATCCTTTTTTTTTTTTTTTTTTTTTACATTTTTTGCGCAGTATTCTAATTTTTTGACGGCCTTGCTTTTTCGGCGGCTCTAGGCGACCGCTTAGGTTCGCTTAATGGTAAAGCGGGACCTGAATATAATAATTTAATATACGGCCCTGATGAGGTGTTGATTTTTATTATGCTTTCGCGCATTTTGGATTTTGCCTATTTTTCTTTTTGTGTACACTTTTACTTCTTTAAAGGTAATATACCATGTGAATGTGTGAAATAATAATGCTGAACACACTTAAAAAAAAAAAAAAAAAAAAAAAAACTTTTTTTTATCAGAATTATTTTTTTATTTTTGAACAAACACACAGGAATATATAAGATATGTTTGAAAATAAACTGATTACTTATAAATATTACGACAAAAGTGAGAGTGCGTACTTTCAGAATCACTATTTTCTAATGTGTATTAACTTAATCGGTACGGAAAATAAGACTATTTAACAATTACATTTTTATACACTGCGAATTCTCGTTACTCTGCATGCATGCATTTCACATTAAATACACGATTTTTAAAAGTTTATTCGCTAGTTTTCATTGAAATTCAATTATTCTAAAGGCGTTAGCTGTATTTTTCTTTCCTCTAATTATTTTACTTTTTTTTTTTTTTTTACTTTTTAAATATATACTTGAACGAAAGCAGTTATGAGAGAAGATGTAAATATGCGTTAATAAATATATACATTAGAGAAATATAAAACCTTACTCAAAATCATTTCCTGAAATTTTATTCGATCACTTAATTGAGAAGGAAAACGTTCACACACAAAATGCCAATTTTACATCAAAACACAAATTATATTACTAGATAATTATATGTTTTTTTCACTTTGTATCCTTCTAAACATTGAATTAAATCGTATTTATATCCTGATATCTCAATCCAGGTGCCAGAAAATTTCTTCAGGCGACCTCTAAAATACAGTGATATCGTCTTAAAATAGTTCTTTTCCTACGATTAGGCTCACAAAATATGAATATTTGCAATGTAACTTTAGTCAATTACAATGATTCTTGAGCATTTGTGCAACATCACCTTTTAATAAAGTAGGCGGGACAGCAGAAGTTGACAAATTTGAATTAATTTTGCCCCGCCCATCTAATTTTACTCCACCATGTCTCAGAGCTGAAAATGAAGACATCAGAAATAATAAAGTGTAGACCCTAATGGCCTTATGATAACATAAAGCGGTCATAGCCTAATGAGAACTTTATGGTAATGCTGCTGGTAATTTTCTCCTTTGTCTTCGAACCGTTCATTTTGACTGACAATGTAAAGGCTCGCGCGAAGTGGGGAGGGGTGCCTTGATTTATTCTTCTTGAAAAGCAGCCTGACATTCTAGCGTAAACAGATTCTGAGTTTCCGAAGTAATAAAAGCAAGTGGACGAGTGAATTAACTCGTGGTATCTGCTGAATATACTTTTCTGCATTTTGTGAATGGAGATCTAAAATTTCTAGAAATAAATTAAATAATTATACAAATCTATATAATGTAAGTAAAAGTCTTCAGTGGTCTTATAAATGTTATGAATAAATTAAAGTTCTCACAGAATTAATAAAAAGAAGACTATGCTTTATTCATCTAACATAAACACAATTAACCATAATTTATATACATTTAAGGAGATTTCATGTTAAAACTGACCTTTAAAGTAAAGCTGTAATAGCTCTAAGCTCTAATTAATACTTTAGAAATGATCATATTTATTATTTTTAAGAATTATGTCATTATTTTAGAATTTATAAATTGGTTTTTTAAAATTATTGTTTCCATACTTTTCTTTTCTTTTTTTTTTTTGAGGGGAAGGGGGGAAGGTTTTAAAAGATTTATACATTGCATTGTAAATTGAAAATAAATCCTTGTCTCAAAACATCATAAAAGGCTTAAATGCATGCTTTATAATGCATGAAAAATAAATGGATACTATTAAAAATTATGACTATTGTTAATTATATAAATATAATCAAACTTTGGTATATTTTCTAAGTAAGTTCTAGTATTATTATTAATAGTGTTGTTTTTGTAATTCTTAATCATTTTAAATGAACATATTAAGACTTTATAAATGAACACATAAAAATATTATACCTCATATTTAGCTCCTTCCGGAAGCTTTATTTTATTTTATCTTAAAGTGTATAATGTTCTCCAGAGTGTGTAAATGTATATTAACCCTTTCAGGGGTGGTGGTATATATTTTATACCACCTAATTTCAGTTCTCAACTGCGAAAATTCATCCCAGAAATTTCATATACAATTTTACCTTTTTAGCTTTCCTGAAAACATTCATTTATTACTTTTCTTCTAATCTTGATCCCAGACTTTGGTGGCATTTGATTTTAAATGAACTTAAATTCATTGCCCCTGAAGGGGTTAAGAGAAAGAAAGAGGGAAGAAAAAAAAAATCTTGATTATTTTTTTAAGTCACGTTTAGTGAAAATAAAAAATATTTTATGTGTTGTTATTTTCTTATGGAAGGAAGTTAGAAGGATTAGACATGTTACATCTTATTAAGCAGACGATACATTCATCGTAAACTTTTCTTCTTCATATTCCTTTATTTGTTTGTTTATTTTTTAATTTATGAATTTTTAAGATGTTGATTCATCCAGTTTATTTCTGAAAAACGTTTAAACAGTTATCACATTAATGCCTACAAGAGATCAGGCGGAGCAAAAAAAAAAAAAAAGTTACAATTTATTTGCAATTTTGTCTTATTTGTGGACCAAATAATTTAGATTTCGTTATTCATAAATCAGAACTTATCTTGAAAAGTGTATTACAATTTCCGAAAATTTCCTCTGGCACTAAATAACACAGGTCTGGAATACCAGAATACAACAGATTTATCTGTTTCATTAAAAGAAGAATATTTCAGTAGAAGTATTCATCTGAAGCATTTTATGAAGAAATAAATTATTATTATTATTTTTATTTTAGATAAAAATGCATCGTATCTAGTAATGAATTTTTTTTTTTATTTTTTTTTTATGTATAGTATAAATAAAGAATTGAAGCCTTTTTTGTGCATAATACTATAAAACGCTCTAATTTAGGGACTATTTTATTCGGGTTGGGAACAAAATAGCGACTACAAAAATGAATGGAGCAAAGTTCTAATGTGAGTTGTGTTCAGACAAATAAAATAATAATATTTTATTTAAATGAGTTGGTAATCATTAGTAATGTTATATAAAATTTCATGACAGCACATATATACAGTAACCGCCGCTTAATAAAATCATTGGTTAATAAAATCAGCCGCTTATTCTGATCAAATTGCCAGGTCAGGAATCAAATCAATACAAACTACTTTTAAAGCCGCCTCTTAATAAAATCAACATCGCCGGTTAATAAACTCAAAAATATCTCCACAACAGATAAAAATATCATATCGTTTCTGCACACTAAAAATATTTTGTATTTGCATTTTTTTTTTTTTTTTTTTTAAATAGAAAAAGAAATTAAATCACGGCAAACCCTCCGTTATTGCCGATTGTCGAAGATTTCCCACTTGCAGCACAGTTACAAATTAAATACACCCCATAACTTATCTCCGTAACAATTTCAAGGAACGTATTTCTCAAAGTGCAGTAATAAGTTACAGATTTGATTTGAAATGATTTTTTTTTTTTTTTTTCTAATTACTGAAAGACAATTTCTAGTTCTTATTTTGAAATTGCTATAATTCATGAGGTTTAAACGGAAAGATTTTAAACTTATAAGAACAGCGCGAACTTTTGGTAAAGTAATGATGATTTTCCTCTAAAGAAGAGCGCATGGGAACTTGGATTACGTTTAATTTACTTATATCGAAGGAACAATTAATTAATTATCTATCAAAAATTAATTAATTTTGTTTACTAATTCCATTATTTGTTAATATTTAAAGTTTCTTTCCAAATTGAGGAAAGTGATAGCTTTTCATTAGGTGCAGGAACGGTCGCCGGATATAAAAATCAGCCGCTTAATAAAATAACTTTGACTCAGGACGAATGTGATTTCAATAAGCGGCGGGAACTGTATTTACCTTAGTCAGAGCACTGACATGCAGACAAGCCCATCACAAAAATTGTTGTGAATTTTGCTTAAAAGAGTCTAAAGACTACGTTTATTAACTTTTGTCAAGATTTGTCATGATAAATTCAATCTTGTTTATTAATTATATAAATTTAGATTTAGATTTGTGAACAGTATCCAGTTTTGTCAGCAGGGATGTACTACAAAATATTTATAATGTATTTTGAATACTGAAAATCAAATGATAAAATAACTTAAATTTAAATATAGATAAAATAATGAAATTCCCCACTTTAGGATACGTATATTTATCTTTATAAGGCCTTATGGCCCCCGCCAGAGATAATACATGAAATAGATCACATTATTTTTTTATTAGTCGATATTTTTTCCTGCGATATTTTGTACCACGATATTATGTCCGGATTCCGAATCCCCTTTTATTCCACTATCTCCAATATTTTTTGTGGTGTGATATTCAATATACATAATGAACAAATAAATTTCGAAGTGATTAGGCAACAATTACAGTAAAAATTTAGTGGTGGATGTTGTGATGTAGAAATCACATATTTTAAAAATTTTCTATTCCTTTTAATTTAAATCTATTTTAACCCTTTATGTAATAATTTATTCGTGTATTCAATATTAATCTTTAATAACCGATAAATTGTTTCCTCATCAATAAAATAATAATAATAATAATAATAAAAGAAATGTAAAAGAAAATCACTCTGCAAGCAAAATCGCATGATATCTTTTTGCCTTTTTGCCTTATAAAGAATAACACATGGCTCATTTCAATTATGTTCCTCCTAAATCATAATCCTATTTTCCAACGTAATTGTATTCAGTTAGCCAAAATTATCCTTGAACAGAATTAAGTTATGGCTATAGTTTATGTATCTGTCCATTGTGGTTTCTCTTTTCTCATGACGAAAGTTTGGCGAAGTTTAAGGGTTACTATAATGCCAATCCTGTTCTGTGTATTCAAAATAATTAGCTTGATTAGAGTATAAAGTATATTGAAAGTTGTTCAATTTTATATGTTCTTGTGGCGTGAAAATTAAATGCCAAAATGTTGCACTTCGATGAAACTTGGCAAAAAGTATTCATTCTCTTCCATTCACTTAAGCAATCAATATGTAACAGAATTCTATTTTAAGGTGCCTGCCTACCTTTAAAATGCAATTTTCGGTCAAAACTCCGATTTTCTATTTTTGAGTTGGTATTAAAGCCTGATAATTGAGCTTTCTAAATCAGTTTGAATTTTGTTTCTATCTTGCTTAGAACTTGAGTTACAGGCATTTTAATATTAGTCACTCGCCAGTTATTGAAACCGGAAGTGACCGGAAATTACCCTTAAATGTTTGTTTACATAAATGTTTTACTCAATATAAGCATCAAAATTTGTTACTGAATATAAAATGAATTTAAGAAAGAAAATAAGAAGCTTTAAAATAAATCAGGAACTTACCAAAATTATTTTTTGTTTAATAGGTAAAATCTTGTTTTTAAATCTGTTTTCTCCTTTTTCTCAAAATGAGATTTTTAGCATTTTGCTTTATCCCAAAACTTCATAACTCCAAAAGTTATAATTGAAACGTTGTGAAACTTTGACAAAATCCTCTAGAGGAGATGTTTTAGGGATTGAACTACGACGATGAATCTAGCTAAATTATTATTTTGTTGTTGTTGTTGTTGTTGTTTTTGATAGAAGTTATGAATTGTCATGTAAATTTATGATTTTTTCAGCATGTAAAAATGTTATCGTTTCTAAAATATTAAATAACATGGTTATAGTTTTGAGAGTAGTTCACTCCCTTAAGGACCTTTCAATAATCTAAATAAAATTTACAGAATAAAAATATCTTTATTTAAATTTGACTTATGATGTTTTGCAAAAGTGCTTTTTTTTTTTTTTTTTTTTTCGCAAATTTTATGCATATTTTGAGCCTAAATATCAAAATATTTCAAAATTTGCATACTTTTTTCAGGTTATTCACTGTTTCTTACTATATTCTATCCTATAATGCAGATAAATAGGCAATTTTTCAATTATTAAAAAAAAAAAAAAAAAAAACACCTCCGAAGGTAGGCAGGCACCTTAAGTGTGCTTTAAGGCACCGTCCCATTCTCCATAACTCTCTTCTAGTATCTGAAGATAAATAAAGGGATTAAAATTCAGCCATGTTGTTTACGTTCTATTCATTACTTTGCTGTTTATATTTTCCCTTTCTGTCCTCTGGATTTTTCAAAGAATCAGGATTTGCGGCGTCTTTTCTTGAATTTATTCAAAGCAACCATTACGGCGCTTCAAAGTTAAAAATAATGTCTACTTTACATTCCCGAACTAGCCCCTTCAGAGCTGTTAAATCAGAAAGTCCCTAAATTTGGCAAAACTGAACAGAGGAGTAAAATTAAATGGGACCTGCAAAGAGTTAATACGGTAATTTTTACATAAAGAATAGAAATATATAATATAATAATATGATACACATAATAATATAATGTACAAGCATAAATATTTAAAAATATCTTGCTAATTGTATATTGTATATACTATACTCAAATATATATTGCATTAAGCAGAGTTTTATTTGCTTGAAACATCCTTGATTACATTATATTAAGTAGAATATTACATTATCCAATGTTCGATTCCCGTTCTTCGATTACAATAATAATACGTATCTCTGGTAGTACATGCTACACATAAAATATTCACTGAAAACCGAGATCATTTATTTTATGCTCAAGTAATAAATTACGGGCTTTAAATATTCGAAAGCAAATTTAGGTTCTCAAAAATCTTTAAAACGTTGTAAATGTTAATAAATTTTAAAAGTAAAGACTTATAAAACGCTTTTTTATTTTAGAACTAAATTAACCGATCCCATTTTTCAAAAAATCATTTCTATCGAGATTTCACAAAATTATGTAAAAACCTATTATCTATCTCAGGACAGGTAATGCGCCACTAAACGATGAACACGGTAAAATTTTCGTTTAAAAAAATAAAAAATAGGAAAGCCTTTTTATGATCCTATAACAGTAACAACATAAAAACATTATTTTAGGGAATTTGGGCTGCAGAAAAAAAATTATGTTGTGTCTTTTTTTCATTATTTTTGTGTTCACCGCATTCTTGGGTAAATTATAGACTTTAAACAGTTAATTATAGAATTTTTCTTAGGTATTTAAGCTTCTGTTTTGAGTTCATTAAAAGGATACATCACATTTTGCGGAGTAATTATTGAAAAATGGAATGCTGTAAATTATAACACATTATGGATAAAGAAACCAATACAAATTTAATATTTTTCACGCTTAAGGTGATTAGACGGTTTTTGTTCACAAAAAAAGTTGTCGATGGTTTAATTTTTAAAAGCGTGTAAAAAATAAAAAGGAAAAGAAAAGTTAAATGAATATTTTGTTTTGCTCATTTTTCATCTTTATATTAAAAGGAACGAAAATAATTTAATAAATTTCGAAAAATTAAGAAAGTCCGCACAATTTAAGCGAAAAATTATAAGATGTACTTTCATGGTTATTTTTAATTGAAAAGTAAATTACGCTTCCATTTTTCTATTTTGTAATACTCATTAATTAAAGTAATTTAAAATTAAATTATTTTTTAAAAGTGTGAATCGTTTTTTAAGTTAGTAACACATATTCGGTATAAATTAAAATTTAATAAAAAATAATTAGTTACTTTATTTATTTATTTATTTTTAATTTATAGAATTAAGTTTAAATTATTTTTCCTGATATATTAATTTTATTTATCTTTACTTAATATAATTTTAAATTTGTTAAAATTTATAGGCTTAATACAATTTATTCTAAATATTATATGGACACTAGAGAATAAAAATTTTTAGTCTAACACTTTTTGGTGAAATAAAATTATTAAAACAAAATAATATATATATATATATATATAACTCTAATTCTAAATTTTCTAAATTATTAAGAACCACGACGATTTTCTAAGCAATAATATGCTAATCTGATAGTTGAATGGTTAACGATCTGTACTTCTGTGTACAGGTGCCAGGTTCGAATCCTGGTTATGCATATATGTTGCAGATCGGAATCGCTTTAGGCCATAAGTCCCAATCTAATTAATCTTACTGTGCAAATACTGAATTTCGAATTACGAAACAAACCAAATCTGGTCTTTAACTTCAGAATGAAACATTTATTTTAAAAAAAAAAAAAAAAAAAAAAAAAAAAAAAAACTACTCTTTTTAGTTTCTTTTATGTTCAATAGAAGAAAGTATTGAATTTTTAGAGAATTTCGGATTTCGATGGTTTTACACGTTTTGAAATATCCTGAACACCATTTGATTATTTCTGGAACGTATCCATTTGTTTGTCTGTCTTTATGTCTGCCTATGTGGAACAAAATTTTGTGCACCTTCAGATCAAGAACTAACTAATGCACAAAATTTCATAAAAAGTTAAATTTGGCTACATCTTGCTAAATTTAAATTAATGTACACCGTTAAGAATTTTTTAAGTAGTAATTGAAAAATGTTATTTAAATAATAGTAGTTAGCGAGCATAAAATTTTGATATATTTAGAGCACTGTACTGAGAGCGTAAATTTACAATTTGAGATACATACATATATATATATATATATATATATATATATGTGTAGAAGAGAGTTTTGTGATTTAAACAACCTACTAGCTTTACAAATAGTTAAGTAATTAACGTATAATCTCTCTTTCTCCTTCTCTGTATATACAAATACATCATTGCATTATACAAAATGGTGTTAAAAAACCCTGACCTTAGTTTTAATTACAAAAATATTATTTTTACACATGCATAGAAAATTGCAAAGATATATTTAAAATAAATAAATAAATAAAAAATAAATACAGACTTTTATAATTTCGACCAAACATTTCAGGTCTTTCAATTTTAAGAATTTCAAAAATTTAAATTTTATGCCACCCTATGCAAAAAATTTCGAAACAGTAAAATATGTCCAAATAAATTGATGTACAAAATTTCAGTAATGTAACATGAAACGTCCAAGAGATTTGTTTCAATCCAATAGTTAACGGATTAAACTGTCAAAATCAGCGGGAGTACTTCGGTGTTGTTTCAGAAAAAGGCCGATTGACTATTCTAGGATCCTAGGCCTGATTGAGAGTGCCTTTCGTGGAGATATTTCTAAAGGGTCCTAGCCAGTATTAACACAAATTTCGGAGAAAGACACGGAAAATTCCGAACGACTAGTCTGACGAGCGAGACCTGGGATCGAACCCGGCAACTCACGTCTACCAGCTTTGAGCGCAGAACCGCTCGGCCGCCATGGGAGCACTTCGGAGTACCTGCAAATGTTCGTGACAAATTCTTAGCTCCATCGAAAATATGAAAACTCATAAGATAAATTTACAGAAAATAAATAAAATAAATAAATAAGTAAAATAAGAAGAAAGGATTTTAACTTAGAATTTTGTGTTTGAATTAATTACTGAGAAAGTATAAATCATTCAGAATAAAGCACTCTGGGTACAAGGAAATTTAAAAATAAAAATAAATACAGTATTTATTAAGAAATCGTTAATGTGACAGAATTCCAAAGAATAGCTATCGCGATCGTTGACAAAAGAGTCTGGGTGTCCGAATAATTCAGTGCTTGTAAAAATAAATAAAATAAAATAAAATAAAAAATTATATATATATATGTGTAAAATAATATATGTTTAATCCCAAATACTTTAATCTTTAATTTTTTCATTTGGAAATAAAATACACATTTTTAATAAAACGTATTTGTAGTTAGGTAGATATTTTTCAGTAAGAAGTTAAAAAAGAAAATCATTGTTGCATTAATATATATATATATATATAATCTGGTGTGAAACAATCACACGATTTCCATTACCCATTATCATGCATTTTTTGGCGACGTGATCAGAAAAAATAATGTGATCGGAAGACATAAAATTGACCTAACGAAGTAGAAACCTAAAATATTTCCGGTAAGAGAAACTTAATAAACTTGGTAAAGACATAAAAAACAAAGTTTACCTAGCGAGTTAAAAAATAAGAAAAAAAATGATGGAGTTATTTTTTAAAACATTGATTTCCGAGAAATGACTTAGATGACTGTTAATTTTTACTTTCCGAACACTATAGTGAGGAAAGTATTGTAATCATGTCAAAAATCCGAATTCGAGATTTTGATGTTTCTAAACGTTTCGAGGTTCCCTGAGTCCGTTTTCACTATTTTTACGATGATGTATGTATGCGTGTGTGTATATGTGTATGTATGTATGTATGTGTGTATGTCTGTGACCATACTGTGAGCGTCTAAACGCTTTGTTCGAATAAGCTGAAAGTTGGTGCGTATATTGTAAGTCACCATAGTACGAACCCTATAGATTTTGGTGAATCTAGCCACAACATACTAGTTAAAAGTGCGATAGCATCTAAACGCCTTATTCAATTGAGCTGAAAATTTATATGAATATTATAATCACTGTTGCACTAACTATAAGCATTTTGGTGAATCTAGCATTTTCAGGTTTTTTACAGGGATACAACGAAAATTCTTTATCATTATGATCTATGGGCTCAAAGTTCAGTAGCGTTAAATAAAACAACGTGTAATATATGGAGAAAAATACTCAAAACACTTTTTTATGGTTTTATCTGTTTTGCTTTTTAACAACTCCTCCTATTTACTTTATCTACAAAACTGTTAATTACTCAATGTTCGGAAAGCCAAGTGAAGTCACTTCAGATATTTTCCTGTAATAAGCAGGTAATACATGAGAGGATATCTAAAATAGATTTATGTAACAATTTTCAAGAAAATTGTTAGAGCCGTTTTTGAGACACCAACTTTTACCAAAACTTCGTATACTCCATTATTGACCGAAAAACAATAATTATATACAAAAGGATATTTAAAAGGGAGTTAATATGGCGAGTTTTAAAAGAACGCACTTGCGAGGCCCGAAATTGAACTATTTATACAAGACACCTATTAATTTGCCCGAACTAATCAACTATATCATTCGAAAGGACATTTAATAGAGTATTCATATAGCAACTTTGAAGAAAATCGTTAGAGCCTTTTTTGAGATATGGACTTCCGATCCCACTTCCGGTTTCTAATGCCCCACTTGCGATTTTTCAATTTTCACCAAAATTTAGAAAATTCATCTGTACACCAGACCTGTCTCAATTCTGAAGTTTCGTCGTTCTATCTTTATTAGTTTCGCAGATATGATAGCCATAAAATTTCTCACATGCATACACACACATATACACACACATAAACACACATGCATACATATACACACACTGACCAATTACCAAAAACTATTTTTTTGGACTCAGGAGATCTTAAAACGTGTAAACCAAGTGAAAACTTGATAACGAATTTTTAGACCGAATACAATCCTTCCATTACCTACGGTAGTCGGGTAATGGAAGTAAAAAGGAAAAAAAAGTGTTGCATTATAAATAACACTGCTCTGTAAAAAAAAAAAAAAAAAAAAATCGAGATCTGATATTATTCTTGCAAATACTTATGTAAAGTGACCTCCTGAATCCGTTTATGACCACCATTTTGCCCAATTATCCACCGTTTTCTATATACACCCCCTCACTCATTTTTATCATTGTTTGGTAGTTTTATACACATGAGTTTGATATGGAGGGGAACGAAGATTATTTTAACCGTTAAATGTCTTCTGATGGCAAACAGGAAGCTGGAATATGTAAAAAATAAGAGAAATATTTCGAATAAAAAAGAAACAGAAACTGATTGTTTTTATTAATTTTCTTTTGTTTTCTGGGCACAAATCCCCTCAAATTTCCTCTTTACTACAAATGATCGTGTTTTAGATTTTTCTACCTCTGTAGCTCTTCAGGTCAGAAGACATTTAACGGTTAAAATAATAATCGTTCCTCTCCAAATCAAACTGATGGGTATAGGTATAGAATTACCAAACAATCATAAAAATGAGGGAGGGTGGTGTATCTAAAAAATGGTGGTCATATTCGGATTTCGGAGGTCATTTTACATAAGAATATGCTGAAATGGTGTCAGAGGCAATTTTCAAACCGAGCAGTGTAATTTGCCTAGATTAAAGCTTAAAATCAACTCTTCTTTTGTAAATTAGAATTAAAAATTGCGTTCAAAAATATCATACGGGTTAATTAAAAAAAAAAAAAAAAAAAAAAAAAAAAAAAGAAAATTTTCAGAGAAAAATACACACAAATATGTATTTGACCAGCAGAACTTGTAATTTTCATGAAAAGAAATCTATTATTCCATATATTTCAGATTTTCTAAATTTATTTTAGATTTCTTGCAAGCTTTTAAAACTTCCATGGCTATTTTAATATTATCCATCATGTCCTTTATGGATGTTTTTACCCATTTTTCCTTAAATGTTGTCCTTTTTATATTTACCAACATTTTTATCATTCCTGTAGCTGATATGTAAAGAAACAACATCAACAACAAAAATGTTTGTGCACTTTCTTTCTTTCTTTCTCTCTCTCTCTTTTTTTTTTTAACCGTACATTTTTCAGTAAATTTCTATTTACAATATCATTCGTGTTTTCTTAAACATTGAATTTTCGGGAAAAAGGAATATCCAAGTTTTATTTGTTTTCTACTACCAAACGCACACAAAACTGAATTTTGTAAACTCATCACTGGCATAACCCCTCACTACCCTTTTACCCCATCCAGATTTCCCATATTGCTGCAAATAGTTTTTCCCTTTCTTTCATTTCATTTCCGTTGTTCTGCTTATGATATATATGTAAGTATATAAAATTTTATTTGCATTTCACTTGAGAGAAAATGTTGTGTAGCATTCTCAGTTTATATAGAGCAGCTTTGCATTGTACTTGGTATGTTTATCAAATACTTCAACTATGATGTATTATTGAATGATGCTGGAGCAAAAATAGGTTGGAATGCTTAACCCACATCTCTTCTTTATTGAAGCAATCATGTATGAATACAGATACATATAAGAGAAATAGAAAAAATCCGATTTTAGATTTTTGTTGTGTAAAATATATATAAGATAAGTAAGAATTTAAAGAAGAAACTGTATTTTAGTTTAAAATTTGGAATAAAACAAACTGCGCCTTTACTTTTATTCTCATACATTTTTAAATCGTTAAACTAACAATAATTAAATTAGATGTAAGTTAAATGTTAGAATAATGAAATGTCAGGAAAAACTTTATTTTTAAAAATTAATGACATTTTAGAAGAAAAAAAATAGTACTCCTTTTGCTATTTTAATAAAAGTATTTAAAAAATATACTATTTAAATAAATATTTTTTAACAATATAGCTAAACTTTTTGGTGACTGATCCTCCTTTTAATATTATTCAATATGTATCTGACATTATAAGAAACTAAATCATACGCCCTTACTACAAACAATCTTAAAGCAATGTATAAGAGAAACAAAAAGTTTTTTGCATAAATTTGAAGCATTTTCATTTTTTTTTTCTTTTCGTATTGTACAGTTGGTAACAAAAGTGTCCGAACACTAGCAAAAATTCCTATGTAAAAAAAGTACACTTCATACGGTTTTGTTAAATAAATCCTTGTCGAATCCTGTTCTTAGTCAATGTAAGAACATGATTCGGTAAGGATTTATTTAACAAAACCGTATGAAGTGTACTTTTTTTACATAGAAATTTTTGCTAGTGTTCGGACACTTTTGTTACCGACTGTACATGATGTTAATTTTTTATAAACTACACAATCAGTCAGTCGCAATGTTTACAGAGTAAAAATCTGATTTTCTTAATCAGGGGATCTCGAAACATAAAATCATACCACAAACTTAATTTAAAAAAAAAGAAAAATTCTCTATCGCATGATAGAGACATGATAAACATTTTTTATTGTGTTTCATGTTTTCTTTTTTATATCTGTTTGTGCTTCAAGAAAATATCCGTATGCAATGAAAAATAAATAAATAAATAAATAAAAATAAAAAAGTTGGTTTCATTTTTTCTTTTCTTTTGTAGCAGATCAATGCAGAAAATATTCGTACAAAACAGATTTTTTTCCGTGGAAAATAAGAAACTCACAGGGAAGTAAATCCCCCCAGTTCGAACAACCAGGATCGAACCAGAGTTCACCGCATCATAGGTGACAATAGCACCTCTTCGCTATGGAACCTTATTTTAAGCTGTTACGTAGTACTTCCCAGTTGTACTTATACACTATCTACCAATAAGGATTTGGACACTTTCAAAGTCAGATGCTTTGTCAAATATCTAGGAAAATTTTTGAGGAATCATCTTGAAACTTTGGGAGTATAAAATACATGTTATATATTTCAGCAAAATTTTCCTCCGAAGGTGGAAAAAGGGACCAATAAAAAATTAAACAAAATTCAGAATATTTTGGATCACCCTGTAAAAAGTAATGATTGAAATGCGTTTTTGTTGTAGCATGTGATTTTGAGAATTGTTCTAATCATATGTATAAATTTTTATGAGGCTATTACATGTATTCATGGAAATATAACGGTTTCTTTAACAAATTGCAAACAAAGAAAAAAAGAGGCCACTTTTTTTATTATAACAAGTACAGTATTAGGCCCAATACAAAGACATTTTTAGGAAACATGACATGTTACACTAGACCCAGCATACTGCAATCAGAATGCAAAAATGTTAAATATCTTACGAAATATGAACATTTTTACTAAATAACTACGCATGTGCAAGTTTTAGAAAAATTGCATTTGCATACTTTAATATCCAAAAGTATTGACATACTTATATATAGAAACCCCAAAAAATATAGTGTAAATTCAAAAAGTTATGAGTTATAGAATTCACAGAATTTCAGTTCTCTCTCTCTCTCAAAAAAAAAAAAAAAAAAAAAAAAAAAGGAAAATGATAGCGGGTTTTATTAAATTTTTTTTTATAATCAGCGAATACTGTATTACCGTTGGGCACTAATTGTATCAAAACAAAAATGTGAGTAAAACCTCTCGTAGCTTAGCTTTTATGTTGAGAGGAACTGAAATTCTGTTCATTCTATCGCCTATAATTTTATGAATTTACACGATATTTGTTTGAGGCTTTCGTTTTAGTAGCTCATATGTTTGGCTATTAAATTGCGCTAGCTTTTAAAAAATTCATTTGCATTAATACTTAATTTTTTGCTGACCTCCTTTTCCTTTTTAAGACAAAACTTTTGCTGAAATATATGAGTTATAACATGCAATTAATACTCCCAAAGTTGAAAAATGATTCCTAAAGAATTTCGCTAGATATTTGGAAAAACGTCTAAATTCGAAAGTGGCCAAATACTTACTGTTAGACAGTGTATACCAAGTTTTTTTTTTCCCTTCTTTTTAATGCAAAACACACACACACAAAAAAAAAAAAAAAAAAAAAAAAAAAAAAAAATGGTGATATTCCCATCAACATAATATCTGTATCAATGATTAGAGAAAAAAAAATATATATATACATATATGCCTTTTGACAGATTGAGATGAAATTTTTCAAAAAATGTCTGTAGAATTAGAAAACAAAAGATTTCTGTTGGAAAGTTACAGAAATTTTATCTTTTTAAACTTTTTTTTTTTTTTTTTAATACAGGGGATTGCAATAGAGGGCAGATCTTTTTTCTTTGTCATTATACATCGCGTAGTGGAAAAAGATTCCTAATTTTTTGCAGAGTGCATATCTTTTACTTCTTGATTCTTTCTGGTTATAAAAAAATGGAGTTAAGGGAGATAGTCGTTTTTACAGACTCTCTTCTAGAATCCTTTGAATACAAAAATGGTACGTTCAAATCCAATGATAGAAGGTACGAACGGGTACAGACGAGCTATAGTTATTCAAACTACATATTTGTTTCTCTCTATTTTACTGGTATCAAAATTTACACACCCTCTAATAATAATAATAATAATAATAATAATCTGAAGTGTTCTATTTTGGTTGTCTTTTCTGAAAAGGACTGGTTTGTTTTGGGAACGGAAAGTTTTAAGTTACAAAAGTATTCGTTCTAGATCTGCAACGAAACTAACCATTTTATTAATGAAAGATGTCATTTATAATGACTTTCATTGCCAAAAATGTTAGTTTCGTTGCAGATCTGAAGCGAACCGTGCTATAAATTAAAACTTTTCGTTCTCAAAAGAAATCGATCCTTTTCTAATTTTTTTACAGTGCAGCAAAAATGTAATTGAGGTACAGACAAAATATTTGTGGGTATAAAAACAAACACGTTTTAAACAAATTCTCTACTATTTATGTGGATTTGAGAATGTAAAAATCAAAACACGTATTTCAGCGATTGATAACCTTTTCAACGTGCATGATTTAAAAATATTTTGAAAACATCCAAAATAGAATTACTTGTTCAACTCAACAAAAAAATTGAATACGAACATTTTACGCACACAAATCGGATTATTCCATCAGCCATTCAAAAACAAGTCCAAGCGTTACATGTAAGTTATTTATTTATTTATTTTTTCAGTTTCTCAAAAAATATTTTGGTGCATCTATTCGAAATGTAGTTGCTATATATGACGTGTTGAGAAACATTTTAGCTTCTTTTCTAAAAAGTTATTTCACTTGAGAATTTACTGGGGGAGGGAGAATTATTTCCTCACAAATAAAATAGAATTCAAGCTAATATTTAAAAAAAAGTAAGAGTGATTTACTCTTTGAAAGAAAAAAAAAAAAAAAAAAAAGAAAAAAGAAATTTCCCCCTGTCTACTCAGTGGATTTCAATCTAACAATAACCTAAGATATAGAAACGAAATCTGGCAATCAGGTACCATTTCACATACATTTAAAAAAGGCGAAAGAAGTATTTTATCAATGATTTCTTCCAAAGTAGATAAAAGATTTTTTAAATTGGATTTCCCTAAGTTATGCTTTAAATGACATTTTAAGCTTCATAAAATGGTATTTGGAAAAGAGAACGTTATTGATTAGAAAATCTTACAAATGAAATGTTTTCTGCAATTTGTGCTAAAGTTGATTATTTGTTGGGTAAATTGAAAAAAGGATGAGTGGAAAAAATAAAAATAGATAATTATTTAAGCGTTTTATTTTCAAATGGAATCAGTACTAATTGTAGTCATTAGCTTCTTTCTAAATTGTTTTAATCTGGAAAAAGTTAAACGATTATTTGTATTTTCCGGCTATCTTCGCAACATTTGTATTCGTTCCCGTGCTCCGATAATTGGTTACATTTATTATAAAAAGTACAAAAATAATGGAAGAAATAATATGTTAAAACATCTGTTGTTAGAAAATGATTCTTTTTCTAATTTTCTTTTATCATTCTAATTTATAAATATATAATTTGTTTCTCGAAGTCATTTTATTGCAGTTTTTGGAAATTTTACCTCATAATATATATTTTATTATTTATTTATTTATTAGGACTGAGGACTGTTAGTCTCAATCTACGGATTTTTACGATACCAGTTTTACGACAGTTGGACATTTATCGAAATCGAAAATTTATCGAAAATATAATTGAATAATTTGAAAGCTATGTTATAATGGTTATAATTTGAAAAAAAAAAAAAAAAAAAAAAAAAAAACTAATAGTTCTCCGTACTAAACTAAATTCTGCTTTTGAAAAAATTTCATCAAAATCTTTTTTATTTTTTTATTTTATTTTATTTTATTTTTTTAAGAAAAAGAAAAGAAATTTAATAATAATCAGTTTCGAAACGAACAGTATCGATTTTTTTTTTTTTTTTTTTTTTTAATAATTTTGAATTAGGAAATAAAAAAAGCTCGTGCAAAATGAAATGAAAAGTAAAATAAGATTTAAAAATGGACAAGCTCGTGGTCTCAGTTTAATGATAATATAAGAAATAATGACGACATTAGTCTAATAAAATTATTATTATTATTATTTATTTATTTATTTATTCCCTCAAGATTTATAATTGTACCTTTTTTTTTCTCTTTTAATCCTATTTTTTTTATTATTTTTTTTTAATCTATTTATCTAACTATTTATTTATTTACTTTTTTTCCTTTTGACATTTTTATTTTTATTTATTTATTTATTAGGACGGAGGACTATTAGTCTCAATCTGGATACTCAATTTTTGGATACCAGTTTTACGATAATTAGACATTTATCAAAATCGAAAATTTATCTAAAATATAATTGAATAATTTGAAAATGATGGATCTTACAATTTGAAAAAAAAAAAAAAAAAAAAAAAAAAAAAAGTAATAGTCCTCCGTACTAAACTAAATTCTGTTTTCGACAGAATCTTGAAAGAAAAGAAAAGAAAATTAATAATTAGCAGTATCGAAACGGACAGTATCGAAAAAGTTGAAGAAGCCCTTTTTTAGACAAAATTACATAATTTATTTTAATTTCTAATTGTTGCCAAAAAAGTTTACAAGTTGGTTTCAGTTTTTTTTTTTTTTTTTTTTTTTTTTTTTTTTTAATGAAAAAAAATCATGAGTGGATTATCAAAATTGATATAAAACTTAATGAAAAATTAAACTTGCAGGGTAAAATTGACGTCATTATATTTTATATTTTTAATGGTTTTTAGGCTTAAAATAGTGCTTGCTGAAATATCAGCTGAAATGACACTATCGAAAAAGTTTTCTTTTTTTTTTTTTTTTTTTTTTAAGTACGGAAGGCTACTAGACTCACTCTACGGATAAACTGTTGTCGCCAGTCTTTCGATAGTTGGACATTTATCGAAATCGAAAATTTACCGAAAATATAATTGAATAATTTGAAAGCGATGCCATAATTTGAAAAAAAAAAAAAAAAACTAATAGTCATCAGTACTAAACTAAATTATGCTTTTGCCAGAATTTCATCAAAGTTGTTTTCTCTCTCTCTCTCTTAGAAAGAAAAATAAAAAATAAAATAAAAATATGCAAAGTGCCCAACTTACGAGGGAAAAAAATTAGTTAACTTTAAATGAAAGATCTTAATTAATTAAATATTATGGAGCTAAGTGTGTACCTATTGTTATAATTGAACTTAGGGCGACCCGACTGAATTTTGACACCCGTGCGAGTATCCATATAAGCGCCTCCTACCCCTAGCAATTACTTGTTTAAATTTTATTTTTTTTATTTTTAACTTTTTTTCTTTTTTTAGAGCAAGAACCTTGCTTCAATTAGTTATTAATATTTGTAGACCGAATAGCGTTGTAAATACTTTATAAAATTCTATATTAATAGTTATCACCATTTAATAAAAAATTAAAGAATAGGGGATTTTTGTTTATAGAAATGAATCTAGCATTTATCTGAAAACTAATTTGACTGTTTCGGTTAAAGTCAAGGATTAGGCTTTCATGCTAGAAATCCATCTGCTGAACTGTCTTTTTCAAGAAAAATAGTTTTCATCTATAACGTGCTCTAAGAAGTCAAAAAGTATCAGGAAAAGGAAAGACATTTAACTAATTTAAAGAAAACCAACGATGGATGGTTTGGGGAATAATTTTATAGGTTATCATTCTCAGAAAAATTTGCTTTTAAAGATAACTCGCTCTTCATCAGAGAGAGCAAAAAGGAACATAAAGTAAACGGCTTTGACATTGACAATTGCAAAGAAAATCAATGGTTTCAAATATTTTGCGCATTAGTTCTCATTGGAAAACTGCTCTTAAGAAATCTATCACCGTAATGTGAAAAGTTGTAGAATTCCCGCTTTAAATAAAATCTGACAAATTCAGATTTTTAAAAAATATATTTTCAACACATTGACAGTTTTTATGATTTTTGATTCCCAATCAAAGTTGAACCAGGTATTCGATTTCACTTGAATATTCCCATCAAATTTACACCTTTTAGAAATCCAAAACTTTTGCACATTTACTACAGAACGCTACATTTAAGTTACAGAAATATAAAAGACGAATTATCACATCGTAAACTCTCAATTTATAAAACTATTTTGATTTAATGCAAATCTAAACTTTAAAATACTTTTTTTTTTTTTTTTTTTTTTTTTTTTTGCGTGTTTATATCTCAGCCCGTTTGTTTATCATTTTGTTTTCCACTCAGATTTTGTATAAATATGCAAGTAGATATATTATTATTATTATTATTTTAATTGACATGAATTTTCGATCTTAAATTATTTTTATAAGGATTATTTATGTTTCTTTCAGAATATTATATGCATTTATTCATTTATTTGACACATAATTTAAGATCTCTAGTTATAATAACTTTTTTTGTAGAATGATCTAAATTACATAAATTCAATCAATGACAATGCAGAAATCTTTTTTATACATATATTAGGGTTTATTTAGACATTTATCGTTAGCCGAGATTTTAACCCAGAGCCTTCTGGTCTATCCCCCAGCTCACTTCCAATTGTACCAACGACATGGCATTAATTTATTTGTTCACAGAGAACAGCTATAAATGAAAATAATAATAATAATGATGCTTTGAAAATCGAATAA
Source organism: Salticus scenicus (assembly GCA_963930645.1). Taxonomy (NCBI): domain Eukaryota; kingdom Metazoa; phylum Arthropoda; class Arachnida; order Araneae; family Salticidae; genus Salticus; species Salticus scenicus. The sequence goes on from OZ005654.1 coordinate 314,664,930, forward strand.
AGGAGCATTTTGAATGGTTTTTCGGAGCTTTTTGATAACTTTTTACTAATTTAAAATTACAAATTTGTTTATAAAACTTTGTGTATGAAATACTTTTGTTTGTATTTTTAATTACAAAATTTCTACATTTGTAAAAATGATTAAGCAATTATAAATAAATATGTTTGAAAAAGGGAAAGTTTTGAATATTTTAAAGTTGATGAAGTTAACAGTTTATTTGAGTGATAATTTCTTTCATAATGAATGTGTTATTTAGTCGTTTAACAAGTCATTCGTTTTAAAGATCTTATGAAAGATACATGTGAAACGCAAAATTGTTCTGCTGTATGTACATTTATTATTATTATTATTATTTAGAAGTATCAATGTAAATATATGTAGTTTCACAAAAACTGTCATTATATCTTAGTGACTTAACAAAATGCATAAAAGAGGTTCTTTTTGTATTGTTGTCTAAAAATTTCCCCCTCACACTACAGTGTATTTAATATTTAGTATATCCCTGCGATAAACTTTTTGTTTTTAATAAATTTTTTTCTACGAATGTGAAGGTGTTTTTTCTCTTAACGTTTATTTTCCATTTATGTCTCATAATGCATTTCAGTATTTCGTATCATTTCTTCTTCTAAATCAATGATTAACAGTAGTTATACTCTATTCTATAGAAAGCTTTCTCTCATACATTTTAAGGATATGTTAATTTCGTTATGCTTACCTCAGCATAAATTTATTAAATTGTGTTTTAGAATATTCCTCTCACAAACCGGCATCTATATATTTTTTCTTTTCTTTCTTTTCCTTTCTTTTCTTTTCTATCTTTCTATCTATCTTTTTTTTTTGTGTGTGTGTGTGTGTGTGTGATTCTTTGTACACAAACCACTAGTATTATTTATACCACTTTCAGTAAAAAAATGCAATATAATTAATCTAAAAAATAGTCAACTATAAAGCACTTTATAAACATTGACGGAAATAAAGTGAGGGCAAACAAATGGACAAACAGACGAACGAAAGTCATAAATGCATTTTAACTTTGTTAAAAATTATTTAAGTTGATTGATAATATGTGGCAACAAAATTTTTAGATAAGGGAAATTGCAAAATAAAACTAGAATGTTGTGGCCACGACATGACTTTCTTCTATATTTTCCTATGCAAAATCACTCATTAAAAATCACTTATTAAAATCATAATAAAATTATCTTCCATGATAATGCAATACGATTTACCTATTAGAGAATTAGTATAACACTAAATATCCAAAAACGTTCATTTTATTCTCGATATTACATTATTATTTTTATTTATTTATTTATTTATTGTTAAAAATGGGAAAAAAAATCGATAATTTTATTCTCGATATTACATTATGATTTTTATTTATTTATTTATTTATTGTTAAAAATGAAAAAAAAAATCGATAATTTTATTTTAAATTATCGCAGATCGATAGTACATCCATTCTTTAAAGGTATTGGCGAGTTCTTTTGAAAGATACCCATCATGAAAATTTATTTCCCTCGAGGGGTGACTTCCCCCCCCCCACAGGGGGGGGGGAGACGATGCTCCTGCATATACAAAATATTTTTCCCAGTTGACTATCTCTATAAATAATTCTTGTAAATTCCATAACGATTATTAAAAAATAATTCTCTTTATGCACATTTATACAAAATTTTGTCCTATACCACTATGTTAAAATTTTAAAAAAAGTGAGATAACAACGCAACCTGTAAGACAATTTTTACCAGAAGTTGATAGACACTAATTTATTTCAAGGGGTAACTACATACCAATTCGTATAAAATTCTGTGCAGTAGTTCTTGAGATACAGTTGCCATAAAATTTTGTCACACACACACACTCGCACACATACACAGAGAGAGACAGAAAGACAGACAGACATCTTCTAAAAATGGTCAAATCGTGTTCTACAGCTGTCAAAACGTGTAAATCCATCAAAAACCGGAGGTCGAAATTTTTTACTAATCCAATACTTTCTTCTATTGAATATGGAAGACAGTAAAAATAAAATACAAATAAAATTATCTGCTTCACTTAGCCATCCTATGTCTACCATGTGCAATGATTTTAAATCTGCAAGAGACAAGTTTTCTTGTATTTAACTTACAGAAACTTAAATACAATATTAATATCCTCTGCCTGGAGCGATCTTGAAACATCTGTTGATGATATTGTACCCCTAGGTCTCTAGAAGTTCACTGAATCGTAGAGATTCACGTGCAGTGATTTTACGAGTTTAAGCACTTCCTGAGATCAATCTAATGTAACCATAAATAGCCTAATAACTTATTAGTATATTTTCGCTGTTGTAATACCTGAAATCATAATACAGAGGACTATTTTGCATGATTGATATTTAACCTCAAAAGGAAGGGGGAGAGAAGAAAAGAAAGAAACACTATTGTAATACAGTTAAAGTTATTGCAACGTTAGAGAATTAAATTTTTTAAGAGCAAAAAAGTAATATTTTTGCTAATTTTTCAGTTTTCATTTTTAACATAGAACAAAACTATACCGTATGATCATAATAAAAATAATATAAAAAAAAAGGGGGGGGACTAATGTGCAAGTTGTACCTGACGGGACTAAAGTGAAAGTTGTACCTCAAGGGACTAATGTGAAAGTTGTACCTAACGGGACTAATGTGCAAGTTGCACCGAACGAACAAACTATTTCTTTCAACGAAAATGCCTACTAACCCTGGACGATAGGTCTAATATATCGTATCATATTATATATCGTATTTATCGTAATATAACTCAATACTTATTTCGCTTCCTTCTTCGACTCGTTTTAATACGAATTTTTTATATGCATGAGCAGCCCCCGAAAAACAAAAACATTAAATCATTAAATTCATTTTTTTACTTATTTTTATTTCATATTATTTCACGCGCACTTTTTATTTCCTAATTCAAAATTATAAAAAAAAAAAAAAAAAAAACTTTTTCGATATGGCTTGTAACGATACTGATTATTATTAATTTTCTTTTCTTTTTCTTTCAATAATAATAGTAATAATAATAAAAAGATTTTGATGAAATTCTGGCAAAAGCACAATTTAGTTTAGGACGGAGGGCTATTATTATTATTATTATTTTTTTTTTTTCCTTTTTCAAATTATAGCATCGCTTTCAAATTATTCAATTATATATTTTCGATAAATTTTAGATTTTGACAAATGTACAACTATCGAAATCAACAACGCAAAAATCCCAGATTGAGACTAATAGGCCCTCAGTCCTAATAATAGAATAAAAGTATTTTATAACTAAAATAAATGACTAACAGGTCTACCCAGGGCTGCTCGGGTTGCAAATTTTTGAATTAAAGAAGAAAAGAGATAAATAAAGTATGAGATGGAATTAAAATTAAATTAAATTAAAATAAAAATATTTTAGCTTTATGATATTGTGAACGTTAGTTATTTATATAACAGTTGAGTTTTCGTATCAAAATTATTTAAACGCTTAAACTGGGAGAAAAATTTATTGGAATAAAAGGAAAGCAATAAAATGAATCATTAAATGCACTATTCCAATAAAGTACTAATTATAACAATTTGAACTCATTGTGAGAACTTAAACGCATAAAACTACAAATAAAAAAAATAAATAAATAAAAATATTAGCACGTTATTTATTTATTTATTTATTTATTTTTTCCCGACATAAAAAGAAATATATTTACTTATTTATTTATTTATTTTTGGCATCATTTTGTATTTATTTTTAATAATTTTAAAGTGTTTTCATTTAATATCGTTCGAATCAATTATCCGAAAAATACTGCGTTAGCTTTATTTTGTGCTATTTAATTAGTGCACCAATTTTTGTACCGATCGGTTGAATGGTGTACCTTTGTATAGTGAAGTAAAAATCCAACAGGTACAATGACAAACTTCAAGCTTCATATATGTATATATATATATATATATATAAGCTTGAACGTTCCTTTTTTTTTTTTTTTTTTTTTTTACGAAATAAAAAAAAATATCTTTACTTATTCATTTTTTTTTTTAAATAATTTTAAAGTTAAATGCTGTTTTTATTTAATATCTTTAGAACCAATTACCTGATTGAGCTAAAAATAGCTAAATTTTGTCCTGATTATTAAAGGTACCATATTTCTTACCGATTGGTTGAAAGGTGTAGCTTTGTATAACGAACTGAAAATCCGGACTGATTGACAAATTTTCAGCTTTGTATGTATATTATACCTCCATTTTGTTACTGAAATTAATAATTATAGTCATATCTATCATTGCAATATCTATGAATTCACTTGATCTCTCTCTTTTAGTGTATGTCATTTCTGTACATGTTTTAACGAATCATTATGAGATTAAAAGATTTATATATAATAACAACAGTAAGATAAGAAAAAAATTCGGATCGTAGGGGCATAATCCCCCCCCCCTCTTATGTGCGTAAATTTTCAATATGAGTTTTTTTTTTTTTCTAAAGAATTCGTCAATATCTTTAAGACGAAGGATTGAACCATAGATCTGCGATAATTAAAAAAATAAAACTTAATAAATAATAAAAATTTTAAAAAATAAATAAATAAAAATTTAAAAAAATCATTTTTTAATATATCGTCTGCAGAGCATAAAAATGGCTTTCCTTGGTCGTTTAGTGTCATACTTCTTTAAATGAAAACATGTCAATTCAACATGGAAAGTAATATCAATAAATAATAATTTTAATAAATAATTTGAACCACGTGAATTTGTCGAGAAAAATATAGAAGAAAATTTTGTGATGGCCACGACACACACAAAATAGTTTTAAATGTATCGCATACATCATACCTTAACAGCTTCTGTATAACATTAAACTTTTATTAGTTTATTCAATATAGCATATGTTTTAGAAAGGGAGGAATTTTAAAAGAATTGTCGTAGCCTTATTGGTGTCAGCAGCTAACAAAACAGCTCGATTACATTATGGTCTATGAGTGGTGTTTATTTAAATAATATTTAAAATCTTTTATATTTCAGAAAATGTAAGCGTAAATTAACATATAACCGGATATTACATAGAAATGACCAAACACAAAATTAATAATACAAATAATACCAACACAAAATAAAGTACGAAAAAATCACCACCACTTTAAATGAAATCTATAGCATAGCAATTCTGAAATAGACATTGACTTCATCAATGTCAAAAAAATAAATGAATAAATAAATCGAATTATAACAACTACAACTACACAAAACCCGAGAAACCGAAGAAATTCTTGCCAATGAACTCAACTGTAATGAAGCTGAACCCAGACAAAAATTAGACTAAAAATGGTGCTACATGCTCCGATCAAGATCAGTTCAGAGAAGTCAATGAACATCTATAATGATGACCAGGTACCTGGACGAAAAAGCTTTAGAAAAGAAAGGACTATAAAATTATTTCAAATTGAATCTTAAATAAACAGAAGTTATATAAATTATCTCATCGCAGAAAATGAACAATTAAATGAATTCGTCAGTTAAAACCTATACTACATAGAAGCTGTAGTAATATTATCAAGGGAACTCAGTAATCTTTGAACAACCTTTTGTAGCACTTTACAATATTCCTTTTACCTATTCATAAAAGATTTTATATAAGAAAAATGATTTCAGCAAATATAGACAATTCTACAGATATAATTATAAAGAAAAAAATATTTAATTTAATTTTATATTTTAAAATAATTTTTAAAGTTTTTCTTCCGCCAATTTTAAACGACTTTTTTTTTAGCTATTATTTGATGTGTCCTCTGTACTGTTAAGGATCGGATTTCTAGAAAGTTAATTAGTTTGGAAGAAAAACTAAATAAAATATTGACCCATAAGGGAAAATTTAACAAAAGAGTAAGTTTTTTGTATATATCTATTTAAAGAAAAGGAAAATCTTTTAATTTTATTGTAAATACAATCTTTAATTTCATTAAAAGCACGATAATGAACATTCAGGGAAAAAATCAAGTCAATTAAGAAATCTATATTTAAGTATTAGTACTTTGAACATATTCATAGGCTGAAAAAAACACGAACTGAGAAAAAGCATTTTAATATATTTAAAGGCATGGTTGTAGTCAAAAATCCATTTTTTATGTATATATTGTTTTAAAATCTAACGAAATTTCGTCAGGATATACAAGGGATGTCAAGGCATATTTAACCCTTTAACGCGCGGTGGTATATGTGTGGAACCACCTCCCAGCTGCAAAAACTCATCCCAGAAATTTTTTAGCAAAAAATTACGTTTGTAGCGTAGCAGAAAAGGCCGTTTTTCAAAAACTTAAAATTCAAAATTTCTTTTAATTTAATTTTGTTCGTGAATTCCGGTGACAGTATAATTTAAATCACCCGAACTAGGTAAATTGTATTTTCGTCATTTTTTGCCAAATGAAGGTTACATAGTCCCCTTATAACGTTAAACAACGAATAAATTACATACAACAGCATACCTGCTACTTAGGAAGTAATTTTCATCATTATGTTTTACTTTATAAGTTATCAAAAAGAAATAAAAAATCACTTCCGCCAAAGATCAATATGGTATCCGACATCAGCTAACGAAGCGTTCGTCGGTCTACCAACGCCGTGCAGGATGGTCTTGCTTAACCATCTACTGAAAGGTTTTTATTTTCCTTTTAGAGGGGGTGTTATTCTGACAAAACGCTTGCACGTGATAAAAAAAAGGGATAAAGGAAATTGTGAATTACTAAACGCGTTGATGCGTTCAGCGGAAGAGCGGGCCTCGGGCACATCAGGATGAGCTCGCGCACTCGCTGAGGCTGAACGATGAGAGTGTGTAAGTAATAAGGAGCATGTAACAGGATTTAGTTTCTGCTATTTTACCAAAACAATAATTCTGATATGATACTATTAATTGTATCAATTGACAGAAAGTAAAGGAAATGTATACTGAACATTTTTAATAATTACAGTGTTGCAAAAAGATAACATTACTTCTGATGACTGTAAAAAATCCAAGTGAAAAAAAGGTAGGCAAGAGTGCAGCATCAAAGCGGCAACGCATTGATTATGGATTATGCTATTATTTCGATACGAAACAATTGATGCGAATATGTTTGCAATGCCATATTTTCATAATACATTCTCACAATTCAAAATGAAAAGGCTGAACGCAATTTACAAATATTATAAGGTATTAAAGAAATGTAACTGCACATTTAAGGGTGTGGACTACGGACTAAGAGCTTCACATTTTAAGGAGGAAAATCTAAATTGAACTAAAGATGCGTCTTCATCAACGGGGGAAAAAATAAATATTTTAATAATGTAGTTTGCGTTTAAAATGTGGATTTATTTAATGTTCATTGGTTTCGTAAGGATACCAAAAAATTACGTAATTTAAAAATCCTTTATGCAGTATTTTTTCAATGTTTTTTCCTTATTTTCATCGATTTTTAAAGATTTTCTTCTTCTCTGTTCGGTAGATAGCGGTAATACTCCGAAAATTAACACTTGATGTTTCAGAGGAAGTCAAATACAGTTGAAATTTCTTAGTAAAGCGCGAGTGCACCTTGCTGCCTTAATGATACACTCGTGTCTAATTTTTGACCTGTAACAACTGTTACGAGTCTTTGCAATGCAAAATTATCACTTACAATGTTATTTGTTCATTAAATTAAACATCATTCGATTTTAATCAGGTTAACATATAGAGATGTTTAAAACAAAAAATTTCTCATAATTAAAACTGCGATTATTATTAGTAGTAGTAGAAGTAGTAGTTATACGACAGGTCGTACTACTTTTTTCAGACAGCGACTTTTCGTTGTGGCTTTTACAGTATTACTCCTTATTTATGAATGTGCAAACAATTTTTGTTTTTATCTAAATATATAAAGCTCAAAGTTTGTCGTTGTATCTGTTCCGATTATTAGATTTCATAGAAAATTGATATGCTTATTGACCAGGACAAAATCTGTCTAGCGCCTTACATTTAGTTTTATCCAATAAATGGTTCAAAAGATATTAAATGAAAACCACATTTTAAAATAAATAAATAAATAAAAATAAATAAATAAATGAGTAAAAACATTTCTTTTTATATCGGAGAAAAAGGAATAATAAATAAATGTGCTAACATTTTATTTATTTATTTACTAGCAGGCTACGTCCGCTTCGCTGATCACTATAAATAAATGAATTTTCAAAAGAATTGAATTACTATTAATTTTTTCTATACCACATTATAAATAAAATCTTTTAAAAAGTTACACTGAAATTGCTCCAAACCTGGCTTCGGATACCGCTGCCTACGGCAACTCTTTTTTCGCTGGCATTACATCGGATCCAGGTTCCCACTGCCAGCAGAAAGGTCTTTCCTGGGCACTTCAATTTGGATATTTATCGACGACAGGTGCTATTACTTAAGAACTGCGATTTTAAATAAGATGATTGTATCTCAGCATCTGTTAAATATTTTAATTTTTGCACCATTTATTTTATAGCCTCGCTATTTACACTATATTACGATTTGATTCCGACCAATATAATAAAATAAAACAAAAAGTAGATTTTCTTTTACGAGTTCAAAGTTTAAAATGAAACATGATTGCGGTATTCATTACGAATATCTTTATGAATTTTTGAAAAGGCAACCAGTACTTCGGTGGCCGTTGTTAGTGAATATTGGCATGATTTCGCCAAGTTTTTAGTTTTTGGAAAAAAAACCAGCTAAGCAAATATTTTGTCTGGATCATGTAATGAAGTTAGGCGACAAGAGGACACATGTGTTATCTTTCGATGTAAGATTAAAAGAAGCCAAATTAATTGTTATCTGGATTCACAAAACAAAAGGAAGAAATAAGTTAAAATAATATCATTTAGCGAGCGAAAACAATTTTCATTACGTTAGAATTGTTAAATGAATACTGAGAATCGATCAAAGATTTTGTTTCAGTTACATTGAAATGAAAGGGAACATATAAAAATTTAAAAAAGCATATTGTAAACTTATTATTTATAGGTTAAAAATAGTTATATCGTTATATTTTAAATAGTTGTCTAAGTTTCAATAATTTTATTTATAATTTTATTTATTTAGCGAATTTACCTATCTTTTAAAGATAAAACAAATTTTATAATATGTGATAATCTACATAACAAGTAGAACGTCGAGCTCGTAATTGGAAGATTTTGAGTTTGATTCTCGAGCCAGCCAAAGACCGTTGTCTACACTAATGGTGGCTGGTGCACGTAGAATGCGTTGTGTGTGCAATGTCTTCCATGTTCCCATTCAAATTATACCTTTGAGGGTTACCGAAATGGATTAGCCATCCCCTCCGAGGAGGATCAAAATTGTGATGGTATGTCCACAGACCATTATTAGAGGTGCATTCCAGACCGTCGCAAATTATCCCTACCGCAGTACTAATGCGACGTTAAACCCAACCAACTAAAAGTTGCTTTTTATAGATTTAACGTTGTATTGTATAAACAATGACGATCACCATGAGAAAGAACAAAAAAATAACTAATTTTAAACCGAGATCACAGTTAGTTATGATTGATCTGAAACACATATTCAGTTATTTTTTCAAAAAGAAATCACTTATAGCAGAAAATACAATAGAGATGCATTTATCTAACACATCTCTGATAATCATACATTCAAAAATGCAATGAACTTAACTTAAAGAAAATTTATTTGCATTTTGTTTATTATAAAGAATGGAAATCCAGTGCATTGCTGACTGAATATAAAATAAGGCATAAAATATTCAAAAGTGTAAGTACACACCTTTTATTCAATGTATCTGTTCAATTTCGCATGATACATGATCTATGGTGCACTTACTTCAAACATCTCAAAACTCAGATTTAAGTAGTTCGCTGAAATAGAATCAAAAGAATAAATTCAAAACTTGTTTGTAGAATTTATGAATATAAACGCAAAATGAATTAAAAGATACCTTCAGTATATACTTTAATGAAAAGCAAATTCTAATATATGCAAAACAAGGGCATAATATGCATTTGATGCATCTTTTAAAATTGATGCTTTCCTATAGGATCCAAATGACTTTTAAAACTTTATCTCAAAGCTTAATCAAGATGCTTCAAAACTTTCGCTATTACAAATGCTCCGCTCCATTCCTTTCAAAGAGTCAATGAAACTCAATTCTATGAACTTTTGCCTTAAATCTCAGTTAAATTTCTACTTGATTATGCAACTTATTCCCATTTTCTAGAGCAGTGAAAATTCTTCCAAGTTTTAATTGACTCTTCTCCATAGTCGGGTATCATTTTGAAAAGGCAGACTTGGTAATGGATAGCGGAGCCTTCGCGTGCCTTCTCCCAACAGTTCCTGCTTGAATATTAACTGTATTTTAATCGGAGGTGATACTCTTCCTTTAAATACCGCCACGGGAAAATCAAATGTTTCCGTGGATCTAAATTCATAACTACCAGGGTAATATTCTTAGAAGCAAAGTTTGTGCCAGGCCTCATCATTTTCGTTTAGAGCTGCTTTTGGCTGTCGCCGTTCCATTAGGGGAAAGTCTACTTATTGCAAAAATGAATAATCATTTTTTTTTTTTCCTGCCAACAAATTATTTTATTTTTATGGTTTATAAAATACTTCATAATACACACTTGATTAATTTTGAGAGAAACTTAATTATCAAGCAAAAATGAAAATAAGTTTATAAAAGAGTTTCTAAATAACAAGTTTTATGTCGTTGGATATTTCTTTAAATAGTTTTTTAACTAGAAATAATTTTTAATGAAAGATTTAGTTAGTGCCATCACTTTCATATAGCTGACAGGACGAAAATTTCTTTCTTTCATTCTTCTTCATCTTAAAAAAGAAAGAATGGAGGGAAAAAAAGGAAACTAACTTGAAATTTTTATTATTATTTCAATAGATAATTGGAAATGTTGTTCTGTTTAAAAAATTGCTAACAGCTTCCAAAGTTTCCGAGAAAGGATTTTTATTTATTTATTTTTATTTTCATTGCATAGTTTATTTTCTTTTCTCCTTTTGTAACAAATAATACTTTTACAAAATAACTAATCGAGATCTGTGTAATGCCATACAAATTGATAGATTTATTTGTCAGATTTTTTTTAGTCGCTCTAACTGTCCCACTCGCTACGCTGATCACTATATTGAATAAATAAATAAATAATAATATTTCATTTTTCATAACCCCCCCCCCACACACACACACTCACACACAGACGAATATATATATATTACAACTGATCAATTAGTTTTCTAGAAAGAAACAAATTTGGAAATATCCGTGATTCGGCCTCTACTGGTCTAAACGGCTTATTTCAACGACACGGCTCCCCACACACTATTCATCTATTATAACTTTAAAATGGATGTATGTCATGTCGAATTCATAAATTTACCGAAATTTTCATCCGAGCCCCGTAAATTCTAGCAGACATACACATAACTTTGCATGTATGAGACATTTCTTTTCTTTCTTTCTTTCTTTCTTTTTTTTTTAAGAAAAAAATTAATGTGCAAATATTTTGTTTTGATTGGTGTTAACATGGTATATTTAACAATTTTAAATCTATAATTATATAAATGATCTAGGCACATCTGCAAATTTAATTTTTCATAAAGATTTATTTCAGTTTTATTTATGCCGTGTTTATAAATTTCTTTTGATGCCAATAAATAAACAAACAAACAAATTAATAAGAAGAATATGTAAACTTTTTCCCCCTCAGTTTGATGTTAAATATTTAATAATCGTAAAGCTAATCTGATGTTTTAATTAATATATTTAAAACTAATTGGACTAATTTAATTGTAATGGTCAATCTGTCTTCCTTGAATTATTTACCATCTTTTAGCCCATTTCTGCGTTAAGCGAATCGTGAAAATATAGCAGGATATGTATACTCTCAAGATTTATTAGTTTAAACTGCTTTTAATGTATCCTTCTAGATATAATTAAAAATAAGATGTCATCCACAAAGTTTACGAGACGAACATTCTCACATTACATTATAAATTAGCCGCCTTCGGCGACCAGCTGGTTCGCGATCCTTGAAATATCCGACTTTACGAAACTCCCGCTCGGTGATGCCTGCGGCGCCTTCTTCCCGTTTCAGGTCCTACAACAGCATATTGATATACAGTGCAAATAGCTTTACTGAAAAATTTAACCACAGTAAATTCTTGCTCGGTAGCGCCTTTGGCGCAACTCTTAGGCACCCTTCAGACACTGGCAACATACAGCGCGTCAAAACTCATAAATTATCTATTGTCCGAAAGTTCCCCTTGAAATTTTGCACACATTTACAATGAAGGACATTACTTTTTATTGCTCTTTTACAAAAGAGACCCCCTTCTCATGCAATTATCGCACTAGGAGGTTTGGGAGCTTCGATTGCAGCGAGCGTCGATCTCCTAAACCAGATCAAAGAAATATCAATAGAGCCGACTTGCAGATTTCTTAAGTTGCCAGTCTCTGAAGGGTCCTTTAAGGATCCTTCAGATACTAGCAACATACGGAGCGTCAAAACTCATAAATTATCCATTGTCCGAAAGCCACCCTTGACATTTTGCACACATTTACAATGAAGCACATTACTTTTTATTGCTCTTTTACAAAAGAGACCCCCTTCTCATGCAATTATCGCACCAGGAGGTTTGTGATCTTCGATTGCAGCCAGCGTCGATCTCCTTAAACCGCATCAAAGAAATATCAATAGAGCCGACTTGCAGCTTTCTAAAGTTGCCAGTCTCTGAAGGAAGCCTTACTGTTTCAATATCTGAAACAGCCTGTTCGCTCACCGTGTTATGATCTTTGAAAATTCTGACTTTAGCAAAGTCCCGCTCGGTGGCTATTAAGGCCCTGCTTTACGTTTCATGATGTGGAACAACTTGTTCGCTTACCATGTAAAGGACCTTTCAAAATTCTTATCGTGATAAATCCCCAACCTGGTTGGTCCTACGATTTCCTATTATTCTCCCTATAAGTAATTTAATCAGAATCAGAATTGGAGATATTGAATTATTAAAATATCAAAGCGCCCTCTAGCGACAGAGATTTGCAACATCTTCAATTTCAATTCGAATGACTTTTAAAACGATATTTTACCAATGAAATTATGTTAATTAGAAGCTGAGATACAAAGATAATATAAACTTCGTTATAAAAAAAATTTGTCCGATTTTTTCGTACTTTTTCTCTGAAACTTGCGTAAATGCCGGGCTATATATTGTTAAAAATAGTGTTGGTAAATGAAATAATCATGTGTTGCCACCGAAATTTCATACTTTAGCATACTTAAGGTTAGCAAACTTTAGCTTACAACATCACCCCTCAGGAAAGTTCCTGAGCATCCGTATGTCAATTTTTGTAGTTCTGCGTTCAAGAGGGGCTGAACGTATACAGTGCCGGCAAAAAAAAAAATAAATAAATAAAAAAAAAAAAATCTTTACACTTGAGCTGGAGAAAAAAAAAAAAAAAAAAAACTTTACTTGTTAGTTGCTGTCCCTACCATAAAAATGTGTTTAACCCCAGTGATGCCACGTGGTGTTAGTCGATCACAGACGACCTTTCCTTATCCTATCAATGCTCAGTTCGTCTCGTCGACTTTTTGAGTAAGGCTGTATGCTCTTTGCTCCTCCAGCCAGTATTTCGTTCATTTCTTAAAATTTTGAGAACATACATCGGTATTCCTACTCCACACAATGGATTGGTTTAAGCTTAAAATGGAAGAGAAATCTCATGCCTTGACTCTGCTAGAGGATGGAATCTCTGTGATTGATGTAGTCAGAGATCTGGCAGATCATTCTAGATGTAACAATAGCCATCTGGCAAATTTTGCCAGAGATCCGTGCCTAAACGGCTGCAGTTGGTAATACTCTGTAAAGATGAGATTACAAAATACTGACTGCAATGTGAATTTACAATAAACGACTAGAATGTTATGATTTTGTCTTAAATGTTTACATTTTAATGACCTTGTAAAGATTTTCTACATCTGGCTACATCTAGAATGGTCTGTCAGATCTCTAACTACATTAATCACAAAGATTCCCTTCTCTAGCAGAGTCAAGGCATGAGATTTCTCTTCCATTTAAAGCTTTTTCCGACCTATTGTGTGGAGAGGGGAGGATATACCGATGTAGGTTCTCAAACTTTTGACAAATAAACGAAATATTGGCCGGTGGAAGCAAAGAGCATACAGCCTTACTCTAAAAGTCCATGAGGCAAACTGAGTGTTGATAGGATAGGGAAAGGTCGTCTGTGACCGTCTAACGCCACGTGTCATCACTGGGGTTCGATACATTTTTATGACGAGAACGGCAATTGATATGCAAAGTCTTTTTTCTTTCCACTCAAGTGTGAAGATTTTTTTTTTTTTTTTCTGGCACTGTAGAAGAACAGACAGACAAACATTTCCTTTTATTATTATAGATTACCATTATTGATTAAAAATAAAATATATAAAATTACAGAGTTGTTATATATACAATCACTCTTTCTTTTTTAAAGTAAGATAAAGTGCCATTTATCTCAATTGTAAGTCATAAAACACGAAAGTAAAATTTAATAATTAAATAAATAAAATATCTATTTATTTCTCATTGAGTGTACTCTATATATTTTGTCTTGAAGATAAAGAATTGTTATTATTGTTATTAAGGTCAATTGACTACACGAGGTCCTAGGCCTGAGTAGTGTCTAAGGGGTTCTAGACCGTATTTACGCGTTTCGTAAGAACTAAAGGATAACTCCGAACAGTTAGGTCAATGAGCACAATCCGGGATCGACTTAAAGATAAGGAAAAATTTCTATATGTTATGAAATCATGGTATTCTAATACATCATGCAAGTCTCGGAAAAATTTCTATTTTTATTAGAAAATAGCAGTAGTAGAACAGGCTAGAATGAAAATATATACCAAAAAATTTAGATTATGTTTTAGTTAAATTAACGTCTGTTTCAGAAAATAAATTAACTTGTTCTTAGGAAGTAGATTGAATCTCTTCAGCGAAGCTCTCTGAAATATAATAGTCTTATTGGTGGATTATTTACAATCAAATGTACGCAAGGAATGAATTAGGTTTATAGTACACTACTAAATAGCGGTTACCAATTACTTCTAACCATTACTAAGAAGCGAAGAACTAATTGTGTTTCCCTATAAACTATTTTTCTGGAGATGAAAAATCTTTGACATCTGCTAAGAAATGATTTTGAAATTTTATATGGTGTATGGGAGTGAATGAGGCTTGTCTTTGACATTTTATGACCTTGTATACAAACGCTCAGTGAAGCAATCGGATACAATTACATATATTATTGCATATGTATTGCTGAATTTGACAACGAAAAATGAATAAAAGGATTAAGACCTGAAAATTTAATCTCCATTCCTTTCAATAACACCCCGGAATAAATCTGCGTGCTTCAGTCAAGTTTCTCCTGTTGCACGAATTGCATATAACTCTGATTCTCGCCATTTTGTTACGAACGCAAACCTTTCTCTCAAACTACTGCGTCATTACAATTGCAAACCCTCCAGTACTCATGAATATTCATATGATTTAATATATAGCACGAGAAAGACCACGTGTTGGTAGAAACTTTAAAATCCCCCTTCGGTTGGCGTGATATCGCGACAGGGGCTCTATTAGTGAAACAACCTATGAGTCTGCTCATGATGGGCCTTAATTGCAGAGAGAGTGAATTACCGCGATTTACCTGAGAGAAGCTCTTCCCCAAACAGTAAAAGAAAAAAAAAATAGCACAGATTTTTCTGAATGAAGATAAAATTGCATTGCTACGTTGATATGAGGAACATTAATGATTTTTGAAAGCATTTATTTCTTTTTTCGTGCCGAGATATATATTGTAGGTGTATCGTTTTTTTTTATGGAATGTTTGTGGTTTTGTCTAGATTTTTTTATTCGTAATTTAAATGTACAGTTTAACATTTTAAGAGTTGTTTAAAATATATATTATACATCTGTTATTATCATTATTATTACTTTTTTTTTTTATTATTATTTAAGGTACATGTTAGTGAAGGATAATAAATTTGGAAATAGACATACACATATCACATAAAAATTTATTTTAAGCTAATACAAGCTTTTTTATCATATTCCATCGTATTTTGTGTCTTTCAAATACAACAAAACTTTTGTTAAAAGGATGAATTATAAAAGGTTTAGATTGAGTAGGTTTATCGTCACTCTTGGGCAGCGGTCACCTAATTTTCTACTTCACAAACCACTAAATTCACAGTTTAAAGTTTTAAAAACCCCTAAATTCATAATTTTTAATTTCATAGAGTACTAAAATTATTGATTATGGAACGTAAATATATTTCTAGAATAATATCAGAGAATGTCCATTTTACAAAAGGTTAATTTCATTTGTAAGGGACTAGACATCAGACAGCATTTGCATCCAATTTTAAATACTAAATATTAATGGATTTTAATGAATTTTGGTGTGACGTTATATACGCATGCATTTCTGATAAATAATACAAAACTTTTAATTTAAGAAAAATAATTGATATTTAATACTGTAAAAATTTAGCGCTATGCACATGATAAAAAAAGATAGGATTTCAGTAATTCATCTTTATCACTCAATAGCTCTAAATTGAGAAATAATTTTTTGAAGCTAAAAATTTTAATTTACACAAACAGGACATTAATCTGATATGTAATTTAAAATAATTTCTAAAATTTAAATAAATAAATATATAAAAATTTATTTAACAACGTGACAGACATGACAAGTTTATAATTTAGAATTACTTTTTGCTTACTTAATTTTAAATTTAATATTCCATTATACTTAAAATTTTCCTTAATTCTTTTTGTATATATAATGTGTTATATTATTTGATATGTTTCATATGCTTTCTTTAAATAAAAAAAATTAAAAATATTTGAGTTAGTTGAAACGTAAGAAATGGTCTTTTTCTCCACTTTTACGGGAAATTAACCAAATATGAAAAGATTCGTCCATTTATTCTCTCTCTCATACAGAATTTCTGCTCTAACTCATACAGAAATTTCTGAAGTCTAATGTTGTGAGTATTGTTGACTCAGGAAATCCTGAAGTTCAAATTAACATCAGTGTAATTTCTAATAAACTTAAAAAAAAAAAAAAAAAAAAAAAAAAAAAAAGTATATATTATCAAGATTTTTCTGCGGACCACCAAAATTTTGTCGCAGACAGCTAGTGGTCTACGGACCCACCAGTTTGTGACCACTTCTCTAGAGCTACGCATTAGGGCCATTGGCGATGATGTGGTATTCACTCCTGGAGTTGGTCTAGATCTAGACATATGTCATCACAATTTTGATCTTGAGCGGAAAAAAAAGTCCCCCTAGCTCCTTAATCCCAGAGGTATTAATTTTTAATTATCACAGGCAAAACAATAAACTGAAGATACTTTTCAAAGATTTTCTAAACTACATTTTAAAATGATTCTTAATATTTCATTAGCTGCCTTAAACTGCACTACCTCTATTCTCCGGGATCATGGTGGTACGGACCCGCCTTTTGTAAGGAATCTTCCACCATATATATTTTTTCTTTTTTACAAGAAAATTCTTTCTAAATTTATAGGATATTTTTATGACAAGAATTGCTATATAAGTTTAGTGGTATGAAAATAAGAGCATCATATGCATCATGGGGACTCCACACTATTAGAGAACAATATATTCCTTAAAACATTGAGTGAAACTAATATACATAAACTGTTTTAATGTAGTCTATATTTTTTATTTATTAACAGAAATATAAATTAATTACATATATATAAGTTAAATGTGTATTTTTAATAGTTTTCTCTTCAAATTATTTAAAATATTTTTCTTAGATTTTTGATAGCTGAAAAATTTAAATCGGAATAACAAATTATCCATTAAGAGAAGTAAAATAAAAGATTTGTTTTATTTTTTTTTTTTTTATTTTTATTTTAAAAGAAAAGGAAGAATCTATATCAAAATTTGCATTATATGTAATGATTTGATTAAGAAGTATTAAATTTTAAGCTCACTTTTATATTTTTTAACTTTCCAACAAATGTTTATGGAAGTTTATGAATTGGAAAATATCTGGTATATATGGTTATTATACTATTGTTTGATAAGTATGGTTATAATACTGTTATAATTATTTTTTATCAAATATTTCGATTATAAAATACCAAAACGAAGAAAAATATGGATATTTTTTGGTTCATAAAATTGAAATTTTTGTGGATTTTCTTAAAGATGAACATCTACATTTTTCTTAATGTTTATTAAAATAATCTTTAATTACTAACGAAAAGTTATAATTTCTCTGGAATAAAAGGCTAATTTGTAAGGTACAAATTATATAGCTTATAAAAAACTTGAGAAATTCAGTGCATCTTTTTTACAACGGATTTAAAATGATCGAGTTTACTGTATAGTTACTGGTTTATCTTCAGAATAGCCTTGGAAACACTAAATTGTAACTTATTGTTAAATACACTCCTTCTCATATTTATAAGGACACTTTATGTTTTGAAATAACTAATGTAAAAATAATTGTGAACAAGATTATACTAAGTGCTCTTAATATATCTAGTAGTCTAAAAACCAAAACTGCTATAATTTTTTTAATATGAAAAAAAAAAATTAATAAAAAATAATGCAAAATATTTTTTTCTCCACGTTTTTATATGTTCATAATTATAGGGACAATCAAGATTTTTTCGTTTTATTTAACTTACTAGCGGATAAATTACAGCTGACATGCGAATTCGTTAACTACTGGGCTAGATAAATTCATATATAAGCTTTCAATTTTTCTTGGACGGACATTACTGATAATTCCTCGAAAAAAAACAAAAAAGAACGTTCATTTAGTGAAGTATGATAAATATGTTTTTTAAGTGGAAGGATAATTTCAATCCGCCGAATTTCTAATGAAAATCGAAGATGTAAAATAGCTGAAGAAAATTTGATTAAACGTTGAACTGCTGGTTTGATAGGAGAGAGATCTGATGCAAAATCATAGTTCTTTTACAGAGATAGAAGACTCATAATTCCTCTTACTGTTCTACTCATAATGACCGCTGCTGAATTTGCTCGTATTTTTTAACGAAAGATTGGGGTCCACATTTATGCATGTTTAAAATAATTAATAATATGTTAAAATTAATAAAAAAACCTATAATAATCAATAAGCATTTAATGGGGGAAAGAACCTCTGTTTGTGAATAAAAACAATATTAAGTAGTATAATGTTGCATTTTCGGATGAAAAACGTTTTATTCTTGATTAATCAAATGGTTTTAACAGTTACTGGAACGATCTGAAGACAGCGAAAGACAGAGCAGATTTTTTAAAGGTAGATATGAATCGGGCATTTTAAAGGTGGATCTATGGTGCTCTGGAGAGCTGTTTCTACTGAAGGCAAAATTAATTTAGTAATTTTTTCTATTATTATGAACAACAAGAGAATATCCGCAAATTTTATACTTAGAATTCTCAGATATTTGTTAGATTTTGAGGGGTAATAATATTTTTTTCAACAAGACTTACATTTTTTCTCTACTTCTAGAGCAATAGGAAATAGTTTGAAGAAAGAAACTTCTGTATTGTTGCCTTTCCCGTGGCCTAAAAGTTGAAAAAACATTAACTTATCATATTAGAAAAGTGCATGCAAGTAGAAAGCAATTTTAAATAGTTTAAATGTATTCAGAATATAATCTATGCTGTATGAAATTGTATTGAAATTGAATATTAAGGAATATATATATATATATATATATATACCAGAGAGAATATCTGACTATTTCATGCTAAAAAGAGACCCCAAAAATATAAATTTAAAGAGTAATTGAAAATAAATACTAAGATTCGAGCTGTCCTTATAATTGTGAACACCTGAAAAATCCCTTTTTTGACCGTACTTAAAGTTTTTTAAGATAGAAAAACGATAAAACTTTTTAAAATCGTCTATTAATGGAATTCAAATTAATAAAAAATATATTTGTTTAAATAATAGTGTTCAGTGTTTAGTTAATATAGAAAAATGGGTGTCCTTATGATTATGAGAAGGAGTGTATTACTACTTTATTTATTTTTTTATGATGTAGCACACATTCTTAATCTTATTATATTCTATGCTTATTTCTGCCTATCATTAGTCTGTGTTATTTGAAAATAACGTGGAAGAAACATAATAGCTATTGGGAATTTTAAAATCAGTATCTTATGGATTGTATTCAGAATGCATGTAGAGTGTGAAATGTGTATTTTAATATAATAATAATAGTAATAAAAGTAATAATTATCTCCATCTGTGTATATATATTTATATAGATAATTAATATGATCTTACACAATACAGAAAGCATAAAATAATTTATATACTGAAAATAGAAAAATATCACTTAATGCTTTAACTATTGTCGCCGACATCCAAAACCCATATTATTCTATAAAGAAATTTGTAAATAAAATAATACAAATTGTAAATTTTATTACTCTATTTTGGAGCTAAAACATTCGTAAAAGGAACTAAATACATTTTTCGCATTACACAACTCAAAATAAAATATTAATTCTTAAAAAAAAAAAAAAAAAAAAAAAAAAAAAAAAATGGCGGAAGGATTTTTTTTTTTTTTCTACAACACATTTAACGGTTAGGAATTTCCTTAGTCTGAAAACTGAATTAAAAATATAAATAAATAAATAAATAAATAAAAATTAGAAAATCTGGTAGCATATTTCCCTATAGATTAACATGGGATTTGGCTTTCAGAGAAGGAAAATTTGTAAGAGATGCAGAAGAGCGCCTAAAATGAACGTAACATTAATTATTCACTTGCTTCAGAAAAAAAAAAAAAAAAAAAAAAAAGATTGAAAGAATGAAAGAAAACTAGCTGGCCTAGGTGGACTCTGCTCAGTTCCCCATCATATGAATGTTCTCATAAATTTCTTAGTGCAGGACATATTATATTCATGTTAAGAGAAATGAATTTGATCAAACGTTTGACACAGTGATAGAATGAAATCCCCGCCCAATAGGCTACCCACAATTTAGTTTGATATATTTATCTTATTCTAAGAAATTAATTTATTTTATTGGGATCATTTATGTAGTTTAATTTTCCTGCTACAATTTCTAATGCAACAACCCCCAAATTGCATACTATATGGAATATCGCCCAATTTTGCTGTGTTGATAATCTTAAATTTCGATTAACTTACGAAATTTTCCTATTCGAATATTTATAGTCAATGATGTTCAAACAAGTATCATAAATGCTATTTTTAAGTTGTCCAATATATTCATGACCCTCAAAATGGAAGTTTATGCTCTATTTTTCCACATTCTTCCATGTTAAGTAAATTGTAAATTCTAAGAATAACTTACGAAATTTATAAATTAAAAAATTCATAGTCAGGGATGTTCATGGCAGTATCCTAAATGATATTTTAAAAGTGTTCTAACATCTTTACGATCAAAATATCCCACAAAATGGATGTTTATGCTCAATTTTACACTATTCTGCCATATTATGTAAATATCGTATTGTAAATTTCGAATAACTTCTGAAGTTTTTTAATTAGAAAGTTTCAAATGAATAAGGTTCTTGTCAGTGCCATAAATAATATTTTAAAACTGATCCGACCTCTCTGCGATCACTTGTTCGTGAGATATCGTGTACACAGATTCACGGACTAACAAACTAACAGACACCCTTCAGACGGACACCATACCCATTTTGATATTTTTGGATTCCTCACACCTGAAAACGTGTAAAAAACTCAAAATACCGAGGTCGAAAATTTTCACGATTACGTAAGTTCCCCATACCTATAGCATAATGGGTTACTAATATCATTAAAAATATTTTATGCATAATAACATAGAATAACCTTCATCATAACAGTTTTTTAATAGAAAAACCACCGTAATACGGAGGATGTGGAGAGAGAAGGGGAGATAATAAACTACATTTCTCTTCATCCATCTCTATGCCCGATTGCTCAACTGCATCCGAAAATCGCCACGAGCCACAGTTAGGCAATAATCAATTGTGTTATATCGCGTGTGCATGCCGTGGAGGCTGGAGAGGGGGTATGATAGCATCCGTATATCTATTGTGAATGAAAAGGGTATTTAAACGGGACCCCCATTTGCTCGGGTTGCTCGATAATGAGATTAACAGATTGCAAAGATAGGGAAATGGACGATACAGTTGTGTGCAGCATTTATATTAGCATTTGAGTTGAACTGATGAGGTTAAACTGTCGGGTTTCAGTTATTATTGTATTACAGGCTGTTGCTGTGTTATGAGGTGAGTATGATTTGGCGAGAACTAGAATTCACATTTGGCAATGAATCGATGGGGTATGAAAGATACCAAAATCAATGTACAGAGTGAGAACAAATATTTTGAGTATGTTCTAAATTAAATGAGCCTTTTTTACACATTAAATGTTTACACACTAAATGTTTACACATTTAGAAAATTAATATTTATTAATTTATTTTATTATTAAAATCTTAAAATATACTTTTTCGAAAAACACGACAGAAAGAATATTGTAAATTACGAATGGAATATATATATATATATCCACAAATACAATCTAATTCCTAGAAAATTATCAATTTTTCAAATCAAATAATTAATAAAATTATTATCACATCAATTATTAATGATAAATCTTGCATGTTTCCCATCAATGGTTTATATATTTCTCGCACATTTAAATATCCTATTACTCTTGGTCGATTGTTATTCAACTATAATTCAGTATCAAAGTCTAACTTATCTGCTGATGTATCTTGTAATTGTGATGATCCTACCTATGCAAAATATGTTGACAGGAACCATGGACATATTGTTACTGGAGATCTTGAATTAGTTAATAACAGTAAATTTAAAAAAAACTTATGTATTATGGCACAAAATGTTGACTTCCATCAAAAACTAATATTTCACAGATTTTACAGCATTTAACATTTGATATTGATTTTTTATCTATAAAATATCCATTTCATATAATAAACCTATTGAATGTTTCAATCAATAGAAATTTTTAGTGATTTCAAAAATTAAAACTGAATTAATTAAATATAAATCAAATTTCACTTATTACAATAAATCCGATCTATTTAAATATATTAATGAACTCCAACATAACTATGTAATTACTTATGTTGATAAATCTCCGAATAATTATGCCATAATATGTAAGAAATATTATCTATCTCTTCTTGGTTAAACCATATCTTCGAGTGCTAACTTCCATCCCACTTGTAATGACATTAAAATTAATAATAGAAAAATTCATAGCTTTTATAAATTATTAAAGTTTCCATTTAATAATTTCATGCAACTATCCATATTATGTTCTTATTCTAAATTTCATAAAAATTCTATTAAATTTAGAACTTTCACTATTGGTTGTAATACATACAACAATAATGCTAATCAAATCCTCCTAGACATTCTTAAACAAATTTATAACTTAATTAGTAAGTCCAACAATTTCTACTGTCTTAAAAATAGCTATCAACTCAAAGATATAATCCAAACTCTGAACAATGTTACTGATATTATTACATATGATTTTGCTGACTTGTTTAATAATATTAATTTAACCGATCTTCGTCAAATCATTTACAACCTTTATGTGCGTTATAAAAGTGAACTTTCTCTTCCTAAATACTTCATTTAAGACCCTTTTAAATTTTATTATTCATAATAATTACATTCTACATAAGAGCACTATTTATATCCAAAAGGTCGGTATCCCTCAAGGTGGAAGTAGCTCGAGTTTGTTAGCTGACTTATATCTTTACCATTATGAACAAAGTTTGTGTAATGAGAACGTCATTTTCTACAGATACATTGATTATATTGTAATTTTTTATGCTAATAATTATACTCCATCTTCATTAAAATTTCAATATCCTCTCACCTTACTTTAACTCCTAATTTTATTAACAATAATTGCATTAGTTTTTTAGAATTAAAAATTAAACTTAATGGAGATAAAATCTCTACTGATCTGCATGATAAACGAAAAGATTTTTCTTTTAAAGTAGATTTATTTACACATTTTAATTCTTGTCTTCATTTATCTGTATACAGAAATATCATTCTTAGTCACCTATTTCGCATACATAGACTTTGTTCATATAAGTACAAAAACAAAAATGTTAACCATTTAATTAAAACTGCTACTGGTATGGGTTATCCCAAGCGATATATTTATTCTGTTATCTTTCAATGAATGTCACTGTCTAACAAAAAAAAAAAAAAAAAAAAACAGTATAATGTTTATTAAAATAAATAAATAAATAAATAAAATAAAATAAAAAATAAAAAATATGGAGGATGGCAGGGAAGATGTTTGATTAAGGAGGAAGGGTGGTGTTGTCTGGCTGGCTGGTTGGGAGGGTTGATGAATTTAATTTTTAAAAAAAAGTAGGAAGCATAATATTACTGCAATTGCAGGATACATCCCCCCTTTTTTTACTTTCTCTTATCCATAATGTAGAGAAAGTATTGTTTTTGAGTCAAATTTTCGAAAGTGAGATTTTGTTATATTTGCATGTTCTGAGGTCCCCTGAATACGAAAATCATGTTTTTAGCAAATGGTCTGTGTGTATGTCTGTGTGTGTCTGTGTGAGTGTGTGTCTGTCTGTTATCAGCATATCTCAAAAACAAATTATGGCAGAAAGTTCAAACTCGGTATTCTAAATGTGTATCGTATAGGGATGCTACAGTAAGCTTTTCGTTGAGATGAAGCAAATGGTTTGTGTACAGAGGCACACAAAAGTATTCAAATACATTACGTCAATTGAAATTTATCTGAAGTATGAAGAACAATCGTGAAAAACCAAGTACTAAAAATAAAATAAAATAAAATAAAGTAAAATAAAATAAAAATAAATAAGTCATAATTAAGTAACACTTGACAAATTCATAAAAAAACACTTAAGAAAACACATTGTTAATAATATTTTTTTCAATGATTGGCAAAACTAAATTTATAAAATTATTAATAAATATTTATTTAAAAAATATGCATGTCTACAAAAATAATTTTGACAAAATATTATTCGATAATTTCAGCTGAAACATGTGTATTTTGGTGTGCTGAAACCGAAAATGAAGCCAGTTTTTCTTTTACATGTTTAGATTTTTGTCCATACAGGGTGTCTACGGACACAATTTCGTTATTTTCGATAGTTTCTAATATGTTTTCATGATTATTTAAAATTAATCATGTAAACATACTATAAATTTACCGTATAATTGTATTGGTGGAAGAGTCATAGAAGGAATTGCGTCGGTAGGACACCCTGAATTGGCAAAAGTCTATACGTGATAATGAAAAATTGGCTTCAGTTTCGGTTTAAGCACACCAAAAAAAAAAAAAAAAAAAAAAAAAAACGTAAAGATCAGTCGAAAATATCAAACCAAAATTGTAGATGTAGAACTATGATATTATTTATTTATTTAAAACTTTTCCTATACCTATTTTTAAGCATTTAGCATTTGCACACATTTTCAAAAAATAATTCGTTTGTGAAAGTCAGGACGCCCTGTATTTAAATATTAAATTTTCCCCAGAGCACTTAGAATGCAACAAGATGCGATCAAAATCTTTTGTGCAGAAATGCATTCATGATACACAAAAAATAATCTGCAGCAAGACAATACATATATCTAACATACTTTTCATATTTTTATTAAAACTATTACTTGTTAATTTTTTTCATATCTTTTATAAAGATGCCTTGGTTTTTTAATTTAGTTATTTAATGATCCATTTTGGTTATTGAGGATTTCAATAGCGTTTTATTATCTGTTTTGCTAAATTCTACTTCTTTTCACAATACTGTTGAGCTTGTTCCATATCATCAGAGGCATTTTGTGTGCAAAAGTGAAAAATAAGTGTGAAAGGAAATGTGTAGTGAAGTGCGAATTATTATTTCTGCTACAATCTCTGAATCAATTGCTTTAATTTTACTCCAAAAATCAATTAACATACTAAAATTATCGACAGCTTTTTTACTTCGAAACGGGCTAGGGCTAACCAATGGCTCAAAATATAAAATTCATGTTAGCTAGTGTAAAATCTATTACAAGAGGACGATTAGATTATATTTCCTTTTAGTTTAAAAATTTAAAAAATTCTTTTCGTTAAGAATCATAGTCATGCAAATTCTTGCACTTCGAGAAGGACATTTCTAGAGTTTCACTGACCTAGCAATACGCATTTTGAACGGTTAAAACAAAGTATGTTAACATTGAAACTGTAAATACTAAAAACAATAAATGAGGAAATGTAAAATTTTCATTTAACATAGGGTCCTAAGAGTAAATACAAAGCTTTTAATAAGCAACAAAATATGTAAGGACTCTCAACAATTGTTTCGGGTAGAAAGAAAATACGGCCCTTCGTCAGGCGAACAAAGTAGGCATACAAGTGCTGAAATGAAAACAAAGGAGTAATATATTTTTTAATTATGGAAGGTATATTTTTGTATATATGATTCTAATGTATAAATACGTCACTAATACAATTCAAACTTAAAATAGAAGATATATATATTATAAGAAGGACGGTTCAAATGTCTATTTTTAAGCAATCGCGTATGTCTGAGCTCGCATTTCCGTAATTATTTTCAGAATATCTTTAAACTGACATACGTTATTAAAATTCAATAAAGGACGCTTTTGGAATGGTATAAGTAGCGCTCGCTGATATATATACGTGGATTTACTGTAAGATTCCGATACATTTCGGTCTATGAGATGCAGTGAATCAGTGCATAACTTAATATCTTTATACTGCACAAAACATAACGAAATAACCATATTATATTTATGGTATGATAAATATTAAAAAAATTGGTTTTAAAAAACACTCAAATATAATCAGATACACTATGTGATATAAGAGGAAATTTCTCGAAGAGCTTTTTTCATAATGCATTTGCATCTGTGTTACGGCTAGTTCTTTTATTTATATCTTCGGAATGAAAAATGCTCGTCAGACCAGATTGTCGCCAATTTGTAACTGCGTACCTTTAGTGCGACGTCAAGCCCACTCAACCTCAACCTGATTTTATTTATGATATTTAGTTTTTAAATCCGTATAGGGAGTGTATGCAAATTTTAGACAACATATGGGATTACCCAAAGGGAACCTATTTTATACTTTATACTGTTTAAAATTGAAGCTGTGGGTGCTGTATGTGTGTGTGTACAGATTTTTTTTTTTTCATCTTCTTTATAATTAAAAACTAAATACATCGTAAGATATGATTTTTGCTTAGAGGAATTATTGTAAGAAGGGTTGGCATCCGGCATATGAGCATTCAGGGAAATGAATTTAACTGTTGTTTACTCAAACTGGCTGCGGCAATAGCATTCAAAGCTACCACAAGAGCCACATTGAGTATACAAAAACATTGACTAGTACTGTGTTATTTTACTTATTCCACGGCTTTGAGACCTATAGTTACAACGACTTTCGCCTCGAATGATGCATATTACATAATTTCACAATAAAGATGCGGAATTTCTTATATAACTATGTTACTTAACCTTTAGCTACTGTAACCAAAATTGTCACATTGCTACTGTACGGTATCTCTCAGACCGCAAAGTTAAAATCTGATTGTAAATTCTATTAATTTATTAAAAAAGTAGTATTCAAATATTCATCTATTTAACTGTCTTAAAAACAAAACAAAACAAAAATAAAAACAAAACGAACTGGAGGACGATCTTTTGAAAATGAACAGATAGGATTATAAAGGAATGTCGGTGTTTGTGATCAGCATAAAAATGCAGTTACGATGACATTACTTTTAGAGGTCTGTGAGACCCCTAAGAGCAGTCAAAGGTTGACTTCTTCGGTTACGATTTTGGCTTCATGATTTTCCGGATACGTCATCTTCTCTTGTACCATTCCATAAAGTATTTTCAGATTGAAATGAATGGAAAGAAAACGATGCAAGGTATATGTACAGTACGATGGAAAAGGTTTTATAATCTATGTGAACTTTATGATTTTTCTTTCTAGCTAAGATGGACAAGTTGGTAATTTGACAAAAGGATTTAAACAGACAATTATAGATACGAAGAAATAATATTTGTAATTTCGATAATATACTTACAAATTTATTAAATAAGTAAAAAAATAAAAATATTAAAGACAATTTCAACAATATATGCATTTATTTCGTGTATGAATCTCAAGTAATTGAAAATTATTTTTCTTCCATACATGTATTTCAGAATAATTCAGAAGGACCATTCAGTTACATAGGTAATCGTTAATGAAATATCAAATCCACAACATCCCATTATCCCTTTATACGTTTAATGAAACAGTGTGTTATATTTACAATAAACGGAGATTGAAAACGCTTTCAGATGCACCTCATCTATTCTGTTATGGAATTCATATCTACTGAAAAGCTCAATAAAGAGATAAAGAGCGTGTTCATTTGATACTGTAGGAGAAACAATCATGAAATTACAATTTAGGTAACCAATGAGATTAAATTTCGGCATTACAGGTGTTATTGCATAGTGAATTGGTTGTGGAATAACGGAATGAGGTTGGGTTTTCCAGAAGATGACAACTTTGGCACGATTTGGCGATGATTTTTATTGGTTTGAATACTAATACGTAATAATATGAATTATGATACAAAGTGCAACGAGGATTTTATGTATTATAATTGGTTGAAATATTTTTAATATGTTCTTAAAATATAATTAATTATAAACAAGGATTCGAATTTGGATGTTTTATGACAAATTTTTTAATTTATATATAATGAAGTACGTAACTTTTATGGTGTATCGGATAATAACAAATATCTTAGAACTTTTTCAAGCCTTATTTTTGTAATTTGACTCGTGTACAATGGCATTAAAATCAAAGATTTCCCGTACTATTACTTATTTTTCTACAGAAACTAAGCTATATAAGATGGAGTTTAAAAAGTCTTAATACCTGGAATATTCGTTGAATAATATTTTGTACCGTTTTGCTCATTTTAACGCTCTCTATAAGGCAAATGCAAATATTTTTTTTAAAAGTAATTTTAATTAATTTAATTTATCCTTAAAACTCAAAGTACATTATTTATTTTCTTTTGTTTTAAATATCTGCTTTCAAAGAGAAATAACTGCTAAATTTAGTTAATAATTCAAACTTTTTTTTTTTTATTTGCATGTTATTATAAATCTATGATAAAACTTGATTTAATTTAGAATTTTTCTTAAGCTTCGTTGTAATTTCTTTGGATATCGAAAAATAAATAAATAAATAAACGAAAAATAAAGTAATTGGAAACGAAACTCGAAATCGGTTTTCTACCGATTTTTCCCAGTCTCGCATACTATGGCTATTTTTTATTTATTTTATTTTTTCTAATATGGGAAATTGTTTCATAATTTATGAGCCATTCACGATTTTACTTTCTTATTTTTTATGCATTTGTCTTATACACGAGTAAATACAAATGAATTGAATTAAATTTTTTATTTTCTTTAATCTATCGCACAACATGGGAAAACGTTTTATCCAACTTTGTACTAGATGGCTCACTGAAAATGTGGAAATGCTTTTATTGCTGACTGAATGCAATAACAATTGTAGACTAATGGTTTTAAATATAGCAACTTTATACTTAAATTTTGTAAACTATGTATTTTTTATGGTTTATTATTTATATTATTATGTTTATTTATCTTACAAATTGATTTATCTTTGAGACATTTTCAGAAATCTTACGATGTGTTTAACGCCACCGAAACTACAGTATGCGAGTTTTATTTTTATATTGGCGTTTTTAGCATTGATGAAAGCATGCACAAAGTAATCAATGCAATGTCTATGAGAAAATGTGTCTGGTCTTCTATTTCATTGGACAATCGGGAAGCAAGCTTTATATAAAAAAATTTATTTCATGACGGAAATATTTTAGTAAAAATGATTACATTATTAGTAGTTCTCCCAAGAAAGCCAATGCATGCAACTTTGGATTTTAGGATTTCTCTAATCTATCCCCAGGGCCTGATTAAGGGGGAAGCACACATTATTTATACTTACACCGTTATTTTTTAACAAATACTTTCCTCCTATAATAAACAGAAAATTCTCATTAAAAATTATTTTAAAAGAATTCTGGTGTCTAATAATGGTGAGTAAATTGGATTGTTTTACACCGTTCATTTTTTATAAAAAATATTTCCTCGTCAAAGCGTGGAATTTCTATGACATAAAGTAAAAAATAATTGTAAAAATATTCCGGTAAGAGCGAGATAATGTGTGCTTCCCCCTTAATCAGGCTCTGTCTATCCCGCAATGTAAATGTCCGATTTAACTATATACTTTCTTTTGTCTACTCGAAATCTATTGCCCCTGGTTGCTTCTCTGCCAGCAATGTTGAAGGTGGACAAATTTTAGCATTACATTGTGCCGCTTTGACGTTGATTTAATTTACTTTACTTGTTAAGAGCCAAGTGAAACTTTTATAAATTTTATAACCTTAACATACATTTATATTGTTTAAAAATTTATTTGAACTAATAACGTGTTTTACTTTACGGCTGAATAATGGATAGTATTTTTGAAAAAAGAAAAAATAAATAAATGAAAATTCAGATTCATTAACTACCTTATATTATACATAAAGACAAAAATGTGTATGAAATTTCAACATTAAAACATAAAAAGTAAATAAATAAATAAATAAATATTAATTCATTTGTGAATTCCCAAAGTATAACATCCAAATATTTGTTTAGAATATATTGTTAAACTGTAGTATGAAACCAGGAGGGAAAAAAAGTAAAAATGAGTTAGCAAATTATTAAATAAATCATTAAAAAATTTCTAAAAAAGTTAAAATATTGAGTTTTATATATTTAAAATGAAATACTCTTTTGAAAAACTATTGATATATTTAACAATATTGTATTTGAATCATATATATGCAAATTTTCATAGCTCTAATGTTTTAATTGGAAAAAAAAAATGATGCATGACATACAACATTTCCTTAAAATCACTATGATATAGTATGGGCAGGAATCATTGCTGCCACTTAAGATTGGAATTTGGGAGGTTGTCATCAGCAACCTACTAATCTCTGACATTCTCGCAGTTGGAAATGTGAAAAGGTAGA
The DNA here is from genome assembly GCA_963930645.1 of Salticus scenicus. NCBI lineage: Eukaryota > Metazoa > Arthropoda > Arachnida > Araneae > Salticidae > Salticus > Salticus scenicus. The sequence goes on from OZ005654.1 coordinate 314,696,157, forward strand.
ACAAAAACGACAAACGACGAAGATTTAAGATACACCAGTCCACTCTTCACCGATCATTGCTGGCAGCAAAACACCATGTTATTCTTATACAGAAATTCGGTACTCAAATTATAGCATCAGAACTTCAGTTGGAATTCGCAACTCCATTCGGAACTTTCTTCACAAAACTACAAGTTCATTTAGTACCTTATTTTAAAATACAGAATCATTCAAACTAATTAAAGCTTCTGTGTGTGAGGTTTGACAAATTAACATTTTGTTGCTGTAATTTTTATCTAGACAGGTTTTCTCCCCCACCCCCACACCTATTTCTGTCCATTATTGAAATGCTTTCAATAAATTCCAGATATATTTTGTTATTCGATTGTCGGTTTGCTCTAAACTTTTAATAATTTTGCTCTTTTTACTTAACTTTTATTATGTTGTTTATTGTGTTGTTTCTTTTCTATAAATGAACGTATCTGTTTAAAGTTAAACCTCCATTATGACTTTTCTCTTTCATACTAAATCATAAATAATACTACAACGGTTACATAATAGGGTTTGTCAATTATTCTAGTCCATTTATGCAATCTAAAATCTCACTGTACTAAATTCAGTGTAATTAATCACCACTATTTCATTAATGACAAAAGTATCATTAATTACTTCATGTTAAGAATGATAAATTGATTGATAATGTTTGGTTTTCTTTTCACATCAATTACGACACTCGACATACATTCGACAGATTACTTAATGTATGATAGATATCTGCTGACCAAGGTCTGTGACTTTTCGACAGGTGGGACTGACTGGTTGGTAAAATTTTTGACCTATTCGTTTACCCTTTTCTACGCATGGGTAATTCCAAAGATTTCATTTTGTTTCTGATAGCAATCGATAGATAATAGGATTAAAGCCACAAAGTAGTTAAACGGCATAGCTAAAATAAGATAACTCGATTTTTCTTCTGACAGAAAGATATCAGGGAAAGGTTTAAATAACCATAATTATGTATCAAGACACTGATTACCAAAAAATGTCACATGATTTTAACTGCATCATGCAAAACTTTTAACTTTAAATACGAAAATGGGCACTGTGAAATTTATATACATAATTATCGAAATAAATTGGGCAACACATTATTTCTTACAGTGCAATATTTAAAAGTGATTGTTTTCACGCCAGTTCCTTATTTACTATTTTTTTTACTCTTCCTCACTGGCCTATTGCTTACAAAAAAAAAAAAAAAAAAAAAAAAAAAAAACAGAAATCGATATAGAACAATTTGTATTATAGGTTTAACTTGGTTCAAAAGGATACCAACACTGGGATGATTATATTTATGCTTCGGCAAAAGTGACAACTGCTTCCTCCCCCCGACAAAATAAATAATTAAATGGATAACATTAATATTATAACACGGTAGATGAACGTGACAAATCGCCTAGAGGGTATCTTTGTTGAATAGACGTTTTATAGGAATTCCTTTCACACCATAAAGCGGCATTAAATTCATTCTGGAGATATCCTTGAAAGATAATCTAGAGATCTGTTTAGGACAAATTTTGTCCCCTTCACAAAATTTCCCATAATAAAAAAATAATAATAATAAAAGGGTCCTTTTACAGAACTTTTTAAATCCGTTTTTTTTTTTTTTTTTTTTTTTTTTTTTTTCAAATTTCTTTTAAATTAAAACCAGTTTAATCACGAAATATTTTAAACAATCAAAAACTCTATTATGTATTAGGTACGTTTGAAAATTATTTTTGAAAATGAATGGATGCAGAAAAAACACTGAAATTAAAGTAATACAGCGCTTTTAACAAAATTTCAAACTGGTTTAAATAAATAAATAATCTTTTTAAAAAAAACGGATAGGCGTAAAAAGTTGAAGGCCTATGTCCAGGCTTATTATGACTAAAAGACTTCATGAACAATAATTCATAATCTCAGATTATTATGCGGCGAGATTATATAAATGAAAACTCTTGAAATTTAGTCTCTTGATCAGAAATTTGGTTGTTGATAGGGTTTTGTTGTTCAAAATTTGTTTTGAGCTTGGATATAGCTTTGTTGCCATCTAATGTTATTCTTAGTGCTTAAAATTCTACTGTCTTTTTGATATTTTGTTGTTTGTTTGTTGTTTATTTTACAATAGTAAATGCTAAGAAAAATAAAATCAATATATAGAAGTGATTACAACTGTAGCTTCATTCGGTTTTAGAAAATAACATTTACATAATCTCTCATTATCACTTGTTTATAGATTAGTGACAATTATTACTTGTTTTAGAATGCCTTCAGTTTGTGTGAACTCCCCTGACAACTCATATGCTAACTTTTTTGATAAGTAAAACCTATCTAATAAGAGACAAGCTATCACACCACTCATTGAAAGGACATATAATCGTTATTTTGATATTTACAGGGGAGATCAAGGTAAATCATATGTGCCTCATATATATAGTTTGTAACACTTATGCTAGTAATTTGCGTGACGGGAATAGGGGCGAAGGTCATCCGTTGTCCTCTATAGTGCTTATGGTTTCAAGAGAATATCTATAAATCATTCAACATACCTGTTATTTCTGTAAGATTCCACCTATTCATCAAGGAATTTCTAAAGAAATATATAAGCTATTCGAACATCACCTAGCCTATGAATTCTCATTAAAGACATCGCAGTATATTTAATTATGTAATCACTTTCTTTACAGTTTGGCATATGTGGTGATCATTTGTCATCAAAATTCTTATTTAAAAAGTTGAAGTTTTTTGTAAATTTCCCTTTGTAATCATGAAATGTGTATTCATTAATTTCATTATCCATTTCACATACTACAGCTGATTATTTAGCGATGTGGAATATTCTATACTTTTATGGTTAGAGAAAGGTAAAAAAAATAAAGTTGATAAATAAATAAATAAAATAAATAAATAAATAAATAAATAATTCGGATGAGTTTACGAAAACATCATCAAAATTTATTGAGCAGTGCTTTCTTTAGTTGTTAGCTGCTATGTTCGATTTTCGGTACAGGCATTTATGGCCATAGTTGTTCAGAATTCACTTTAAGCGGTAAATACCAGTGTAATTAGCATTTGAAACGATTAACCGTTGAGTGACAAATCAAGCCATGATAATTATGATTGCTTCTATAAAGATTTTTAGGAAATATTTTTTCATCGGGAATTTGTGTGTTACTGAGGAATTGTTTGTAACATTTTTGAAAGTTATATAAATTCGTAAAACAATACAAAGGCGAGAATATTGTTAAAGTTTATATATTATTATTATTATAATTATTTACTATGGCAAGGATATACAAAAGAAAAACAAAAATACAGAAAAGAGAAATGTAGTGCAATAAAATAAAACAAAACTGACGGAAGTCATTGTCTTAAGAGTTCTCTAACTTGGCAATGTCTTGTCACCTCGGAATTCCTTTGATGTTTCGAACAATGATGGAGATGGGTTTGGTTCATAGCTTTTGCCAAATCACAAAGAGGACAATCTGGCTGTTCGAAAATTCCAATGCGGTGTAGATTTTTACTCAGACAGACAATAGCTTAACTACATCAACCGTTTGAAATTGCAAGAAGATCCTCAAATATCCGTCGCTTATTCGGTCAAGCAACTATAATTTATAGTTTCGAGCCATAGTCCGTTTAATATACAGTTTTATAGAAGGGTATGGCAATTCTGAGCATCTAAATTGGAGTTCTCTTGAGCCCTTTCTTGCAAGGAATCAGTCTGTCTGTTTCCAAAAATCCGCAATACCCAAGTATCCATTAAAGCACTGCATACTTCTCTTATGCCAGTCTTTGCTAACAATTTCAACACTGAGGGACTTCATCCGATTGGAGAAGATCAGTTGAGCAAATAGCCTGAATTGCGGCCTGAGAATAAGAAAGTAAAAACGCTCTAGGAAATTTATCTTCAAGAGTCAATAATTGCTTTCATTCAAATAGCTTTCACCTCTCCGTCAAAAGCTGTTCTACATTTTCCTGCAGAAACATAAAAGCAGAATAGGCTCAAAAAAACCCCTTAGGCTGCAATCATATAATCCACTGTGAATCCGGGTACGTCCCCAAGACAATGATTTCTAAGGAATAATATCTTAGAAAATCTGAAGAGGTTTCTTTTTTGTATTAAAAATTTCCAATATTTAAATATATTTCAGTCTGTGCCAATTCCAGTGTGTTTAATAACTCTGTGATTTTTTTAACATTATCAAGTTACTCCAATTCCTTTTTGATACCCGGGACAAATTGAATATAACAAGCCACTTTGTAACTTCAAATTAATTAATTGGATAATGTTAAAGCATGTATCAATAAATAATAATAATAATAATAATAATACTGATGTTTTTATTAATTCGAATTCCTAAAACTTTATTCGTTAATCTCTCTGAAATATCTTTATTATCGTGATTCTTTGACACTATTGGTTATGTAATTTTTCTGAAAACATTATAATAAAATAATATTTGTTACGTTTTGAATGAAAACTGGATAATATTTATATAATAATTCAAGAAAATAATTTTTTTTTAAATGGCTACATACACAAAAATATGCGTGTATATGAAAAAAAGAGAGATGATGTAGAATTAAAAAGAGGGAGACTAGTAATCTCTATAGTAATGTACAGATAAGCCTGGAATTATTATTATTATTTTTTTTTTATCGTAATTTTTTCTTCAATTTATTGTACACAATATTTAAAATGTAACAGCTAAAAGCTAGAAACCTGTGAGCAAGATGAGCTTGATATTTTAAGTATAAATAAAATATTAAAGTTTAAGTTATTTTACAGCTCATTTTAAACCTAGGTTTATTAATATTTTCGTTTGAATAATTTTACAATTTTTAGCAATTTATTTACTTAAATTTGTATCTGATTGTATAAGTTTATTATTATTTTTTTACAAATAAAATAAAATAAATAAAGAGAAAAAGTTTGAGTCTCTGTGTGTACTAAATAAAATTCAATTTAGGAAAGAAAGTTTTTCATAACTTTCATATACTATAACTTTAATGCACTATAACTTTAATATAATTAAATAATAATAATTTTTTCATTAAAATATACAAAAGCATAAATGAAAATATAACCTTCGCTTTAAAATATGAAGTTGCGTTCCTTCGCAACGGTTACTTACTAATTCCTTTCCAAGTGTATTTAGATCTGTATTGCTTTTTATTTTATTTTGTTTTATTTTATTTTATTTGTTTATTATTATTATTGTTATTATTATTATTTATTATTATTATTATTGTTATTTATTATTATTATTATTATTATTATTATTATTATTATTATTATTATTATTATTATTTATTTATTTATTTAATTTTTGAGTGTATCAAGGAAAAAAAAAAATCGCAGAATTTATCTTACTGAATTAACCCAAAGTATATTTCAGTTCTCTCAAAATTAGGCAATGTTTTGGCATCTATATTATAATACTTTCTTAAAATCATTTACATGCAAATCTGGATTTATTTATTTATTTATTTAAATATTTTTAAAAAATAATTTTTATATGGTATAGAGTAATTTTTCACTGAATCTTGCGTTACAAGAGCTTCGCTTTTCTTTAAAAGAATCAGCACCATTTTCTTTAACCCTTTGCGGCGCAAGACAATTCGGATCATTTAAATTATACTGCCACCGGAATTCATGAAGTAAATTAAACTAAAAGAAATTTTAAATTTTATGATTTAAAAAACCCGCCTTTTCTGATATGTTATAAACATAAATTTTTGCTAAAAAATTTCGGGATGAATTTTTGTAGCTAGATCTTAAAGTTTGCGTCCTCGCAGCGAGGACAGCGCGCGTTAGGGGGTTAAATACTTTTAAAGAATTATTCAAAATCATCTCTTTAAATTTTGATAAGGAAGGAAACATTTTTTTTTAAAGTACTAATGAAGAAGAGTATGCATTTACAAATAAAATATTAGTTAATTTAAATAATCAAGGGAATATAAATATTTGTTTGCATTTTCACGAGTATATAATGAAGAATATAATTTCTGTAATCGACTTGACGGCTTTTCTGTCCTCCTTAAAAATAACGTATATACATTTATAGAAATCTAAAACAAATGCAAGAAGTTTTAAATCATGTCTTTTTATCGATAGAATAGGTGAATTTTTTAATTTAATTATTATTATTTTAATGGTATACTTCGAATTTGCTTTTTGTCTATGAAATGTTATTCCCCTGTGTGACCATATCTCTGCTTTAATATAATTCTGACTTCTAGATGTGAAGTTATTTATTACACCTGTGACATGTGTGTGTGGGGGGGGGGGGGGGGGAGGGGTCAAATTATTGAAAACTTGAAAAATATCACAGAAACTTCAAAAATCAATTTATAGAGAACAATATATATATATATATATATATATATATATATATATATATATATATATATATATATTATTAAAAAAGACACAAAGAAACGTCTTTAGGGTTTATTGTCATTCCCTGTTATAAAAGGAAAACCTTATATCTTGCAATATTTCTATTAGCCAAAATTATTATCTAGTGGATTGTTATATCTTCAAAGAAGCTTTTTTGAAGTTTCTTTCTTTCTTTCTTTTTTTTTTCTTTTTTTTTTTTTTTTTTTACACTCGTACATTTTTAAAGATTTTTAGTATTTGTATTCAGTGTTATTACCCTGTATCATTTTCCAGCTTCCGTATTCAATATTTAAAATTCAATTTAGGAAAGAAATTTTTCATAACTTTAATATTATATAATAGTAAATAACTTAAATATAATTAAATAATAACCATTTTTTCATTAAAGTATCGAAAAAGCATAAATGAAAATTTAATCTTTGCTTTAAAATATGAAGTTGTGTTCCTTAGCAGCGGTTACTGTATTATTTTTTTTACAGGTGTCTTTAGATCAGCATTGCTTTCGATTTTTTTTCCTTGGTGTATATATATATATATATATATATATATATATATATATATATATATAAATCACCGAATTTATCTTATTTTTTAAATAAATCACAAATAATTATTAAATCGTTTTTTAATAGATTTTATTTTCAACATAACATTAAAAGTTAATAATTTTGAGGGTTGTGGGTATGACCTTACGCAAGCTAAACAAACTTTTTTAGTCAATCCCCTGTTTTCATTCTCTGAAGAAGAAACTTGTCGTTTAGAGACAATGGCTCATGAGATATTTTTACGGCAAAAAATTTGAAATATTGGCAATTAAAAACCTTAAAATATTGAAGGAAATGTGCAGCAACTTCCTTATTTTATTTTATTTTACATGAATTTGAAGTAAAAAGTGATATAAAAAAGATTAACAATATAAAATCATCTTTTTTCTATACTAATAAACACGACGATTGATGATCAATGCTTGTGAACTTTAAATTAGACAGCCTTGAAAGCATTATGATTATTTTTTTTAAAACTACTTTATTTTTTTAAGAAATAACTCCATCCAATATATTTTCTTCTTTTGTAATTTTTTTTCCAGTACTCTATTTCACCTTCCATATGCGGTGCTAAAAATTCTAACAATCGACATTTCCCCAAAAAACAAATGCGGAAACTGCTTAGAGTGCCTCCATTTTAAAACTTCCGAACATTCCATCACTTCCTAACATTAGATATTACATTTACAAACATCCCCTCATAATTCACGACACGAACTGTTTACTTTACGCGTAAGAAAAATGAGCCACGCATAATTCTATGATGATTGTCGACAATGATGACGCTGATCCGTTTGTTGGCGAAACTTCTTTGCAACGATATTTTGTTCATTTTCATAGACGGCTCATGCATTATTCCAAGTTTTCTCATCATGTGACAGATTTTTCTAACATGCATCCTCTTCTCTCTTTCTCTTGTTTATAATTCGCGCATTCAAGACATTCGCGCGACTACAGCAATTTTTTTTAACGGTTTTTAAGCGCAGAAATGTTTCCTATATTCAGCCTCTAACGAAAAATAGTTCAGGATTTTTTTTTTTTTTTTTGTCTTTTACTTCTTTGTTTTTCTGTAGGGAACTTTTCGACAAAAAGAAAAAAAAAAGCATCAAGAAAAATGGGAGTGACAAAAGCTGTCACGTTACACTTCAGGCGCCATCAGAGATGAACAAAATACTCGAAACCATTTGCATTTATTTTCTCCTCGCAAAAACATCGGTATTGCTTGCCGTGATGTCGTCATACTACTTTGAATAATGTTTTATGTTCGCTTTTTTCTTCCTTTAGTTCTTCTGTAATGACTTCATGGGGGGTCATTTTTAAGCTCAAAACACGCAAGAATGTGTGAAGGTAAGTGGTGCAACTACATATTATTGGAGCTTGGAGGATGATTATTCTTTGAATCTCGTTAAGTTTACTGTTAAATTATGAGTAGAATTTTTAAATGCTTTTTCTTTTAAGATTATGGATCTAATAAAACTATCTGCGATGAAAAACGACAAAGACTTTAATTCAAGTTTAAAACCGATAAATTCTTTTGTTGTGTATTTTGAAGAAGTGAATTTAAATAAAAATATGCTTAATTCACGTATTTTTTATGTATTACTTTAAATATTACTTTGTTAATCTCTTTTTATTATTATTATTATTTTTTTAAATGTTTTCAATCTTTAAACTGCGAGCTTAATTAATGTAAAATAATTGACAATTTCAAGACATTTATAATTGAAAATATCTTGCATTGTTAAGATGATGACTTATTCTAAGTAAATGAATAACTATTATTGAAAAAAAAAAAGAATAATAGTGAGTTTATTATATAAATAACTTGTAAGATTTGCCCGCTTCGCTGTTCATTCTATTGAAATGAATTCTCAAAATGCCATATCATTAACAATAATAATAATAATAATAATAAATCATTGAAATCAGTCAAAATGCAAGTTAAAGTTCTCGCTACCTTCAGTAGCGGATTTCCCGCTCGCCACACGTCGAGTCTGGGGCTCCAATGCCTTTGGCCATACCTGCTATTTACTCCACTTCCCTCGAGGGTAAAGTTGAAAGTTTTGCAAAATCCCACAAAATGCAAATTGCGTACACTTAATCAACACCCACACACCAAAATTTTCCATTCTAAGTTAATTTGGAGGAGACTTAAGCTTGAAAATGCGTTTTTTTGCCCCACCCGCCCCAAAGAGGGGGGGTGGGGGTGGAGTGGGTAATTTCGCAAAATCCATCTATAGTGCATGCTGCATACACATACTTATCCGACACAAAAAAATCGAGATCCTGAGATTATTTGAAGAAGAGTTATGCTTTAAAACGTGTCCCCCTCCCCCCGCTCTTAAAGGAGGAAAGGGAGAGGAATTTCGCAAAATTTCTTTATTCTATCAGTACATGAAAAATCTCCTTCCTAAGATAATTTAGTGCAGAGTTACACATGGATACATGTTTCGCCCAAAATACCTTTCTAGTGTGTGCTGAGTACGAATAAGCAGCCTAAACATCAAAAATTTTCATTTTAAGATAATTTGGAACAGAGTTACGCATGGAAACATATTTTCTGCGCCACCCAACTCCTAAGTGTGGGGATAGAACGAAATTTCAAAAATCTCTTTGTAGTACGTGTGTTGATTACGCATAACCAATCGACATATGAAAAAATCGCTTTCCTGAGACACTTCGCTTCGTTTCGCTTCATTTTACGTTTTTCACTGTCCCACCACCCCCAAGGGGGATTGGATGAAATTTCACAAAATCCTTTTGTAGTGTGTCTTGAATACGCATAAACAATCGGAATATCAAAAAATTGATATCCTGCGATAATTTGGAGCAGAGTTACTCTTAAAAACGTGTTTTTGCCCCCTCCCTCCCACCATCGCCATTAAAAGGGGAAAGGGGAAATTTTGCAAAATCCCTTTGGAGACGCATAACCAGTCCGCACATGAAAAGTCTCCTTTTTAAGATAGTTCGGTGTAGAGTTACGCATGGAAACGTGTTTTTTGCCACCCGCAAGGGGGATAGGGGATATTTTCACGAAATCCCTTTGCAGTGTGTGTCTTGAGTACGCATAACCATCGACATATCAAAAAGTCGCTATCCTGAGATAATTTGAAAGTTAATCTTATAATCGTTTATTTATCCTCCTCGCCCCCGCCATAAAGGGGAAGGGAGAAAATTTGTAATATCCCTTTATTATGAGCGTTGAGAACGCATAAACAACCCACACATAAAAAGTAATCTTACTGACGTAATTTGAAGCAAAGTTATGCTTCGAAAAATGTTTATTACCCTTTCCCCACAACCCCCTAATAGGGGAAAGGGGAGGAATTTCGCAGAATCCCGTTACAATTGGTGTTTGATACACGTAAATAAGCCACACACTAAAATTTTTGACTTCAGCTGTTATAGATTTCTCCGGACGAAACTAACGCTAAAGGGGGGGGGGGAGCTCGAATTTGCCCCCTCGTAACTCTTCCCCAAAATCGAAAATCACAAAAAAACAAAAATGACTTTTTGGAAATATCCTCAAGAAGACGCTTAGAGGTTTTCTATATCTTTGTGCTATTACTGGTACAGTTTTACTCGAAAATCCGTACTTTGCTAGATTTACCTCCGAAAATCGTTTTTACTTCCCCCCCCCCCTTAAAAATCCAAAATTTCAAAATCGCAGAAAGCAATTATTTTGTACTTAAGTCTAGTCTCCCCATCTGCAATTTCTTCACCGTAAAGTAGTTTGAAGCCGAGTTATGCTTATAAAGATGCTTTTGCCTTCTGCCCCCCAGGGGGGGGGGGGCGGAGGGGTGTTTCGCAAAATCCCATCTTAGTGGAGGTCAAGGTCCTAAAATCAACCTGCTCAGCAAAATTTGTGCCTATATTTCCCACAGAATCGCTACTACTGTGTTCAGTCAGTGAATCAGTGAGTTTATTCTTTTATATATAGAGATAATAATGATAATAATAACTAGCAGATCTGCAGATCAGTAGCCTCAACGTCTTATTTGCATCACACATTATTCAACAGGTCATTTTCATTTATTCTCTATTATAATATATATATATATATATATATATATATTGATTCGATTGCCTTTCTACATAAACAGAATCGTTTCTGAGGGGGGCTGCTACCCACTCTACCCCCCACTGTATCTCTCTTTCTATAACTATCTGTATGTATATGTATTTCTAATAAGTGATAGTCTTGTATTATTTCCCTGCAATTCATAAATACTTGTACCAAATTTCATGCAGAATGATTATATAATGTATCAGAATTATTTTGTGTAACTCTGTAAATTAATTACCAATTCTATGCCCACATTTTTCCACAGAAAAACATGCTTTTAAAATTCTAATGAAATTTCCTTATATTAAAGGGGATGTAACCATGTTAAATTACACTTTTAAGAAATACCGACGATAGACGAAATAGTTAGTACGAAATTCTTTTATGTATTTCAGGAAAGGAGCTACAGTAATTATATGTACTAAAAAAGAATGCAGCTATTTAAATAATTATAACTCATTAATATTCCAATCTAACTTGACATCATTTGGGTTAATCATCCAAATGATGTCAAATTGGATTGAAATATTGAATGTCATCCAAATGCTTTTGTGTGGTTCCGTAAATAAATTATTTAGCTTATACATGTCCATATTTTTAGAGTAAACGTGCTTTTATACATCTTTATAATATATGTTAATTCCATCCATTATGTTGAATGAGCATAACCGCGTTAAATTGCGCTTAAATAAAAATTTGTCTATAGGTAATAATGTCATGGAATTCTTTTGCGCGTCTCTGCAAACGAACCATAATCATTATATACATCAGTAAAAACCATTCAACTTATTCTACTTTTTTCACGAATAATTGTTTGAAATTTTCCTTAATTTGGATAACTACGTGATTTTGTCGGAACACTTTTGTAAAGTCCCGTGTACTAATTAGGAAGCCGAACAGCACATATTTTCTGCAGAAACATCCGTTTAAGTATCTTAGTAATGTATACTAATTTCATTTTGTTGAATGCTGAGTAACGATGTTAAAATTCGTTTAAATGAAATTCACCCCACAGAATGGCGAGAAAAACTTTGCTGTGTCCCTGTACACAGTCCATAAACAATATAGACTTGAAAATTGATACAGCTATTTCTATACAGAGACTAAACGTGTAACAATTTACAGGTTAGTCGGAGGATTTTTGCGGCCATTATATTAAAAAAAAAAAAAAAAAAAAAAAAAAAAGCGTCCATGTACACGAACTACAAATGAAGTACACACCAAAAACTATACAGCTAAATTCATGAGAGTCATGAAGATGTGTACCAAATTGCAAATCAATAGCGGGATTTTTGCGGCCGTTATCGCGCGACAAGCAGACACACATACGGAACACAAAACGTTTATGAGTCTCAACAGGGACGTTTCCATTTGGCGTTTCGGCAATAATAACAATAATTATAGTAACATGAATAAAAAATTAAATTAATCTTGGAATGAAAGCTTATTAGTATACAAATTAAATAAAATTCATTTTATTCTTTAAAATAACACATAAAAATTGATATATAATGTAATATGTAATTGAAACTAAATATAATTTTTGTGAGGCTACAAAGATGATTCTTATATATAATACTAATAGGCTTTGCCCGCTTTGCTGGTCATTATATTGAAATGAATTCTCAAAATACCATATCATTGATAATAATAATAAAAAAAACTCAAAAAAACAAAGAAAAAGATGTCATTGAAATCAGTAAAAATCTAAGTTAAAGTTCTCGCTGCCTTCGGGAGCGGTTTTCCCGCTCTTCACACGTGATGTTTGGAGCGCCAATGCTTTTCGCAGCGCCTTACCTGTTTTTTACTCTCCCTTCCTAACGGGCGAAGTTGAAAGTTTTGCAAAATCCCGCAAAGTGCAAATTGCATACGCTTAATCAGCACCCACACACCAAAATTTCCCATTCTTACGTAATTTGGGGCATATTTAAGCTTGAAACGCGTTTTTTGCCCCGCCCGCCCCAAAAGAGGGTGAGTGGTTAATTTCGCAAAATCTCTTTATAGCGTACGTTGCATACACTTATCTATCCGACACATAAAAAAATCTCGATCTTGAGATTATTTTAAGCAGAGTTATGTTTTAAAACGTGTTTTTTATCCCCGCCTTTTTTTAAAGGGGGGGAAGGGGGAGGAATTACGCAAAATCTCTTTATACTATGAGTTAGATACATATAACTGATCAAAATATCAAAGGTCTCCTTACTAAGGTAATTTAATGCAGAGATATGCATGGATAAATGTTTTTTTACCCCTACCCCACATTCCAAGGAGCGCTAGGGTGGAGTTTCGCAAAAATTCTGTATACTGTGTGTTGAGTACACATAAGCAGCCTACACATCAAAAATCGCCATTCTAAGATAATTTGGAACAGAGTTACGCATGCAAACATGTTTTTTTTGCCCCACTTCCCTCCAACCCCCAAGGGAGATAGGACAAGGGGGATAGGACAAAATGACAAAAAATCCCTTTTTAGTGTGTGTCTGTGTTGAGTACGCGTAATTAATCGACATAATTTCACAAAATCCTTTTGTAGTGTGTCTTGAATACGCATAAACAATCGGAATATCAAAAAATTGATATCCTGCGATAATTTGGAGCAGAGTTACTCTTAAAAACGTGTTTTTGCCCCCTCCCTCCCACCATCGCCATTAAAAGGGGAAAGGGGAAATTTTGCAAAATCCCTTTGGAGACGCATAACCAGTCCGCACATGAAAAGTCTCCTTTTTAAGATAGTTCGGTGTAGAGTTACGCATGGAAACGTGTTTTTTGCCACCCGCAAGGGGGATAGGGGATATTTTCACGAAATCCCTTTGCAGTGTGTGTCTTGAGTACGCATAACCATCGACATATCAAAAAGTCGCTATCCTGAGATAATTTGAAAGTTAATCTTATAATCGTTTATTTATCCTCCTCGCCCCCGCCATAAAGGGGAAGGGAGAAAATTTGTAATATCCCTTTATTGTGAGCGTTGAGAACGCATAAACAACCCACACATAAAAAGTAATCTTACTGACGTAATTTGAAGCAAAGTTATGCTTCGAAAAATGTTTATTACCCTTTCCCCACAACCCCCTAATAGGGGAAAGGGGAGGAATTTCGCAGAATCCCGTTACAATTGGTGTTTGATACACGTAAATAAGCCACACACTAAAATTTTTGACTTCAGCTGTTATAGATTTCTCCGGACGAAACTAACGCTAAAGGGGGGGGGGGGGGAGCTCGAATTTGCCCCCTCGTAACTCTTCCCCAAAATCGAAAATCACAAAAAAACAAAAATGACTTTTTGGAAATATCCTCAAGAAGACGCTTAGAGGTTTTCTATATCTTTGTGCTATTACTGGTACAGTTTTACTCGAAAATCCGTACTTTGCTTGCTAGATTTACCTCCGAAAATCGTTTTTACTTCCCCCCCCCTTAAAAATCCAAAATTTCAAAATCGCAGAAAGCAATTATTTTGTACTTAAGTCTAGTCTCCCCATCTGCAATTTCTTCACCGTAAAGTAGTTTGAAGCCGAGTTATGCTTATAAAGATGCTTTTGCCTTCTGCCCCCCAGGGGGGGGGCGGAGGGGTGTTTCGCAAAATCCCATCTTAGTGGAGGTCAAGGTCCTAAAATCAACCTGCTCAGCAAAATTTGTGCCTATATTTCCCACAGAATCGCCACTACTGTGTTCAGTCAGTGAATCAGTGAGTTTATTCTTTTATATATAGAGATAATAATGATAATAATAACTAGCAGATCTGCAGATCAGTAGCCTCAACGTCTTATTTGCATCACACATTATTCAACAGGTCATTTTCATTTATTCTCTATTATAATATATATATATATATACATATATATATATTGATTCGATTGCCTTTCTACATAAACAGAATCGTTTCTGAGGGGGGCTGCTACCCACTCTACCCCCCACTGTATCTCTCTTTCTATAACTATCTGTATGTATATGTATTTCTAATAAGTGATAGTCTTGTATTATTTCCCTGCAATTCATAAATACTTGTACCAAATTTCATGCAGAATGATTATATAATGTATCAGAATTATTTTGTGTAACTCTGTAAATTAATTACCAATTCTATGCCCACATTTTTCCACAGAAAAACATGCTTTTAAAATTCTAATGAAATTTCCTTATATTAAAGGGGATGTAACCATGTTAAATTACACTTTTAAGAAATACCGACGATAGACGAAATAGTTAGTACGAAATTCTTTTATGTATTTCAGGAAAGGAGCTACAGTAATTATATGTACTAAAAAAGAATGCAGCTATTTAAATAATTATAACTCATTAATATTCCAATCTAACTTGACATCATTTGGGTTAATCATCCAAATGATGTCAAATTGGATTGAAATATTGAATGTCATCCAAATGCTTTTGTGTGGTTCCGTAAATAAATTATTTAGCTTATACATGTCCATATTTTTAGAGTAAACGTGCTTTTATACATCTTTATAATATATGTTAATTCCATCCATTATGTTGAATGAGCATAACCGCGTTAAATTGCGCTTAAATAAAAATTTGTCTATAGGTAATAATGTCATGGAATTCTTTTGCGCGTCTCTGCAAACGAACCATAATCATTATATACATCAGTAAAAACCATTCAACTTATTCTACTTTTTTCACGAATAATTGTTTGAAATTTTCCTTAATTTGGATAACTACGTGATTTTGTCGGAACACTTTTGTAAAGTCCCGTGTACTAATTAGGAAGCCGAACAGCACATATTTTCTGCAGAAACATCCGTTTAAGTATCTTAGTAATGTATACTAATTTCATTTTGTTGAATGCTGAGTAACGATGTTAAAATTCGTTTAAATGAAATTCACCCCACAGAATGGCGAGAAAAACTTTGCTGTGTCCCTGTACACAGTCCATAAACAATATAGACTTGAAAATTGATACAGCTATTTCTATACAGAGACTAAACGTGTAACAATTTACAGGTTAGTCGGAGGATTTTTGCGGCCATTATATTAAAAAAAAAAAAAAAAAAAAAAAAAAAAAGCGTCCATGTACACGAACTACAAATGAAGTACACACCAAAAACTATACAGCTAAATTCATGAGAGTCATGAAGATGTGTACCAAATTGCAAATCAATAGCGGGATTTTTGCGGCCGTTATCGCGCGACAAGCAGACACACATACGGAACACAAAACGTTTATGAGTCTCAACAGGGACGTTTCCATTTGGCGTTTCGGCAATAATAACAATAATTATAGTAACATGAATAAAAAATTAAATTAATCTTGGAATGAAAGCTTATTAGTATACAAATTAAATAAAATTCATTTTATTCTTTAAAATAACACATAAAAATTGATATATAATGTAATATGTAATTGAAACTAAATATAATTTTTGTGAGGCTACAAAGATGATTCTTATATATAATACTAATAGGCTTTGCCCGCTTTGCTGGTCATTATATTGAAATGAATTCTCAAAATACCATATCATTGATAATAATAATAAAAAAAACTCAAAAAAACAAAGAAAAAGATGTCATTGAAATCAGTAAAAATCTAAGTTAAAGTTCTCGCTGCCTTCGGGAGCGGTTTTCCCGCTCTTCACACGTGATGTTTGGAGCGTCAATGCTTTTCGCAGCGCCTTACCTGTTTTTTACTCTCCCTTCCTAACGGGCGAAGTTGAAAGTTTTGCAAAATCCCGCAAAGTGCAAATTGCATACGCTTAATCAGCACCCACACACCAAAATTTCCCATTCTTACGT
Organism: Salticus scenicus; assembly: GCA_963930645.1. NCBI lineage: Eukaryota > Metazoa > Arthropoda > Arachnida > Araneae > Salticidae > Salticus > Salticus scenicus. The sequence continues at coordinate 314,712,943 of OZ005654.1, forward strand.
AATTTGGGGCATATTTAAGCTTGAAACGCGTTTTTTGCCCCGCCCGCCCCAAAAGAGGGTGAGTGGTTAATTTCGCAAAATCTCTTTATAGCGTACGTTGCATACACTTATCTATCCGACACATAAAAAAATCTCGATCTTGAGATTATTTTAAGCAGAGTTATGTTTTAAAACGTGTTTTTTATCCCCGCCTTTTTTTAAAGGGGGGGAAGGGGGAGGAATTACGCAAAATCTCTTTATACTATGAGTTAGATACATATAACTGATCAAAATATCAAAGGTCTCCTTACTAAGGTAATTTAATGCAGAGATATGCATGGATAAATGTTTTTTTGCCCCTACCCCACATTCCAAGGAGCGCTAGGGTGGAGTTTCGCAAAAATTCTGTATACTGTGTGTTGAGTACACATAAGCAGCCTACACATCAAAAATCGCCATTCTAAGATAATTTGGAACAGAGTTACGCATGCAAACATGTTTTTTTTGCCCCACTTCCCTCCAACCCCCAAGGGAGATAGGACAAGGGGGATAGGACAAAATGACAAAAAATCCCTTTTTAGTGTGTGTCTGTGTTGAGTACGCGTAATTAATCGACATAATTTCACAAAATCCTTTTGTAGTGTGTCTTGAATACGCATAAACAATCGGAATATCAAAAAATTGATATCCTGCGATAATTTGGAGCAGAGCTACTCTCAAAAGCGTATTTTTGCCCCCCACCCTACCCTTACAAAGGGGCAGGGGGAAATTTCGTAAAATCCCATGATAGTACGTGTTGGGAACGCCTAAACAATCCAGACATAAAAATTAATCTTACTGAGGCAATTTGAAGCAAAGTTATGGTTGGAAACGTGTTTATTGCCCCCCACCCCACCCCAAAAAGGAAATGGGGAAGAATTTTCGCAAAATCCCGTTACAATGGGTGTTGGATACACGTAAATAAGCCGCATACTAAAATTTGTGAACTCAGCCCCTATAGAATTTCCCGGACGAATTTAGAGTTAATGAGAGGGCTCGAATTTGCTCCCTCGTAACTCCCCCCCCCCCCAAAAAAAAAAAAAAATAATAATAAATAATAATAATAATAATAATAAATATATAAATAAAAAATTGTAAATCACAAAAAACAAAAATTGAGTTTTTGGAAATATCCCCAAGGAGACGCTTTGGAGGTTTTTTATACCTTTGTGCTATTATTAGTAGAGTTTTACTCGAAAATCCGTACTTTGCAAAATTTGCCTCCGAAAATCATTTTTACCTCCTCCCCCTTTTAAAATCCAAAATTCCAAAATCGCAGAAAATGTTTATTTTATTTTATTTTTATTTATTTATTTATATATATATATATTTTGGTATCTATGTCTAGTCTTCCCATCTGTAATTTCTTCACCGTGAAGTAATTTGGAGCCAAGGTATGCTTATAAAGGTGATTTTGCCATTTGCCTCCCAGAAGGGGCGGGGGGTAGGGTATTTCGCAAAATCCCGTTTTAGTGGGGGTCAGGGCCCTAAAACCTACTTGCTCACCAAAATTTGTGACTTTGTCTCCCATAGAATTGCCACGTTTGTGTTGAGTCAGTGAATCAGTTAATTTACTCTTTTATACATATAGATGTATTTCAAGAAATCGAACAACAGAAATTAAATATCTTTAAAACTAATTAAGACTTTTAAAGTTAAAAAAATGCAAAATAAACTCGAAAAGAAATGAAAGATTTGTATTGCTTGGAAGGAATCAAGAAATGAATCGATGCAATGGTGCAATAACGCATAACAATGCAAAATTTGCAATAGCGCAATGTTGATGTATTGACTTGCGCATCCCTCTTTTTATCAATTAAAATAATATTTATTATTATTATTATTATTATTATTATTATCAGTTAAAATAATAGAAAGACTCACCCATGGTGTCTCTACCTTGTCGTGGTGGGTGGGTTTGTGTGCACCCGTGACCCGGAGAGCTATGCCGGCGGTAGCATGGCTACTGGTAGGGCTTCCCGAGCCGGATTGGTCGAAGGGTAGGTGCCAGACCAAATGGACATCCTGGTCCTCCAGGTTGGGGGTTGTGACAATAGGCCTGCACCCTATTTCATGTAAAAAAAAACTCTCATGCAAAAAGAATCTACAGGAATAATAAACCGGATGATTCTAACGGTCAACGACTTAGGCTACGGAAAAGGACTATGATTATGGATACCTGGAATGTACAGGGAATTAGATCAAAATGGATTGTGGAATGAGAGAAATTGATACGATGAAAATCGATTTGATTGTTTTAACAGAGACAAAGAAGAAAGGATCGGGAATAGAAAAAATTGGAGAATTTATTCATTTATACTCAGGAGTTCCTAAGGATGAAAGAGCAAAACGAGGAGTATCAGTCTTATTGAAAAAGAAATTTGAGAGAAATCTTAAGAATTTTGAGGCTGTGGATGAAAGAATTTTAAAGATCAATATGGATATTTTTGGGAGAAGAATCACTATTCTGGGAATTTATGCCCCAAATGATGATGAAATTATAGAAGTTAAAGACTTATTTTATCTAAAATTACAAGAAATTATTGATGAAATTGGAGGAACAAGAGAAATTTTAATGATGGGCGATTTTAATGGAAGAACTGGAAGCAAGAGAGGGGAAGATGTTGTTGGAGAGTTCGGAGAGGATATAGTCAACGATAATGGAAGAAGAATTATTGAATTTTGCAGAACAAACGATCTAAAGATTACAAATGGTTTCTATAAACATAAGGATATTCACAAATATACGTGGTACCAACATACTAGACAACTAAAAACAATAATTGACTATATAATTATTAAACAAAAAACTCAGTTAAAATTGTTAGACGTCAGAGTCCAAAGAGGAGCCGACTGTGGCTCGGATCATTTTATGGTGCGAGCTAGACTTGCATTTCCTTACTTAGCTAATCTAAGTACTGACAGAAGAAATCCCACAGAGATGGAGGACCTTGATGTCCCAGAATATTTCTTGGAAGTTTAATAGAAGAGAGTACCAAAAGACTCTTTCAGATAAGACTGGATGAAAAATTGGAAGAAAAGAATTATACTGATGCAACTGAGTTGTATCAACATATTAAAGCATCTTTACACCAAGCTGCAAGTGAAGCATTAGGATAAAAAAGGAAAGGACGAATTTCCTCAAACTTTTGTTGGGATAAGGAAATTGAAAAGATTGTGCAACAGAAAAAAGAGGTCTATATTAGATGGATGGGTTCAAAAAGGGAAGAAGATAAACAGAATTAAAGAACTTTTAGAAAAAACACAAAGAAATTACTAATAGAGAAGAAGAGATCATCGTGGGATAAAAAATGCAGAGAAATTGAGACATATATAGGAGGAAGACGATGTACAGAGGCATGGAAGTTTTTAAGGAATATTAGAAAGGAAGGTAGTAATGCATGGCAGGGAATATCTGTTAAGGAGTGGGAAGAATATTATAAGACTTTGCTAACAGAAACTAGAAAGGAATTTCAAATAAAAAATACAGATATTGATTCCTTGGGACAACCTATACAGTTGGAACCTGATAAAGTTAAAAAGGCAATTAAAAATTTAAAAAATCAAAGAGCAAGTGGCCCTGGTGGAATAACAGCAGAACTGATAAAAAATGGAACAGAAAAATTGTTCAGATTAATTACACAATTATTCAAAAAATATTTAAATGGAGATGAAACACCAGAAGAATGGAGGGTTGGATATTTAACATCAATTTATAAGAAAGGAGACCGATAAAAATGTGAAAATTACCGCGGCATTACTGTAACAGCAACATTTAGTAGACTTTATGGACGAATTTTAAAAGAGTTTATTGAAGAAGAAATTAAAATGAAAGAAAGTGAAGAGCAAAGTGGATTTAGAGCAGGAAGATCATGTATGGATAATATATTTTGTCTTAAACAAGTTGTTGAAAAGGAAATGGCCATGGGAAATAAAATTCACCTTTTGTTTCTTGATCTTACGAAGGCATACGATAATGTCCCAATCTCAAAATTATGGAGTGTATTAAATGAAATAAACGTAAATCCAACTATCATTAGAGCGATCCAAGAACTTTATAGACAATCAAAAACGAAGATAAAAATAGGCAAAAGATTGTCAAAGGGTTTTATAACAGATAAAGGACTTAGACAGTGATGTTGTATCTCCCCAACACTTTTCAAAATTTATGTTGATGAAGCATTAAAAATTTGGAAAGAAAATTGCAGAGCAATGGGATTTAATGTAAATGGAATGTCAATCTTTACTCTACAATTCGCAGATGACCAAGTCATAATTGCAAAAAGTAAAAGTGATTTAGAGAAAATGACAATAAAAATTAAGGAAGAATATGAAAAATGGGGACTATACATGAATGTCAATAAGACCAAATACCTGTGTATAGGAGGAGACGAGACGGACCTAAGTCTGAATAATAACATCAAAATTAAAAGTTGTGATCATTATAGATACCTTGGTGTAGACATTAATAGAGAAGGAATGAGACTCACAGAAATTAAGAATAGAATCTGTCAAGGAAGAAAAGCAGTAAAACTATTAAATTTAATTTGTTGGAGTGAGGAGTTTTCTAGGACGAGAAAGTATAATATATACAACTCCATTGTAAAAAGCATATTGTTGTATGGAGCAGAGGGATGGACAATTATGGAGACGGAAAAAAAGAAGTTGGCTGCTGTTGAAATGGATGCCCTGAGAAGATCATGCAGGATATCAAGAATGGAGAGAGTGAGAAATGAGAGAATCAGGGAAATTATGAAAATAAAGAAAACCATATTAGATGAGGTTCAAAACAAGCAATTAATCTGGTTTGGTCATATTAAAAGAATGAACGATGAAAGAATACCTAAAATCGCTTTTAACTATATACCAAATCAGAAAAGAAAACAAGGAAGACCAAGAAAGACTTGGATGGATAATGTAAAAAAAGCGATTAGGGATAGGGGTCTGGAAGAAGAGTGGACCCATGACCGGAAGACCTGGCACAGACTTGTGGATTCTGTCGGAAGGCAACACCCGATGCCATAAACCGAACATACATACATACAAAATAATAGAAAGAACCAATCACAAATGATCAAATATCTCATTTTTTAGTATGGAACTCGAAACCGATTAAATAAAACCAATTTTATCTAAGTTCTTTGGTAAAAATTATAGTATCAAATAGTCAATACTAAATTTAGTTTGACAAAACTAGTACATTTTGTACATTACAGTTGATTAAAGAACTAACTAGCTATTATATGGCATCTTTAAAGGTTTTTTTTTTTGTCTCCAAATATGAATATTGCTCAAAAGTGGTGTTATATGTGCATCTGTTTGCCCGCATTACATTTTTCATATTTACATTTTAGGAGGAAAAAAATTTCTTTCAACATTTGTTCTTTTAAAATGCTATTGACCAATTGTTTTTTAATCTACAATTTTGTGTTATTTAAAAATTTGCATACCACTTGGCCAGGAATGAATTTGAATGCCTACCAGCTTGATTTCAGGTAAGATTTTTTGCCATGCTTTGAAAAACCGAAATAAGCAAGAAAGAAAAATAGAATGTTCATCCGAGAAATAACAAATAACTTCGCCGTTTTTCATTCTTTATAATATCCTGGCCCATTCGAATCTTTAATTGTTAATATTTTTATTATCTTTTTATTCCATGCGGACTTTTCCATTTTTTTTTTTTTTTCTTTTTAAATATTTCCCTTTGTTTAACTTAAAAATTAAAAGAAAGAAAGAAAGAAATTTACTCTTTAACTCTTGGGCCTTCATTCACATGTAACTGTTTCGATCACTAGTTGATTTTTTATTTATTTATTCATTCATTCATTCATTATTTACTTTATTTTCCCTTTTCTGTAATTCTGATAGTACGGGGATCATCAATTTTTTCTTGAATTGACTTTTTTTTAGTTGCCTAAAGCTCTTTTTCAGTTCACTTCGTAATTTTTTATGTTTTGATGAAAACCAAATATTAAGTGACTGAGGATTAGAAATCCATCCGGTAAGTCGTAAATATCCAAGAAAATAAGTTCATTTTAACTCTACCTCTGTTGGCAGAGCATTCTTTTAGAAAACAAACAGTTTTTTCTATTTCTATTATAATTGACAATGAAAAAATATATAAAATATATTTTACATTTAAAACAGAAACAAGAAAAACTATAAATTGCTCAATGAAGACAAATAAAGGGGAAAAAATCTGTCTTGGTAGAACAGAATAGAGTATAGAGTTCAATTAAGACCTGTAAAATACAGATTTTTTTCTGTTTTAACTCAGTTTTATCTTTCAAATATTCCCGAAGCTTGGTATTTAATATTGTGAATTTTTCTCTTTCGTTATTTGTTATTTCTCCGAAGCATTCTTTTTTTTCTTTTTTCTTTTCTTTGACTATCCATACTTAGTTTACATTTATTTATTCATTTTTATGAATTATTAGGTTTTGTGTTTCAAATGATTTTTTTTTCTTCTTCTTTAGAATCCCTTGAGAGGTAACTAGACATAGCCAATCAATATGTCTTCAAGAGACGAAAGCTGTTTTTATTTTCTCTTACCCACAGGGTCGAGAAAGTATTGTTTTAGGGTCAAATTTTCGAGCGGGGTTTTTTGTTATATTTACATGTTCTCCTCCAGTAAGCTTTTCGTTGAGATGAAGCAAATGGTTCGTGTACAGGGACATTCAAAAGTATTCAAATACAAGTCTATGTGAGAAAATTGCAGGTAAGTAGAGTTTAACATCTATAGACTGCACTAAACCAAATGAAACGAATATAGATTTTTTGTAATAGAGATAGTCAACTGCGAAATTTTTTTTTCTGTATGTAGGAGCCTCGCCGTCCCCCCCCTGGGGGTGATGGAAGTCCCCTCGAGGGGAGTAAATTTTCATGGTGGGTATCTTTCAAAAGAGCTCGCCAATACCTTTAAAACGAATGGTTGAACCATCGGTCTGCGATAATTTAAAATAAAATTATCATTTTTTTTCTCATTTTTAACAATATATATATATATATATATATATATATATATATTACTGTAATACTGAGAATAAATTCAACTTTTGTTTTGAATATTTAGTGTTATACTTCTTCTCTAATATGGAAACTGTCTGTAATATCATAAAAGATATTTTTTTTAAATAATAATTTTAATAAATTATTTTTTAAAAACAGAATTATTTTTTAATAACCGAATTAAATTCTATATAAATGTAGGTGCATTAATGAAACGGGGATTGAGGAGGGCGGTAGCCCCCCTCACACAGAACTAATTATCATATAAAACTCTTCCGAAGCCTAATTTGAATTGTTTAACATAGGTTTATATAACAGTACTCGTTATCTTAACTCTTATCTCCAACCTCTATTTATAGTATTAAATTTCAGGGTAAGAGGAAGTCGTGTGAGTGACGCACCAGATTATTTTAACAGTAAATGTTTAGTCAAGTATAGTGAATAAAATTTTTTTGCCAGATTGTGAGAAAACGTTTGCTTCTGTTTCAAAAAAAAAAAAAAAAAAAAGGATAGAGAGTAAATTTAGTTAGTGCAATGACAGAAAAAGCAACACTTAATTTTTTAAAAATATTTTTTAAAGCGGCAAAGCAAATATTTTTAGTAAAAGTTTATACAAGTATGACGTATAAAATGCAACTGTCAGATTGTGATACAACTTTTTTTTTTTTTTTTTTCAAAATAAGAAAGCAATTTCAGTTAGTTCAATGATGGAAAATGTAACACTTAATTTCTTTAAATAACGTTTCAAATCGTCAAAGCAAGTAATGTTAGAAAAATTCCAATTAACTGATCAAAACCTGTATTCTCAGCATGTTTAAACTAAATATATAATTAAATAAGAATGGTGGTTTACTTGAAAGAACCTCTTGACAGGTAACTAGCCGTAGCCAACCAAAACATCTCCAAGAGACAAAAGGAATTTCTTCAATAATAAATGTCTAAACAAGTATAGCGATTAAAAGGGAATTTCTAAATCGTGATAAAATGTTTGCTTTTGTAAAATAATAATAATAATAATAATAATAATTTTAGTTAATACAGTGAAACCTCTCAAGTTGGACACCCCTCTAAGTTGGACGCTTTTTCTCGGAACGGAATGTATCCATTAACATTTTGTCTAACCCCTATAAGTTGGACATCTCTCTAAGTTGGACACTTTTTCTTGGAACCGTAGGTGTCCAACTTAGAGAGGTTTTACTGTACAATGACAAAGAATGTAGCACTTATTTTTTTGTAAAATGCGTTTTAAGTCATAGAAACGCGTATTTTCAGTAAAAATTGGATTTAACTGATCAAAACAGTACTAAATAAAAATATAACTAACTATGAATGGTAATTTTTTAAAAGAATCTCTTGGTAGGTAACTAGACATAGCCAATCAAACATCTTCAAGAGATGAAAAGAATTCCTTTAATAGTAAATGTTTAGACAAGTATGGAGAATAAAAGGCACTTGCCAGATTGTGATAAAATGTTAATTTTTGTTAAAAAATAAAAATAGAAATAAAATAAAATGAAATAAGAAAATAAATAAAATAAAATAGCCATTTTAGTTAATGCAATGACAAAAAAGTAGCACTTAATTTCTTTAAAATACGTTTTAAATAATTGAAGCAAGTAATGTAAGTAAAAATTCAAATTAAGTGATAAAAACTGTATTCTTCAGCATGTTTTAATTAAGAATATAACTAACTAATAATGGTGCTTTTTTTTTTTTTTTTTTTTTTTTTTTTTTAAGAAATTCTTGATAGGTAACTAAACATAGATAATCAAAACATTCTCAAGAGACGAAATGAGTTTTTTAATAGTAAATGTTTAGACAAATGTGGAGAATAAAATGCAATTGCCAGATTGTGATAAATCTGCTCATTTTTGTTACAAAATAGGAGAGCAATTACAGTTAACGAAATCACAGGAAATATAATACATAATTTCTTTAAAATATGTTTTAAATTGACAAAGCAAGTAATATTAGCAAAAATTAGAATTAACTGATTAAAAAAAAAAAAAAAAGAAAAAAAAAAAAAAAACTGTATTCTCTAGTATGTTTTAGTTAAAAATATAATTAACTAAGAACATTTTTTTCCCTTAAATAATCTCTTGATAGGTAACTGGACACAGGCAATTAAAGACGAAAGAATTTCTTTAGGGAATGTTTAGACAAGTATGGCAAATAAAATGCGATTTAACTGATCGTATTTTTCAGCATGTAATTATTAAAAATATAATGAACTGAGAAGGAGATTTTTTTTTTTCTTTTTTACTTAATGACAAATATAGGTTGATGTTTACATATAAATGAAACCCTTCCAGTTGCAAAGTCGTTTGCAAGCGTTCCGAATGTATGACTACAGTCGGCAGCAAAAGTATCAGAGCAATAGCAAAATTTCCTATGTAAAAAATGCACACTTAACATTGTTTTGTTAAATAAATCCTTGTCGAATCGTGTTCTTAGACTCACTAAAAACAGGATTCGACAAGTATTTATTTAACAAAACTGTGTTAAATGCACTTTTTTTATATTGGAATTTTTGCTAATGCTCGAATACTTGTGCTGCCGACTGTATTTGCAAAAAAATTGCAAAATTTACCTCATCGAAGCTGCAAGCGTTCCGTTTCTATGCAATCCTTAGACGATTTTTAAAGTCATCTACTATTTCTAGATGGAATAAAAACCTCTTTGCAATAAAAATCTTAAACTAATTAAAATTCTAATCATTTTCTTAAATTATATTTTAAATAATAATAATAATAGTATTAATACTAATACTAGTATTAATAATGTTGTTGTTGTTGGTAAGTAGCTTATTTACACATCAGTGTATTCACACAAACTTCATCAGAAAAATGTTGAAGAAAAATATCTTAAAATTTCACAATTACCTCGTAGATAATCAGCTAATATTTGGCACTGCTTGTCGTTGCCATTATTATATAGCTTAATACTAATGGTAGATAGTTTTTCAGCTAGCATACATGGCTAAGTTAAAAATAGATAGTTCCAGACTACGACATACTAAATCAGAAATCAATTAAACCTGTGTCAAAAATATGTTTCCCTCAATTATGAAAGACAACGCTGTAAGCTGGTCAGAGAATCTTCAATTTATTTGATTTGTGGAATGCAATTTTATTTTAAAATTTAAGGGGCCCTACACAAACTCTGTTCATGCTTGAGAAAATATTGCCGATAACATTTTATTGAGATAGGCGAAATTTCTAAAGGACAGCTAAATTCGTAATACAACTTTTTTTCGAATACTTGCCGAATATTTCCAATTCTGAATTAACACTTAAAATGCATTTATTTTAATTTGTTCTTTTCTAAATGATTACAAAATTTATAAAGCTTTGACACTAATTCAGGTAACTATCCAGTATTTTTTTTTTTTTTTTTTTTTTTTTTTTTTACTTTTACTTTCTCTTACCCATAAGGTAGAGAAAGTATTGTTTTTGAGTCAAATTTTCGAATGCGAGATTTTGTTATATTTACACGTTTTGAGGTCCCCTGAATACGAAAATCATGTTTTTAGCAAATGGTCTGTGTGTCTGTGTGTGTGTCTGTGTGTGTGTGTGTGTGTCTGTGTGTGTGTCTGTGTGTCTGTCTGTTATCAGCATATCTCAAAAACAAATTATGGCAGAAAGTTTAAACTTGGTATTCTAAATGTGCATCATATAGGGATGCTACAGTAAGCTTTTCGTTAAGATCAAGCAAATGGTTCGTGTACAGGGACAATCAAGAGAATTCTAATACATTACGTCTATGGGGGAAATTGCAGGTAAGTAAAGTTTAACGTCTGTATACTGCACTAAACCAAATGAAACGATTATATATTTTGTGTAATAGAGATAGTTAACTAGGAAAAATTTTTTTGTGTATGTAGGAGCCTCGCCTCCCCCCCTGGGGGGGAAGTTCCCCCTCGAGGGGAGTAAATTTTCATGATGGTTATCTTTCAAAAGAGCTCGCTAATACCTTTAAAACGAATGGTTGAACCATCGATCTGCGATAATTTAAAACAAAGTTATCGATTTTTTTTACTTTTAACGAAAAACAACGCACGTAGGAAGCGACGCCACCACATGCACAATTTTTTTTTCCTAGTTAACTACTACTATTATCAATAATTCATATTAATTGTACAATCACACGCCTATAACTCTCATTTTGTACATTTATAAAAAATTTTGTCCTATACTACCATGTTAAAAATTCAGAAAAAATGCGATCACAGCGCCACCTGTTGAACCATTGTTCCACAAATCTAATCAGCACCAGTTCATGTCAGGGTCCAACTAAATACCAAGTTTGGTTAAATTTTGTTCATTGGTTCGTGAGATACAGCGGCCACAAAATTTGTGATACACACACACACAGTCACACAGACACACAGACTGACTGACAGTCAGACATTTTCTAAAAACAGTCAAATCGTGTTCAGGGCATCCCAAAACGTGTAAATCCATCGAAAACTGGATTCGAAAATTTTCCCGAATCCAGTACTTTCTCTATATATACATATAGAAGAAAATAATAATAATGAAATAAAGAAAGTAAAGAAAATAATAAAAAATTTTCTAATTTTATTTGCAGAAAAATTAAAAAGGAAATATGTAATATATAATAGTTTTTTTTTTTTTTTTTTTTTTTGTTAATTAATTTATTAGCTCTTTTAAAATAACAACAGTTAAAATGTATTTTTAAGAGTATATTAAAATGAAAACTCAATAAATTACTTGGTTTAAAATCATCCTGTTGATATTATAATTACGCTAAAATTATGTAAAACTTAACGTGCAATAAAATAAAAAAACACTGATGGTGAATGATGAAGAAAGATGAGAACAGCATGATTCATAAAATTTTGCACCTAATGAATAGTGATGTTTAATCGTAATGATTAGTACTTTAAAAAATAGTAATTATTGAAATTTATTTTTAACAATACAATTAAATCAAAACTGAGTAAATTAACCTGTTTAAAATCATTCTGTTACTCTTAAAATTACTGTAGAATTACATTTAATTTTAGTGTGAAATAAAATGCACCGAAATCCTGGTATTGAATAATGATGAAATTTGCGTACAGTATGACTGCTGAATTTTTGCTTACATTTTTACGTATGGTGAAATGTAATAATTAGGTATTTTAGGGCTTTTTTTCTTTTTTTATAACAAGCATATATATATATTTTGACTATGTAATTAAAATAAAACTTGATGAAATACTCAGTATGTAATTATCCTATAGCTGTTAAAATTACTCTAAAATTATATATAATTTTATTGTGAAATAAAATGTACCGAAATCCTGGTGTTAAATGATGATGAAAATTTGTGTGCAGCATGATTCACGAGATTCTGACTACGTTTTCATGTCTGATGAAAAGTAATGATAATTATTTCAGCACTATTTAAAAAAAACAAATCTTCTTCGACAATGTAATTAAATTAAAACTTAATAAAATATTCTGTTTAAAATTATTCGGTTCCCATTAAAATTATTCTAAAATTATATGTTATTTTAATGTAGGCTGAAGTACTGGTGTTGAATGTTGAGGGAAGATGGGTACAGCATGACTCTTGTTTTTAGCCTAGTGAAAAAAATAATGTTTAATTATTTTCGCTCTTTTTAAAATGACAGTTAATAATTTCACCTTTAACAATGTATTTAAATTAAAATTTAATAAAGCAGTCTGTCTAAAATTACTGTTTTTCATAACCCTTAAACGCATAAATTTTTATTTTTAATAAATAAGATTTGAAATCAACCTGGAAATGAGTGTAGTTAATGAAAAAAAAAAAAAAAAACAATATATATTTCCATGTATCAATTTTGGTTTGTGTTATTGTTTAATCTAATTTCTTTTTTTTATTTTGTTTTGTTGCAAGATAGAGACTTGAGCTGTATATTGGCTGGAATTAGCTATACAGTTTTCCGAAATCTTGCACTCTGCTGATAGCAATGCAAGTTTTCTGATGAGTGAAAATTTCTAATTTTCAGCATTTAAAATTTCTTTTTTCAATTCATGAATTCTCTCTCTCTCTCTCTCTCTCTTTTTCCTTTTATCGGATCTCTTTGGTAATTTTATCCATTTCTCTTTTCTGTAATATGTTGACTGTTTCTATAACTATAATTGTTTTTGCAAAGTATTAACTCATCGTTAGGCTTATGTGGTATGTTTGTGTCATTTCTCTTCTGCGTAAGTACTTTAACTTGTTTTTACTAATCATTGGTACTCAAATTAAATTATCACCGTGACAATAATTTTATTCGTAATAAATCTCATTTAAAATTTAATTATATGTTGGTATTTTCATCTACATTTTGTTTGCTGAGTGTTACAAAGGTATTAAATTATTCAAATTATACACACACACACACACACACACACATATATATATATATATATATATAAACATGTTAATGTAATACATAACAAAAAGAGCTACATTTTTTTTGCATAAGTTTATCAGTATATGCAAAAATATAAATATTGTTTGTTACTCTTACCTTGTTTCTATACGAAAACAATATTTCTTGTATGTTTTTATTCTTTTTAAAAAAATAATCGTAATTTGTAACACCCACCGAAATGAAATTGTACTCAGATAGCGCGCCAACGATGAAAATAATCACATATAAAGAAATAAACTCTCAATGATTCTAGTTGCGTTCGAAAACAATAAAATAAAATAGATTCGGTAAAATTGAATAATAAAAAAAAAAAAAAAAAAAAAAAATGTATATAGGGTAAATGATTGGCATGCTCCAGTAATTGACATCTATCCCGAAAAAATTAATAAAAAAGAAAAATAATAAAATCATATATTTTACATATAAGAATTTTAAAATTTTGTGTCAAACACTGGAGCATAGTGTGCTATGCCTTCTTGTACATGGGAAAAAATTGTATAGCAAAATGGCAGCGCCACCTATCAGAATAACTAGACAGAATAGTAGCGCCACCTATCAGAATAACTAAACAGAACAGTAGAGTATCCATATAACCAGCTGAAATACCCCTAAACAGAATCAGGATAGATTTCAATTATGACGCTCTTACTTAATGCGTTTTGTACATTTATACAAAACAGAAGCGTTTCTATAAATGGAAGAGATCTCAGCAGTGCCACCTGTTGAGCAAATTGTGCTATTTCATACCAACGTGCAATTGAACTTAAATTTGCATGAAAGAGTCTGCATCAGTTCTTAAGCTAAAGCTGTAAAAAAATTTTGATCACAAACACACAGACAGATAGATCTTTTTTTTTTTTTTTTTTTTTTTAATCGATGGTGAAATCGTGTTCAGGACATCTTAAAAATCGTAAATCTTTCAGAAACCATAAGTCGATCATTTTTACGAATTTAATACTTTCCTTAAACTTTCTTTAATGATTATAGAAAAAGGTTAAAAAATCAAAGACGAAATTCGCGGATGCGCATCTATTTGTTTATTAATTCGACTGAGGCTTCAGCATCAATATTGATATCAAAGAAATCATTTTCAATAATACTTTTTAGAATAACCTAACATTTATTTCGATTGAAATAATTGTGATATTATCCCTCTTATCTGTACAATAGAAATCGAAAAACGTAAAGAAAAAACTTTATTCGATGACGAACTGAACACTGAAAACAAATTGAAATTCCATTATTACATTTTATTTCTCCCCATCACAATCAAAATAAATGAGATCACAAAAGACTTAAATGCATAACACAGAAAAAAATTTTCATTCTGACTTAAATCACTGTGCAACGTTTCTTTTATCTAAACAACATGGAGAGTCCAACCTACTCCGGAGCTCTGCGAAACAGTGATGACTTTTCGATAAAAAAAAGAGGTAAACTTGAAAAAAATCTCTGCTACACGAATAAGAATAGAAAGTAGCTTTAATGTGGTAAACATCTTGCTTTTCTCTCACACTCGGCGGAAGGGGCAAATGCCGGTTTTTAAAACGCTTCAATTATCTTTTGTGAACTAATGTTCGGTTTGCGGGGCAAAATTTCAGATGTCATTTTTATTACATCATTAGAAACACTCGATCGAAAATGAGTATTTTTTCCCCTCTTTTATTTTATTAAGGGTCTTTAGTGCAATGCGATTTGATATGGTCTTTAGTCGCTGCAAATGATGACAATTAGGTTGAGATGAAATTGTGTTTTTGAGATTTTTCTTTCTCATTTTTTCTAAGTTTGTTTCTTCGATGAGCAGAGCTATTATCTGGTATTTGAAGAACAATTTTGTAAAATGATAATGTCTATTGTTTAGTTGAATACATTATAAAATTTGCATGTTTCCGTAGGGTTGTTGATAATGGGTTGCAGATAATAAAGGTGTATGATGTTTTGTATATTTGAAATGATGTTTAAATAAAATATATTAAAATAAATAAATGTATAATTATGTACAATATAATTTATGAAATAAAATTATAAATAAATTATATAAACATTCAAAATGATGTATAATCTAAAAGTGATAGGTAATTTCAAAATTCGGATATGAATAGAATTATTTAACTAAATATTCGAATTAGCGCTTAAATTATTATTTGTAAAATAACGTTTGTGGATTTTGGGTTAAGGATGTGATGCTTTTGTATGAAATGTATATATATTAAAAACTAAATATTGTAAATTTAGATTAAAATTTTAATAGTTTTATTTAATGTGTGCTTTAATTTTCAAATGAAAGTATTACTTTAATGCAGATGCATTTTATATTACAGTAATAAGAAATAAAAACATTGATATGTTGCCACTTTTATTATGAAAAGGCGACTCCCCATTGAAAACTCTCGTTCGAAGAACATCTTCCCAGATCTCTCTGTTGTTTTATTAAAATTTGTTAAAGGTGTTTAGTCCACAACTATTTGATATGACTTTTGATATGGAAACGTTGAAAATTAGGTTGAAATGTTTCTTTTTTTCTTTTTTCAAGTCCGTCTGTTTGATGAACAAAGCTAATATCTGGTATTTGAAGAATAATTTTGCCGATATTAATGCTGATTGTTTAGATGAATATCTTATAAAAAATTATTTGTTTTCATACGATTGTTAATAATGTATTGCAGGTAATAAAAATATGTAATATTTTGTATATACGAAGTGATATTCGAATATACAGTCGGTAACAATAGTATCCGAACACTAGCAAAAATTCCTATATAAAAAAAGGAGAGTTAATACTGTTTTGTTATATAAATCCTTGTCGAATCACGTTCTAAGACTGACTAAGAACATGATTCGACAAGGATTTATTTAACAAAACAGTATTAACTCTACCTTTTTTATATAGGAATATTTGCTAGTAGTCGGATACTTTTGTTACCGACTGTACAAAAATTATATGTTATTTAAATGAATAAATATAAAAATATATAAATATGATATATTTTTTATTATAATTCATATTATAAATATATATATGTTAGTTGCATAAATATTGGAAATTATATACATAATTAACGCTTCAGTTATCGTTTATGAACGTTTGGTTTGCGTAGCAATTTTATGAGATGTCATTTTTACTGCATCATTAGAAACACTCGATCAGAAATAAGTATTTTTTTCTCTCCCCGCTTTCATTTTATTAAAACGTCTTTAGTGCAATGCAACTTGATATAGTATTTAGTCTCTGTAAATGATGACAATTAGTTTGAGACAAAATTGTGTTTTTGAGATATTTCCCCTTAGTTTGTTTCTTTGATGAGCCGAGCTATTATCCAGCATATAAAAATATTTTTTGAAAATTATAATGACGATTGTTTAGGTGAATACACATTACAAAAGTTTGCTTGTTCAGTCGATTAAAGTTATTAAAGAGATATGCTTTGTATATCCATAATAATACTGGGAAATTAAATAAGGGTTATAGCTTGTCATTTACATCTGTAACTGCAAATTATGCTGTTATTTTATAATTATTTTGGAAGAAACTCATAAATGTTTGTTGCACGTTTGCATGGTTTATATTTATATACTGCAATTTACAAATATGTTCTAAAAGTATATTAAAAAAGTGAAATGTTAATTTGTTGATGCAAAGGAATAAATTGGTCGAAGGATTTTTTTCCTCTTAAATAAGGATGTGGTAATAAAACTTAGCCCATATCTAAATATAATACTTTCTTGAAATGAAAACGAAATATTTGATATTTAGTTTAAAACATTAAAAGGAGTAATTTGTGAAAGACAGCATCCAGATTAATGAGATATTTGTCTAATGGTATGAATTATACAATATATATATATATATGTGTGTGTGTGTGTGTGTGTGTTAAAAAATAACAAAACACAAAGAAAGAAATCTATATTTTACTATATTCTATATTTTAAATCTATTAATATTAATATTATTTATTTAGTTAATCTATATTTTAATCTTTTCTGTATAATATATTTTTTTTCTTAATCTTCATTTTATAAATATTCATTAAATTTTAACAGTCAGTATTCGTATAGTACAATAAATGTTTTTCTTTTGTTTTCTTTCTTTTTCTTTTTTCTTTTACGCATATATATATATTCCTTCATATATTCTGTAGAAGAAAGTATTGGATTCGAAAAAATTTTCAACTACCAGTTTTTTATGGATTTACATGCTTTGAGAGCTCTAGAACACTAAATTATTAATATTTTAAAATGTCTTCCTGTCTGCGTGTGGTAAAAATTTTCTGGCAGCTAATAGGTTAAGAACTAATTCATAGAATTTCATACATATTTACATGTACTTGAACTTGACATAAATTAGTACAGTCGGTAACAAAAGTTTCCGAACACTGGCGAAAATTCCTATGTAAAAAAATTACACTTCATGCGGTTTTGTTAAATAAATCCTTGTCGAATCCTGTTCTTAGTCAGTCTAAGAACACGATTCGATAAGGATTTATTTAACAAACCATACCAGGTGTACTTTTTTTTACATAGGAATTTTTCTAGTGTTCGGACACTTTTGTTACCGACTGTACGTACAAATTTAGAGGCGCGAATCGACATACAGATGGCGATGACATTTTACGAAGTTTTTATTAAGGCAGTGTAGGAAAAAAATTGTATAAATATGACCGTGAGAATTATTTTTAACCAATCATTATGAAATTAAAATATAAATTATTTAAAATAATAATTTTCGACCAGAAAAAAAAAAAAAAAAAAAAAAAAAAAAAAAATGGAAATTTAGGATTATCAATCTTCGCCGGGGGTTACAGGAGTACCTACCTCCCTTGAGATGTAAATTTTTAATATGAGTAGTTTTCGACAGAAATCGTCAATAATAATTCGTCTGTAATATTTTAAAACAGTTATGGTTTTTTTTTCTTTTTTAACGAAAACGAAAGCAAAAGAACAAAATAATAATAATAACACTTCTAAAAAATGCATTTTTTTTCCTGTCTGTCTGTTGGGCACAATATTGATTTTCTTTCCACATTTACTGTGATATTTATTTACTGTGATATTTATGCTTTCCTATTAAATAATATAAATGGTAAGTACACAGATTCTACTGATGACTAAATTCCGTAGGAATACTGTAAAACATATAATATTTTCAGTTTCTTTTAAATAATTTAATAAAATTCAAATAATTAGCCCCAGTAGTACGTAATGTGTAAATGCTTCCACATTTTCTTGTAAAATAACTCTAAGTAATTCACAAATATTTTTCCATAATAATCATAGATTAGAAAAGTAATTTTATCTATGCCAGTTTTCTAACTTTTTAAGTAATTTAGTATTAGTAAAATGCATGCCAATAAATTTGAGTTCATAAATTGCAATGTGCAGAGTAGCCATGAAATAGTTTTCCTTGTTTACAGCTAAAATTAATGAACGGGATAAAACCAAATTAAAACCCCTTCCCGACATATCCTGCGCTGAGGTCAGAAAGGTGAAATGCAGAAAACCAACTTTAAAGGTCATTTTTACTTGCATTTAAATATGTTTTTTTTTTTTTTTTTTTCTTTTACTCTTTTTTTTTTTTTTTTTTTTCCTTTTCCTTTTTCTATTTTGTTAATTGCGAATGGTGTTATTATGTTTTAAAAAAAAAATATATATCTATGAATATAAACATGAAAAAAAAAATGACATTTTTAAATTTCAAATCCGAAATAAATTGAGCTGGGAAGAGATTAATATTCAGTCGGTGGAACACATGGAGAGGTAATTTTCGCAGATAAAAAAAAAGAAATAATAATAATACCAAAAGTGCCAAAAAAAGAATAACATATGTTAAAATTATGTTAACCGATTTTTATATGGTAATCTATTTTTAATAATTTTTTGTTAAACAATTTTATTATAATATAAATAACGTAAAAGATATTCTAATAAAGCTGTTATTTAGTTTTGTATATCTATAAAAACTTTTCTTAAAATGTTAAAAATATCGTTAGCGTAAATTAAAAATATCGTTAAAATAAATATTATATAAAAATTAAATAGATATATACTTTTAAATATAGTTTTAAAAAATCGAAATATTAACCTTGAGATTAAATTTTACACAAACATGCTCGCTCATCCATTCGGCTATCAAATTAATAAAATCGCATACTTTTATACTTAAAAAATAAAATAAAATAAAATGTAAATAATTTTAAACTTAAAATGTACGACAACTAGATAACAAGGAATGTTCAGCAGCTGTTATTTCCCAACCCCTAACATTTAGTTGTAATATAAAATAGTTGGCTTGTTTATCTAGAAATGTAATTGCATAAAAACTTTTCTTAAAATGTTAAAAATATCGTTAGCGTAAATTAAAAATATCGTTAAAATAAATATTATATAAAAATTAAATAGATATATACTTTTAAATATAGTTTTAAAAAATCGAAATATTAACCTTGAGATTAAATTTTACACAAACATGCTCGCTCATCCATTCGGCTATCAAATTAATAAAATCGCATACTTTTATACTTAAAAAATAAAATAAAATAAAATGTAAATAATTTTAAACTTAAAATGTACGACAACTAGATAACAAGGAATGTTCAGCAGCTGTTATTTCCCAACCCCTAACATTTAGTTGTAATATAAAATAGTTGGCTTGTTTATCTAGAAATGTAATTGCATAAAGAATATTGCATTGGAAAAACTCCCTTTCCTCCATCGTCTGTAGCATCACTTGCTCCCCGCATCCCATTGGCTCTCAGTGGGGTGATTGCAAGAGGCAGGGCCCGTAGCCGAGCAATAATCGACGTCGGGAGCTGCCGGCTTGATGACGACCTTTTTTCAGTCACGCTACATACCGCTAAAAGACTGTTTCGTCCAATGACGTCGCTTTCTAGCCCCAGCCGACCGCATTTATCACTTCGTATTATTGACCGTCCCACAATAACGAAAGCAAATCGAATGATGATGCAGCTGGTTACATACTCAGATAAATTCGTATCGTTTATTGCAGGTTCATTCACTTTCAGAATCGCTGGAATAGCGTGATCGAACGGGAGAGATGATCGTTTCCGATTAATCATTTACTTTAGAAAATCGGCTTGAAACAAAATTTTGATAGAAAATGAGGGCAAAAATCATGGAGCGAAATTTATTGGTCTAGAGTAGGGAAAAAAATAGACATTGATGACATTATTTTACGAAGCGCCTCTATTTCTTAAAGTCATATTATTTTCTATTGCAACATAGCTCTGTTTGAGTGCATTGCAGTTTTACTTTTTTTTTTTCAGTATGATATCATTATTGTTAGAACATTTAATATGACTCGATATTCATAATTAATTAGTTTTCCATAATCCAGGTTGAAATTAGCAATGATATTGAGTAATTCCTTAAATTTAAATTAAGATTGTTAGATTTTATTAGTAAGATACTGTAATCATATTTTCAAATACATTTTTACTTCCTTATACAAAGTATAAGGAAGTACAGTAATCCCGATTTGCGAAATGGATATTGTATTTCACATTGCTCGAAAACGAATGATCGCTGAATGTTGCCAATTTATACGTGTGACTGTCATGATGTCTAGTTCCACACCTGCAAGTGTCGTCTTAACACGAGCTCTCGTTTTAGAGATATAAGGGATTTTACACGATTTTTCGTGACGTCTGTATGTATGTGTGTGTGTGTGTGTGTCTGTGTGTGTGTGTGTGTATGTCGCATAACTCAAAAACGGTTGGACGTAGAAAGTTGCGAATTGGTACATAGGTTTGTTATAACATCTAGTTGTGCACCTCCCTTTTTGGACTTTGTAAGATTTTCCGTTTTGGAGATTTTTAGGAAAATTAGGTTCATAATGGCCAAAATGTATCAAAAAACGGTAATAACTCAAAAACAGTTTGGACAAATCTTGCAATTTAACTGACTTCCCGACTAGCTAGACATTTGAAACTTTCAGAAAATTTCAGAAAGCATTGACAATGCATTTTTTTAAATATTTTTAGCCAACTGTTTCTAATACCCGCTGCTTTCAGCAGCGTTTATGTGATTCAACAGAAAATTTATTTAACTGACTTCTCGACTAGCTAGACATTTGAAACTTTCAGACTAGATCAGAACACGGTGAAAATGCGTTTTTTTAATACTTTTAGCCAACTGTTTAGGGTCCCTGCTTCCTTCGGCAGCGTTACCTGTACAAATCTTGCAATAGATTTCAAAATGACATAGACATGAGTCCCCCCAAGGCACAACTATGACATGAGTCTCCCCCAAGGAACAACTATGACATGAGTCTCCCCCAAGGAACAACTATGACATGAGTCCCCCCCAAGACACAACTTTGACATGAGTTTCCCCCAAAGGCACAACTTTGACATGAGTCCTCCCCCAGGCCCAACTTTTACATGAGTCCCCCCAAGGCACAACTTTGACATGTCCCCCCAAGGTACAACTTTGACATGAGTCCCCCCCCAAGGCACAACTTTGACATGAGTTCCCAAGGCACAACTTTGACATGAGTCCCCTCCCCAAGGCATAACTTTGACATGAGTCCCCTCTCTAAGGCACAACTTTGACATGAGTCCCCCCAAAGCGAAACTTTGACATGAGTCCCCCCAAGGCACATGAATTCCCCCCAAGGCACAACTTTGACATGAGTCCCCTTCCCAAGGCACAACTTTGACATGAGTCCCCCCCAAGGCACAACTTTGACGTGAGTCACCCCCAAGGCACAACTTTGACATGAGTCCCCCCCAAGGCACAACTTTGACATGAGTCCTCCCAAAGGCACAACTTTGACATGAGTCCCCCCAGGCCCATAATTTTGACATGAGTCCCCCCCAAGGCACAACTTTGACATGATCCCCCCCCCCCAAGGCACAACTTTGGCATGAGTCCTCCCCAGGCCCAACTTTACCATGAGTCTCCCCAAGGCCCAACTTTGACATGAGTCCTCCCCAGGCCCAACTTTACCATGAGTCTCCCCAAGGCACAATTTTGACATGAGTCCCCCCCAAGGCACAATTTTGACATGAGTCCCCCCCAAGGCACAACTTTGACAGGAGTCCTCCCAAAGGCACAACTTTGACATGAGTCCCCCAGTCCCACAATTTTGATATGAGTCCCCCCCAAGGCACAACTTTGACATGATCCCCCCCCAAGGCACAACTTTGACATGAGTCCTCCCCAGGCCCAACTTTGACATGAGTTGCCCCCCAAGGCACAACTTTGACATGAGTCCTCCCCCAGGCCCAACTTTGACATGAGTCCCCCCAAGACAAAAATTTGACATGTCCCCCCCAAGGTACAACTTTGACATGAGTCCCCCCCAAGGCACAACTTTGACATGAGTCCCCCCAAGGCACAACTTTGACATGAGTCCCCCCCAAGGCACAACTTTGACATGAGTCCCCTCCCCAAGGCACAACTTTGACATGAGTCCCCCCCAAGGCACAATTTTGACATGATCCCCCCCCCAAGGCACAACTTTGACATGATCCCCCCCCCCCCCAAGGCACAACTTTGACATGAGTCCCCTCAAGGCACAATTTTTATTTTTATTTTTTTTTTTTTTACGTATGCATGCATTTTTTAAAAATATTTTTAGCCAACTGTTTCGGGTCCAGTGACAATGTTTTTTAACATTATGTATATTTCTAAAAGTGTATAAGGAAGTCATGTGGTGCCCACATCAGATTATTTGATATTGTTTTGTAAAGTCGAAACCAGAAAAAATAGATCGGAATTAATTATAAAAAATAATTTACCATTCCTTATTTCTTATAAGAAATTAAAATAGTTTTCTGTACTTTAAAAAATAATCCTGATATATGTAGTATACATAGATAGGTTACTGTGCAATAAAAATAAAACAATAACTTACGACATGGAGTACTGCAAATTAGTGTTGCTAGTTCCGGTGTAGAGATTTTTCTTTACGCAGTAGGCTATTAGGAGAATTCAACTGTTATTTGGTCATAATTATAGATTTTTCAAAATCTCATTTGCAGCGAATTTTAATTTATATGATCCAACTTGATAGTAATACGAAAAACTGAAAAATTAGCTTATTCAATACTATTAATACATTGATTTATATAATTCCTTCCAACCTGTTATTTGTTTAAAACTTTAAGATTTGGGAGACATAACTTATAAACAAATGGAGTAAAAAACAGGTGATGTGGAATGCAGAAGGGATACCCAAAAAGCAAAATGTAATTGGATTTATATAAAAAATTTTATAATTCAGACAAGATATAAACAATTTAAATTTTTACATTTAAGTCTATTAATATACAGTTTGTTGTACTGGTAACAAATAAAGAATTTTTAGCTATCTTTGAGTCTTGAAATTAATGTAATAATTCAAGCAGCTTTCAAGCAGTACAATTCATATACAGTGAAACTTGAATAATTCGAACTTGTTTAATTCGAAATTCTGGATAATTCGAATTTTTTACTCGGTCCCTTGAATTTTACATTAAAATAATGTTA
This sequence comes from Salticus scenicus, assembly GCA_963930645.1. Lineage (NCBI taxonomy): Eukaryota > Metazoa > Arthropoda > Arachnida > Araneae > Salticidae > Salticus > Salticus scenicus. The sequence continues at coordinate 314,736,872 of OZ005654.1, forward strand.
AAAAATCGTGGATAATTCGAATTCTGTTTTGGATAATTCGAATTTTTCATACGATTAACTTTAAAATATTACAGTAAAATTTGTTCCCGAGATTTTTTTCCGCTGAAGTGCATTATATATTTTAACAGACTTTCAAAAGAAGAATAAGGAAATACAAGAGAAGCTCCTAGCTAGTGCATCAGAACATATGGTGAATATACATGAACTTCGAGGTTTTTTTTTTTTAATTTTTTTTTTTTTTTTTAATTAAAAGTCATGTCTAATGTAGAAGATTCTATTTTTGCATCGAGTCATATGCTTAAGTACACAAAGATTGTACTTAAAGAAGAAATAAAAAATATCTGACTATTTTTTTAAAAGTGTTGAATAATTAAGCTCGCAAAAGATTTAATTGGGGGGGGGGAGAAATGTAGCAGTATTCTTAGATATAAAGTTTATATGGTAAATCTTTGATCATAGAGTTATTTTTTTTTATTTATCTCTTTTTTTTGACAGAATAGTATATGTAATTCGAATTTTTAGATATTTCGAATTTTTCTCTGGTCCCTTCAACTTCGAATTATCCAAGTTCTACTGTATAATACTACAATTGCTATCTAATTTATCAACATATGTTACTCTAAAAATATCTAACTTTATTGTTTCATTTTATCATTTATCCTTTTGGTTTAAATTTAAAAAAGATATATATTTTTTATTATTGAAAGATATTAGTAATTTTCTTAAGTATTTACTTTTTTACTAGAAGTCAATACGATTATTTCAAATTACCGATGGAATCATAGCCTCATAGTATGACCAAATGATATATCTGTTGTATCTTTTAAATCGTGTTTAGTTTACAGTAAATCTTTTTTATTTTTAGATATTTATATTTTCGAAAATAAACATAATGAATATTGCCAAAACTACAATATTTTTAAAATTATATTTTTAAACGCTTTTTAATAAAGCAGTAATTTAGCAACATGAAGTATTTCCAGTTCAAACATTTTTCTCAAATTCACTATGTGGTAAATTTTGCACTTTTCCTTTAACAGAGCAGCAGTAAAAACTATGCAATAACAGGTTACTTATGATAAATATAAACCTGTTTTGCTAAGTACGAATAATGATTTTTAGGTTTAAAAAAATATCAACTGTTATAATCACGTTCCATTTCAACTTATTACAAACTTTTTTTCTGATACCGTCAACAGTGTTAATGGAAAAATATCGGAAATACTGTAAGTCATTATAAAGTTACATATAAAAATGCCTTTGAAAGTATACAAATTTTCTGTGCATTATATATATATATATATGTGTGTATGTGTGTGTGTATTATGAAATTTTATAAATTTTATAAATAGTAATTTTTTTTTTTAAATCAAGTTTAAATGTACAATTCATAACTGATTTTAAAAACTCATACAATGAGCTGCACATTTTTAACCCTTTCCTTCCCCGTGATTCCATTTGGAATCATAACATTTCAGATTTTGTTTCTTACCATCTAACACTTCCGCTGATTCAAAATGAACAATATTAAAATCTATATACATTTTCCCACCGAAAAATACCTATTTTAGATAATTTCACTATACTTGTTGATAATTGAAAGTATATTTTACGCTATTCTGATAATAATATCGGAATCAGTTTCCTGTTTTTGGCAATTTAAGTAAATTAACTGTTTGAAATATTTTTTATTTTATTCTTTAATGTTTATAATACGTATTTTAATTAATTGTAATATGTATTTCTTCCAAAATTTTGATATTTTTATTTATTGAAAAGTTATGATTTTTCATGGCATCAGTGGTTATATTAAACATAAATAAACATCTATCAGTTGCTTTGTTAGTTATATTAATTCGTACTCTGCTATTACTCCTATTTAAAAAAAAATATTTATATATATTACCTTTGAAATAAATTTATGACTAAATATAAGATTTATTGTTTTATGGAGGGAAAAAGTTGGGAATGAAAGGGTTAATTTCTGTTACTAGAGAACGTAATGTTCTAAGGTCAGATTTTTAAATTGAATTTTTACTAAATTTACACGTTGTAAGCTCCGCTGAAGTAGAAAAATGAGATTTTTACCAATTGGTCGGATTGGGTGCAAAAGAACCTGTTATAGTAAGAAAAGAAAGAGCGAACTCTTCATTCAAAATATGTATCATATGGACATATTGAAAAAAATTATGGAAAATACAGTAACCGCCGCTTAATAAATTCTTTGGTTAATAAAATCAGCTGCTTAATCTGATCAAATTGCCAGGACCGGAATCAAATCAATACAAAATACTTTTAAAACCGCCGCTTAATAAAATCAGCATCGCTGGTTAATAAACTCAAAAAAAAAAAAAAAAAAAAAAAAAAAAAAAAAAATCTCATTAGTAGCCAAAAATATCATCTATGCACACTAAAAATTTTTTATTTATAATGTGATTTTTCTTTCTTTTTAATGAAAAAAGAAATTAAAGCACAACAATTCCTTGTTATCGCTCATTGTCGAAAATTTTACACTTGCAGCATGGTTATAAATTAAACACTTATCTTCGTAACAATTTCAAGGAACATATTTTTCAAAACGCAGTAATAAGTTAGAAATTTGATTTGATTTACAAATTATAAATATATTTTTTTTTTTTTTTAATTATTAAAAGAGAATTTATAGTACTTATTTTGAAGTAGATATAAATCGGGAGCTTTAAAAGGAAATGTTTTAATTTTATAAGAAAAGAGTGAACTTTTGGTAAAATAATGATGATTTTTCTCAAAGGAAAGTGCGTAGGAACTTGGAATGCGTTTAATTTACTTATATCGAAGAAACAATTAATTAATTATCTATGAAAAATTATATAACATTGTTTATTAATTCCACTGTTCGTTTCCTCTTAAAATTTCTTTCCAAATTCAGGGAAGTAATACCTTTCCTTGAGTGCAGGAACGTTCGCCGGATATAAAAATCAGAGCTTAATAAAATCACTTTCGCTCAGTACGAATGCGATTTTAATAAGCGGCGGGTACTGTATTTCAGTAAGAGTAGATATAAAGTGTTCCTGGATAAGGACAAATAAACGAATTCAAACGCATTGTGTATATGGAAAAAAGTTTTCGTTGGTACACTTTAGCATCTTTATACTGCAATTAAAAATAATTAAATTAACATATATTTTTTATCAGCAGAAAAGCATGTTTTCACATAGAATCTGCTATGAAAAGTATTTATCCTTCGTTTACAAAGTCATACAAAAATATTTTGATAGGCCTATGGTTAAAAATGACATGAAGTGTATTTTCTTTTGTGTTATGAAAATTTGCTATGGTACAAATAAGCACATTATTTGATGTATATACATTTTATAGAAAATGTACAGGAATGCTCCAATACAGTCGAATAAGTTGTATTGGTAAAAACTCTCTCTCTCTCTCTCTCTCTCTCTCTCTATATATATATATATATATATATATATATATATATATATATATATATATATATATATATACTATTATATATATATATATGTAATATATGCATATATATATATTATATTATAAAGGGAAGAGAATGAAGCATTTTGGTATATCATATCATACAAAAATATTTGTAAAATAAAATTAATTCAAAAATCTATTTTTAACTGTTGTTTAAAGTGCATTAGAAATGTTCAAATACAGATCCTTTTTACATCCTAAATTGTAATAATATGTTTTTAATAATGAAAGTAGAGTGAATACTAAACCGAATTATTTAATTTTATATTTATTTTTTGCACTAGATGAAAATTACACTCCAATTTTAAGAAAATTATAGAGAATGTTTCGGCAATGTTTCTTTCCTTTCATTCCATTTAAAAAAGAAAATGGAAAATGACTAGCTATTTAAATACTAAAATGCTGCTGGGCAATTTTTATTAACTTTCAAGCAAAATATATGAAACATATAGTATAGCTGAGAAGAAACCACAGAGTTTGTTACATTATTTTTGTAAAATTTGTAAAAATATTTGTTTAACAATATTTATGTAACACTTGAACTCAATTTGAATTGAAATAAAATTTTGATTGCTGTAGTAACTAAAAGTTACAGAGGAATATAATTTTTCTCCTCTTCCGAACGAATTTGATTAAGAAGCTGTTCTAAAACCTGTTTCCATTTGAAAAAGACGAACTCAAAAACCATTCCAAGAAATATCATACATGCCCTACGTTGTATTATAAAGCATAAGAAAAAAATTCTACTTATTAATTCTACAAAGTCAATTTTTAAAAATTTGTGACGGCGTTCCATTTCCCGGAATGGTTCTGAAATAAAGAAGGATATGAGCCTACGACATCCAAAATAGTACTTTGTAATTCTATTTTCTTCTTTTTTCTTAGTACTTAAGGTCTATTTGTTTTAGTTTACATTGAGACCGTGGTCATCTATTTCGTAGATAATATTGAATAAATTCCGATGTCTTCCAAAGTAAGTTATCATCATTATTATTATTTTGCCCTAGGCATGTCACTAGGTGCTCTGCTGCTCTCACGCAAGATTCAATTTGTCACCCTTTATACATTGAAACTTCATTTAGATGAATTGTTATATATTTTTTATATCTCGAAATTTCCTGTCAGCCAAAGCAGTAGATGGAAAGTGTGGGGTTCGATACCAGGTCGCACGCATGGACCTAACCGTTGGGAGTTTTCCGTAGTTTTTTTCCGAAACTCGCGTAGATACAAACTAGGACCTCTTTGAAAGACTTCCACAGAGGGCATCCCACCTATAGGCCAAGGACTCTGGAGTTGTTGGTCAGCCTTAAGTCATACAACCAAACAACCAGTTAGCCAATTTTGCTATAATGATAACTCCTTTTTTTTCCCCTTATTCACTAAGACTTCGGTCAAAATTAAACGTTGAAAAAAAAAAAATCAAGACCTACTATTACTTTTATTCTTAAAGTTTCATCACCCCCCTGGTCATTTCCCGTGTTTTCATTTATTTTAAAACCGCATTAAATTGGACTAATCCAACAATGCATAAAAAATGGATTAAATTCAAATTAATTAACCACATGAAACTTTACCCAATTTTAATAAACAAATTAACACATCAAATATATTGAAAAGAATTCTTATTTTTAAGTGTCAAAATATCACCAAAATTCAAATATTTTTTTAAGAAAAATTATCACTATATATATCAGCAAATAAGCAGACATCCATTTTTGGAGTGATAATGGTGAATTTCATCTATGTTGAAAAAATCGATGCTCTCATTTTGCTGAATAAATTTTTCATTAAATTCATTTGATAAAGCTTTTATAAAAGCAATATTATGTAAAACATCTGCACCATTGTTATACTAAATTTCTTGTTTTAATCCTCTGTGGGCAGACAGATCGTAACATGACAGAAGTTATGACTTCCCATGGATACCATTCATTAAATTGCTCGTCTTAAGCTAAAAATTGCAATTATGTTTTTCTCTTAAAATTTTTAGAGGCAAATTTTATAATAGAAATGAGTATAAGTTGACTTAGTAATTCCTTTAATAGGAGTTCGTAATTACATTCCCTTTTTCTTCCTTCCCATGCAATGCAATGAGATTTGTGTTGATTTGTGATGTATTATAAGGATGTCTCATTCAAAAAAGAAATTAACCGAATTCTTTCTTTCTTTTTTTTTTTTTTTTTTTAATTTATATGTTGATACCAGAAGTATTTTTATTTTTACTCTCTCTTACCCTATACAGTAAAGAATGTAATTTTTTTCCCCCTAACAGTCCAATGTTCAAAATCGATATTTTATTATATTTACACATTTTGAGGTTCATTGAATCCGAAAAATAGGAAAGTAAAACTATGCATAACTCATAAATGATGAAACAGGCCTCTACATTACAAGAATTTTTTGTAATAAAAGTGAGAGTGAATCAAAGAATAAATGAGTAAATGTTATAAAATAAATAAATAAATAAATAAATAAATAAATAAATAAATAAATAAAAAAAAAAATTATGAACAGATTATAAAAGATTTTTCATTATTTTGTGAGGAAAGAAAGAGCCATTGTATTGTGTGTAATCTATTAAAATCCGTAAATAGATATATTTCTATTTTATTTTTTCATTTTATTATTATTATTATACCGATTATTTCTTACAATCTGCGAATAAATCGTTGTGCTAAAACCAGGATTGGCAAGTTTCTTCCAAGGTGGAAAAAACCATGGAAAAAAAAGGCCGGAAGAAATAGTTTTCTTCCAAGTGGAAGAAATGGAAGAAACTGTTTTTCTTAAAAATTTATCCTATAAATTGCAGATTTGTAAGATACTATGGATGCATTGATCTTATAAACAACTTTAAGTAACTTTAAATATACCTATACAAATTTAATAACATATTTAGTTAGTAATTATGAGTTTTTTTTTTAATTAAAATGAGCTAATGAACCTCAGTATCTGATGATCACGTTCCAAAATACTCAAAATCCAGTAAACAAAATGAATTTCAATTTAAACAGTATAAAGTTTTATAATTTAGACAATTTTATTTCTTTAACTGGTGATAAATAATAATTTTGATCACTTGCTTATACTTTCTGATAAAACAGCTCTTAACGTAATCCAGTTAATTAAAAGAACCAGTATGCAATAATTACTGTATTGTATTAAAAAATGTCATCAAAAACTTTATTTTCTTTATAGTCACATACAGTACAGTCAACTCCCTCTAATCTGCAGATTTATAATCTGCAAATCTTCTAATCCGTAACTGATTTTTTAATCTAAAAGAAATTTACATCTCATATTTCAAAAAAATTCACATTTCTCACATTTTTACTTTTTGTTACCACGTTTTTATTAACTTCGATTCTTATAATAGCAGGAGACTTGGCGTTGGAATATTAAAACAGGAATAAACTACTACGTCAGAAACGCCAAATAAAAATTATTGAGGTGCATACAGCTGTTTCGGTAGCCTAAAGCGTACCGTCTTCAGTGCAAAAAGAATTCTGAATCTGGAGAAGTGCTCGTATATATAGGAGAGGGACCGGATTTAGTTCAACCAATAGCATTACGGAAGAGGTGGGGAGTGTGGCCAATAGGAATTAAGGAATGTGTAGCTGTGTAAACAGTAGAAAAATTAAGGAAATGTGAACTGAATGTAAAATTTCCAACAATCAGACAAATAGGGAACAGCGAAATCACAATTTACAAGGTTTTTAAAATTTTTATAAATATGAAAAGCTTCAAAGAAATCGAGTTCATGAATGGATTTAGGTCTGCAAATTATTTTAGCTGAATTAAATTTAAAATTATGATTTTCCTCCCAGCAATGTTTAGAAATAGCCGATTTATTGGTTTCTTGTTTGCGGACGTAATTCATATGTTCTTTTAGACGAAATTTAAGACTGCGTTTAGTTTGACCAATATATGATAAACCACACTGACAGGAAATACTATAAATGCCCCAAGAATTATGCATATCAATAGGATCTTTTAACTGAGAAAAGGTGAGTTTATTCGAAGGCGAAAATATTATTTTAAATCATATTGTTTGAGAATTTTAGCTATGGTTTTGACTGGTTTTAGAAAAATAGGGTAAAACAATACTGATATTAGATGTGTCTGATTTAGTAGACGAAATACGAGGGAGTTGTAATTTTTGGATAGCTTTGTCTATAATGGAAGGGTCAAAACCTCTGCCAATTGAGATGGCTTTCAGGTATTTAATTTCAGATTTCAATAAAATAGGATTTGAACAAATATTAAGGGCACGGTTTACAAAAGTATAGAAAGCAGCCATTTTTTGGTTAGGTGGGTGACATGAACGCGCATGGGGAGGAAGGGAGGCAAAATTTTTACGATAGACAGTGGTTGAAAATCCATTTACAGTGCGAGAGACGTGGGTATCAAGAAATGTAAGGGAGCCATTATTTTCTATTTCATATGTAAACTGGATATTACTGTCAATTGAATTTAAGGTTTCTAAGACATGGTCAATATTGTGATGAGATATGCCGATAAGCGTGAAGGTGTCGTCAACGTAACGGGTCCAAAAAGGAAAAGATATTTTCTTAAAAAGCTTGCTTTCGAAATAGTGCATGTAAATGTCTGCGAGAATTGGGGAGAGAGGGGAACCCATGGATAAACCTTCAGACTGGCGATAGAATTTATTTTGGAAAGAAAAAGTGGTTTGTGATAAACTGCCCTCACACTAATCTCACAATGGTTTCTTTTGATGTAAAATCTCTTTTCACTAATGTTCCAATAAGTGGCGCCCTCTGCTGTCTCGAAAACAGATTAAAAGAGTTCTATTTCACCTCTTTTGAAATACAAGAATTAATTTCTCTTACCCGCATTTGTTTATCACAAACCACTTTTTCTTTCCAAAATAAATTCTATCGTCAGTCTGAAGGTTTAGCCATGGGTTCCCCTCTCTCCCCAATTCTCGCAGACATTTACATGCACTATTTCGAAAGCAAGATTTTTAAGAAAATATCTTTTCCTTTTTGGACCCGTTACGTTGACGACACCTTCACGCTTATTGACATATCTCATCACAATATTGACCATGTCTTAGAAACCTTAAATTCAATTGACAGTAATATCCAGTTTACATATGGAATAGAAAATAATGGCTCCCTTCCATTTCTTGATACCCACGTCTCTCGCACTGTAAATGGATTTTCAACCACTGTCTATCGTAAAAATTTTGCAGTCTCCCTTCCTCCCCATGCGCGTTCATGTCACCCATCTAACCAAAAAATGGCTGCTTTCTATACTTTTGTAAACCGTGCCCTTAATATTTGTTCAAATCCTATTTTATTGAAATCTGAAATTAAATACCTGAAAGCCATCGCAATTGACAGAGGTTATGACCCTTCCATTATAGACAAAGCTATCCAAAAATTACAACTCCCTCGTATTTCGTCTACTAAATCAGTCACATCTAATATCAGTATTGTTTTACCCTATTTTTCTAAAACCAGTCAAACCATAGCTAAAATTCTCAAACAATATGATTTTAAAATAATATTTTCGCCTTCGAATAAACTCACCTTTTCTCAGTTAAAAGATCCTATTGATATGCATAATTCTTGGGGCATTTATAGTATTTCCTGTCAGTGTGGTTTATCATATATTGGCCAAACTAAACGCAGTCTTAAATTTCGTCTAAAAGAACATATGAATTACGTCCGCAAACAAGAAACCAATAAATCGGCTATTTCTAAACATTGCTGGGAGGAAAATCATAATTTTAAATTTAATTAAGATAAAATAATTTGCAGACCTAAATCCATTCATGAACTCGATTTCTTTGAAGCTTTTCATATTTATAAAAATTTAAAAAACCTTGTAAATTGTGAATTCGCTGTTCCCTATTTGTCTGATTGTTGGAAATTTTACATTCAGTCCACATTTCCTTAATTTTTCTACTGTTTACACAGCTACACATTCCTTAATTCCTATTGGCCACACTCCCCACCTCTTCCGTAATGCTATTGGTTGAACTAAATCCGGTCCCTCTCCTATATATACGAGCACTTCTCCAGATTCAGAATTCTTTTTGCACTGAAGACGGTACGCTTTAGGCTACCGAAACAGCTGTATGCACCTCAATAATTTTTCTTTGGCGTTTCTGACGTAGTAGTTTATTCCTGTTTTAAATTTCGATTCTTGTTTGTTTGTATGTTTGTTTGTCCGGTACAAATCTTGCAATCTATTTTTAACTAATTTCCCTACTAGCTAGACATTTGAAACTTTCACAGTAACTCAGAACCCGGTGACAACACAATACTTCGAAGTCAGATTTTCAAATAGTTTTCTTTTAATTAATTAAAATATGAAAATAATAAGCTCTTAATAGCAATAAAATAGCCATTAAAAAATTACGAGTTCATTTTTCTTCAACATAAAAATAAATAAATTTAATTTAACGTGAATGTGACAAAATTACAAAGTGTTAAATTATGCATTTCACAAAAATTGATGTCATTTTCAATCTTAAAATTTTATACACATTGATAAGTGCTAATGTACGAAGCTAATATACATTGTTCTAAAAGGAGTAATATTTTATTTTTAAAACTAAAATTTTTTTTTTCACTATTATTATTATTTCACTGAACTGATTCTGCGTGCTTAAATATTGCTTAAATATTATTTTTTAGTCTCGCATATTTTATTAATGACTCATCAGCAAATTTAAAAACATGGTATATAAAAAGTTTTTTTTTTTAATCTTATAATTATTTTTTATTAAACTTTTATCATAATCCTTACTTTAAAACACAAATAGGGAAGATAGGGGGTAACATTCTTATGTTTATTATCCTGCAATTCACACAGACTAGCGCTGAAAATAAACCAATATTACATGAATGTTTAACAAAATTAATCAGCGATGAATATTATTTCCAGACTTTAAAAAATATTTTGTTTCGTATCTTTTAAATATGTTTGTTTACATTTTATAAGTACCTATTATTTGAATATGCTTAAATTATTTACCATCATATATGAATGTGATAGATTAGTTTTATTAATATTGAAGAAATATTTATTCTAAAATTTATTAAAAATCCTCTTTCCGTTTTGTTGTCTATTCAATTAATAATAACTGACTTTGTATCTGCAAAAGAAAACTGTAAACAAAGGCAATGATCTCTAATTTGCAGATTCCTATTATCTGCACAATCTCTGGACAAAACTGTTGAGAGTTAGAGGGAGTTGACTGTAAAACAAATGAAAAGTTTTTTCGTAGTTCAATACTGCACTTTATTTTTCAACTTAAAATAGATAAATACAAACAAAGGATTTTTTTTTTTTTTTTTTTTTTTTTTTTTTTTTTTTTTATCCTAGAGAACGTGCAGGCAGTTTAAAAGTAGGTATCTTACTTATTGATACAGTTCATTGCGTACCAGCTTCGAGTTTATACAAAAAATTGTATCCTTAAAAAAAAAAAAAAAAGTGCAAATATTATGGCTAAAAATTCCATATTTATTATCACTTGTACTGTTTGAACGTATAATAATATGAGATAGTATCTATGTAAAAAGTTCTAAAAATATTAGCATTGAAAAGTAAAATCCCATCACCTGTATATATTTAGTGTTTGTTATCAAATAACTTATTTTTCTGTAGCTATTTTTAATATTAATTGAATTATAGCTTAGATTTGGCATTATATTTATACTTTGAGTTTATATAGTTCATAAATTTTAATTTTGAACATCTGTTTTGTCTTTTGGTTGGTTTCTTCCATTTCTTCCGGTTTCTTCCATTTCTTCCCGTTTCTTCCGGTTTTTTCCAGTTTCTTCCACTGTCCTGGAAGAAACTAGTTTTTTCCGGAAGAAACCCAACCCTGGCTAAAGCTGTGTTGACCAGTTTGAAAAATCCTCCATCATTGACCAATACAAATTATGAAACCTTTTCGCATATATTAAAGTATATATAATGTATTAAAGTTGCAACTTATGAAAAGTGAAAACGTAAAAGTAAATTTACTTATGTATAGTTACTTTAGAGTCCTGTATCAGGTCCCACTTTGCGGTGCGGGTAGGGTTTTCACTAACTTTTTACCCATGGGTAAACCCGCAGAAAGTTTTTCTTCAAAGACATTGCTATATTTTTTTTATGATTCATTTTCATGAATCGAAACATTGGAATAAAAATATTATATGACATTTTAATCCTCCCAAATAATTTGAAGTATCATGACTCATAACATGAATTTAATTACGATTATCAAAACAGTAACACTTAATGTTTATTTACATGCGAAAATTATTTGTTATGTAATGCATACTAGCTTCCATATTTTAATTATTTTATGTACTATCAAAATATTCGGAGCAGTTTTCTTTCTTTCTTTCTTTTTCTTTTCTTTTCTTTTCTTTATTTATTTTTTAAAGGAAGTTTTAATACATTTGTAATGATTTTATATTGTACACGAAATTTAGCAATATTATATTGCGAGTCTCGCCAGGCTGGTGTCAGAAGTTACTGATTCGGGTCGGATCTCAAGTGTAAAGACATTTTGTGGGTCAGGTGCAGGTCAAATTTACCTGGACTGCCCAGGAATCTAAGTTACACATATGCATTTTTTAGTTTATGTAAATGTACAGAATAAATACATACAGTAACATCAGTGGCTTATGCAGAAATCCCGACCACATTTAAGAGTATGTACTAGGACAATTACCCATAGCAAAGCAATGGTACGACGTAAAACCAACCAATTCACTCTTATGTAGAAGTTGGTTCGGAATTTCACATTTAAATTTTGGTGGTGGTGGCTGTGATATTGGGGTTTATGGCGAATGACTATGTAATAAAATCTTGTCCCAAACCTGAATGAAGTGCTCTACTTAGAGGGTCTTCCTAAAGGGTCCGAATCGATATTCACGGGAGCTTTGGAGAAAGCCACGAAAAATCCAAATGGCTAGAGTAGGTCGATGAGCGTATCCTTGGTTTGAATCTGCCACCACCTGTCTATCAATTTCAAGAGCAGAAAGTTTAGGCCACTGCTGAGAGACCCTTTTTTTAAAAACCTTTTTATAGGTACAATTTTTCAAATGATTTTAAGTACACAGAGATATGTAGAAATTAAAGACATTTTTCATTTCTCTTTACCATGTAACCCAGAGTATTAAAATTGTAAACTAAACATGCATGTGATACTTCTAGCAAATAATTAGCACCAAATAACGAAAAATATTTAAAAATATGAATAATAAATGAACCTTTCGCCACTTTTATCGGCTTGAAGGTGTTTTAATTTTTCAAAAGTGACAATGCCACATAGAAACCTTTTTATTTTTCGAGCATACATATGTAAGGAAAGTATTGTAGTCCTGACAAAAATTAAATTTTGAGATTTCAGTGTATCGATAAGTTTTCAGGTCTGTTGTGTTCATTTTTGTTATTTTTAAGATGATCAATGTATGTGTGTGTATTTATGTCAGTGAACACGATAGCGTCTAAAAGCATTATTCGAATGAGCTGAAAGTTGGCACGTATGTTAAAAGTCATCGTAGCACAAACCCTATTAATTTTGGTGAATCTAGCATTCATAGTTTTTTTTTTTTTTTTTTTAACAGGGACACAAAGGATAATTCTTTATGATTATGGCCTATGGATTGAAAATACTTAAAGTGGGATAGCGTCTAAACTCCTTTTTCAAAAGAGCTGAAGGTTGGTATTTACACTCATGTCCATAAATTAAGGATAATCCAGATTCACACTGAAATCGAACTTTAATGCAAAAATTTCACCTGTAGAAATACCACACACATCTTTAAGAATAATATGCAAATTATAGGAAGCCATCAGATGACGCCTATTGTTACAAGGACGAAAGTGTAAGAAGGGGGTGGATAAGGAATGGTAGGAAAAAAGAAAAATTATTCACAAGCGTTTTGTGTGCCGCTCAGTGCCACAACTGAATAATTATGACACAGAGGACGCATACAGATAATTTTTTACGTGGTAGATATATCGGCCGACTAGAATGTGGGCGTACTCAGATAGAAGTATCGGGGGAACTTAGAACCGCCCAAAATGTCATTTCTAGGCTTTAGCAACGATTCCAAAATGGTGGAAATGCCAGTCGACGTTACAGTACTGGTCGGCCCCGAGTTACAATGCCGAATGACCACCGGTATTTGGCAGTAACTGCCAAAATAAGCAGATAAAGCCATCAGACCTGTCTCGTCAGCTGTCTGCAGCCACGAGTGCCACAGTTTCAAGAAAAACCGTGTATAGACGTTTGTGAGATATTGGTACATATGCTCGCAGGCCTGTAAGATGTGTTCCACTCACGGCAATGCACTGTGCCAGCGGTTAACTTGGAGTAGAGAACATGCAATGTGGACAGCGGCACAGTGAGCTTGTGTGACATTTTCCGACGAGTCCAGGTTTAGCTTGCAGTGTGATTCACGCCAGACATTCATATGTAGAACGTCAGCTACTCGTTACCACCAAAACAACATCATTGAACGACACCGTCACTGTGGGGCAGTAGTGCTCGTTTGGGGGGGGGGGGGTTGGATTATATTGGGCACCAGAACAAATCTGCATGTTCAAATCAAATAATGATAGGCCAAATTTATCTGGACATCATTCGGAAACAACATGTACGTTTGTTTAAGGGTGCCACGAGCCCAGAATTTGTGTTTATGGTTGACAATGCGCGTCCTCACCGTACAAACGTTGTACACGGATGCCTACAATCTGAAGCTATCACCCGCATGGAATGGCCAGCATTCTTACCTGACTAGAATCCGATAGAGCATGTGTAGAACATGCTTTTCCGACGAGTTGTAGTCCGTCAACCAACTCCTACATGTGTACCGAAACTTCGGAGAGCATTGCTTACTGAGTACAGTAATTTTCCCCAAGATCAGATCAATAATTTAATACTCAGCATTCCTAAGTGTTGTAAGGACTGTATTTCATCATCTGAGAGACATACAATGTATTAACCATCATACCGACCATGTAATGTTAAGTTTTTGTAAGGGAGATATTTTTGGGAATTGCTTCAGGGAGCAAAAATAGTAGTTTTTATAAATGGTATCCTACTAAACCACCTTTTTTTGTTATTGATCTTTTTTTTAATAAATGGACTTTATGAATAAATCATGTTTGTTTTGCTTCTGAACATTTATTTTCCTCAGCTAGCATTATCCTTAATTTATGGACATGAGTGTATATTATGTGTCACCGTCGCACAAACTGTATAAATTTTGATGAATCTAGCATTTATAATTGTTTTACAGGGATACAAAAAGGAATTCTTTACCATGACCTATGGGCTGATACTATTTAAAATGTCATAACGTCTAAATACCTTATTCGACCGAGCTTTAAATTTATATGCATTTTATAGGTCACCGTCGAACGAACGGTATAGATTTTGATGAGTAACAGATTTTTACAAGGACACAACAAAAGATTCTTTATCATTATAATATTTGTCCATAGACTCAAATTATTTCAAGTACAATAGAATTAAATTAAACGATATACTATTTAGGGAAAAATACTCAAACACCCTATTATATTTTTCCCTTTTATTTATTTAACAACTTCTCTTATTTAAATTTATTCAAACAGCAGATAATTATTTAATGTTGTGAATATCGAGTGGAATCATTCCAAAATTTTTTATTTTATTAGGACTGAGGGCCTATTAGTCTCAATCTGGGATTTTTGCGTTGTCGTTTAGGATAGTTGGACATTTGTCGAAATCATTTTTCGATAGTTGGACATTTATCGAAATCTAAAATTTATCGAAAGTATAATTGAATAATTTGAAAGCGATGTTATAATTGGGAAGAAAAAAAAACTAATAGTCCTCCGTCCTAAACTAAATTCTGCTTTTGCCAGAATTTCATCAAAATCTTTTTTTTTTTTTTTTGAAAGAAAAAAAAAAGAAAATTAATAATAATCAGTATCGTTACAAGCGATATCGAAAAAGTTTTTTTTTTTTTATAATTTTGAATTAGGAAATAAAAAGTGCGCGTGAAATAATATGAAATAAAAATAAGTAAAAAAAATGAATTTAATGATTTAATGTTTTTGTTTTTCGTGGTCATCTATTTTGCAGACCACTTGAAATTTATTTGAATATTCGCCAACATGAGTTTTTTTTTTTTCTTTTTTTTATGTTGAAGAAATTTTATGAATGCATTCGCATAAAATTAAAATCTTCAAAAAGGGTGTTTATATATACATATATTTTTAATAATCTTAATTAAATTTATATCAAATAGGAATCATTTATAAACAAACTGATATGTTTTAATTGTTGCTAACATTTTGTTACTCTTTGATCAATTTTTAATAGAACAAGGGATCATCTAGGGGTCTTTTTATGCATAAGCGTTAAATCGAAAGCTGCACTATTTTAAAATTAACTTTTTAAACTTTGTGACGGGTTAAAGTAGGATGTTCCTACGATATCGAAAACAGTATATTGTCTTTTCTTTTTTTTCATTTTTCTTTGTTCTACCTTTTCATTTTAATTTGTATTGAGACCATGGTCATCTATTTTGCAGACCTTATTTAGATGTCTGAAAACATGAGGGATACTTTTTTTTTTATGCTGAAGAAATTTTATGAAAGCATTTCTCATAAGATTAAAACCTTCCAAGATACATATTTCTTCCATGTCATTTTTCTAATAATCGTATTTAAGTTAATATCAAATCGAAACAATTTATAGACAAACTGACATTTTTAAAATTTTTTATACCTTTCATTGTAACATGTTGTTACTCTTTGATTAATTTTTTGAGTAGAACAGGGTCATGATGCATTCTTTGTAAGCATCAGCGTTAAATCGAGAGCTGCACTATTAAAGACCTAATAACTGATCATCTAACCGTAACCGTAATCCAGGTGTCTATGAATCACGGATGCAGAAAAAAGAACAAAGGGAGATTCGCCTGACTACGGAAAGATTTCTCGAATACCGCCCCTTTGCGTTTTTGATGATCCCCGTTATTTCATAATATAATTTTAGGGTTTTTATATGCATGTATCAAAATATAAATTCTATTGTTATACATGATACAAATTTAGTTTGATCAAAGTTGAGCCAATCAAAATACGATGCTACAATTTTGGATGCAGTAATGAAGAGGGAGGAGCAGACGAAAAGAGGAAATATGTTGTGTGTTTAATTTGGCATTTATTGCCAATTATCTTTTAAATATTTGTTATAGATGAGCTTTTGTGACATCATGCGATCGTTTGAAGGGAGCGAAATAAATTAATGTTTCCAATTTATATTTATTTTAGAAATACAATTTAGTTTTTATTGAATATATATTTTGAATCATTCCATTAAACATATTGTTCCTTTTAAGCATTTGTAATTGTATTTTAACAGATTTTATTAATTTTTTTAAATGAAATTGTTGTTTATGTAAAAATTACTTAAAGGCTATTAAATGCGAACAGCTGACTCCTGTTATAGTGATACATTGTATGATATTTTGCCACCAGAAACTTTTATTAGATTTTTTTTTCTTGTAAAATTTACAGCAGTGTTCTATGGTTAAATAGGATTAATTTTTTTTATTTATAAGAAGTGGCATTAAAAAATCGTACAGGTTGACACATCTTGTTATACTTTGAACCCCATCCTCTCTTTCCTTTTAAAATATTCTAAAAAAGTATGCAAAAATTTATTCATTATTTATTGGCTATTTAATAAAAAAATAAAGTAATATTATGTTTTCGATCAAAGTTAGAAGGTTTAAAATTTTTTTTTCCAACATTTTACTCTCCACAATCTTTTTTCTCATGGAAAATATTCTATTACGAAGCAAACATAATTTTTGCCCACACCTGCCCATTTTAACAAACTTTACAATGATGTATCAATGATATGTAGAAGGGGAAAATTCTCTTCTAATATTCGCAAATAGTGTAACAGAAATATACTATATATATTACCACGACTGTACGATTAGAACTGATTTTGGGAAATTTCCCTAAACTAAAAGCTTATGTTAACTACCAGTTTATCAATTGAACATTATAACTAAGTTTTTAAGTCAATGATATAAATTGAATTGTGTGAAACATCCTCTTTCATGGGCCAACTATAGCTTTATTATTAGGTTAGATGTTTTGTGCTTATTTCCAAAATCTGAGAATCAAAAAAGAGGTTGGGAATCAAAAGTATTTTTCTTATTTATATATTTCTACTATATTCAAAGAAAAAATCATATTCGTGAAAATTTTCAACTTCTAGTTTTCAGAAAATTTGAACATTTTGAGAAATCCCAATCACGATTTAAATATTTATAGAAAATGTCTGCTTGCTCAAAAGCAATGAATATATTATTATCACTGCAGAGTAGTTGCAAAACTGTACTGAAATATATACGTTAGTTGCGGAAAATGTGCTGCAATTTTCTGATTTATTGGTACTTTCTGATATATATGTTTACAATAATTTTAACTGCTAATGATTTAAATAATCTAGTGTGTCAACTACACGACTTTCTCTTACACTGAAATTTAATACTATAAATACAAATTGGAGATTAAGGAGTAAGATAACGAGTACTGTTGTTTAAACTTATGTTATAACAATTCAAATTAGGCTTCTAAGCAGTTTTATTGATAAATAATTCTGTGTTCCCCACGTTTCATTATTGTACCTACATTTATAGAATTCAAATCTGTTATTAAATTCAAAAATCCACTTAAAATTATCCAGAAAACTTTCACAAGCAACATTCTTCAAACTTATCAATATTGATAAAACTTTCCTAATAACAAACGTATTTACTGCAAAATACAACATTTGAATCGCCTGAAATTATTTGTATTTAATTTACTCCAAGAAGCACAGACAAAGATCAAACGTTAAAAATTTGACTTCGGTATTCAGGGAGAAAAAAAAAAGTGTTAAATATTTAATTTAAAAAAATACTTATTTACCATATGGATATTAGGAATTAATTTCAATTCCTTAGCAGATTTCCTGGACATGGTAAAATATTATAGTGAAGCACTTTCACTAATAATAAAAAATCTGATGTGGGCACCACATGACTTCCTTATACACTTTTAGAAATATACATAATGTTAAAAAACATTGTCACTGGACCCGAAACAGTTGGCTAAAAATATTTTTTAAAAATGCATGCATATGTAAAAAAAAAAAAATAAAATAAATAAATAAAATTGTGCCTTGAGGGGACTGATGTCAAAGTTGTGCCTTGGGGCGGGGACCATGTCAAAGTTGGGCCTTGGGGGGGACTCATGTCAAAATTGTGCCTTGGGGGGACTCATATCAAAGTTGTACCTTGGGGGGGGGAGTCATGTCAAAGTTGGGCCTTGGGGAGACTCATGTCAAAGTTGTGCCTGGGGGGACTCATATCAAAGTTGTGCCTTTGGGGGAACTCATGTCAAAGTTGTCCCTTGGGGGGACTCATGTCAAAGTTGTGCCTTGGGGGGGACTCATGTCAAAGTTGTGCCTTGGGGAGGGGAATCATGTCAAAGTTGTGCCTTGGGGGGGGAACTCATGTCAAAGTTGTGCCTTGGGGGGAACTCATGTCAAAGTTTTGCCTTGGGGGGACTCATGTCAAAGTTTTGCCTTGGGGGGGGACTCATGTCAAAGTTTTGCCTTGGGGGGACTCATGTCAAAGTTGTGCCCTGGGGAGGGGACTCATGTCAAAGTTGTACCTTGGGGGGGACTCATGTCAAAGTTGTACCTTGGGGAGGGGACTCATGTCAAAGTTGTGCCTTGGGGGGACTCATGTCAAAGTTGTGCCTTGGAGGGGACTCATGTCAAAGTTGTGCCTTGGGGAACTCATGTCAAAGTTGTACCTTGGGGGGACTCATGTCAAAGTTGGGCCTGGGGGGAACTCATGTCAAAGTTGTGCCTTGGGGGGCGACTCATGTCAAAGTTGTGCCTTGGAGGGGACTCATGTCATAGTTGTGCCTTGGGGGAGACTCATGTCATAGTTGTGCCTTGGGGGACTCATGTCAATGTCATTTTGAAATCGATTGCAAGATTTGTACAGGTAACGCCGCCGAAGGAAGCAGGGACCCTAAACAGTTGGCTAAAAGTATTAAAAAAACGCATTTTCACCGTGTTCTGATCTAGTCTGAAAGTTTCAAATGTCTAGCTAGTCGAGAAGTTAGTTAAATAAATTTTCTGTTGAATCACATAAACGCTGCTGAAAGCAGCGGGTATTAGGAACAGTTGGCTAAAAATATTTTAAAAAATGCATTGTCAATGTGTTCTGAAAGTTTCTGAAAGTTTCAAATGTCTAGCTAGTCGGGAAGTCAGTTAAATTGCAAGATTTGTCCAAACTGTTTTTGAGTTATTGCCGTTTTTTGATACATTTTGGCCATTATGAACCTAATTTTCCTAAATATCTCCAAAACGGAAAATCATGCAAAGTCCAAAAAGGGAGGTGCACAACTAGATGTTATAACAAACCTATGTACCAATTCGCAACTTTCTACGTCCAACCGTTTTTGAGTTATGCGACATACACACACACACACACACACACACACACACATACATACAGACGTCACGAAAAATCGTGTAAAATCCCTTATATCTCTAAAACGAGAGCTCGTGTTAAGACGATACTTGCAGGTGTGGAACTAGACATCATGACAGTCACACGTATAAATTGGCAACATTCAGCGATCATTCGTTTTCGAGCAATGTGAAATACAAAATCCATTTCGCAAATCGGGATTACTATACTTCCTTATACTTTGTATAAGGAAGTAAAAATATTGTTATGGCTTAAATATTGGCAGCCCTGTATATCTTCTGAAAGTTATGTACACAATACATGTGCACAAAAATATAATCCTATATTAATAACACACGACACAACCTGAAATACGCTTTCATCGATTTTCAAGCATTGTCGTACTATAATCTACTTCTTTTCTGTTGCCCTGTAAACGAACAGTGATAGATTTCCATGCCATATTCTACATGAAACGCGTTTTTACGCATATAAAAAATATACTATATTCATTTTATTTGGTTGAGCGCAGTCTATACATGTAAAACTCTACTTACCTGCAATTTCCCCCATAGAAATTATCTTGGGTGTCCCTGTACACGCACCATTTGCTTCATTTCAACGAAAAGTTTGGTGTAGCATTCTCATATGATATGAAAAAAAAAGACAAAGAAAGAAAGAAATCAAACAATTCAATTGTGTTTTAGATAATGTAACTAAATTTTAAAGGTAATAAAACAGGAAATCTTAACTATTGTTGATAAATATAGCGGGGGGGGGGGGAATCTAGATATCAGTCTGTTTTTAACTACTTCTACCTTATGCCTAGCAGCACACAGAAGAACATTTTTGTCTGAAAAGTTTTAATTTATTCTATACGATGATTATAATGAAACATCCTCTGAAAACCACATTCTGGAGATAAAACAAGCAGATTACAAACAAATTTATTATGTGGATTTTGCACGAGACGCTCTCAAAAAAAATTTAAAGTCTCGTTATATGACGGTTTGGAAAAAAAAAAAAAAAAAAAAAAAAAAAAAACAAAGTAAACACTCCAAATTTAAACCAAAAACATTTTGAACGTTTATTGATTATTTTTTAATGCCGTATGGTTCGTTCCTTTTGTTCAATTTACTGATTTTTCTATGCAAAGCGTCACACTTAGAACATTTTTTTAACTGGATGTTTCTTTCCTTCTTTAATTTTTTAAGTTTCTCTTGTGAATTCCATACACCAAATTTGGTGTCAATCTGCCCATCCTTTGCAGCAGCAATATGTTGCATATGGAGGAAGTTTAGTTATAAGCGCCCTGTATACAATGAACTAATTAATATCCTATTTACTGAAATATGATAATTATATCCTATATATTTCAATAAATAAGATTTTCTTCCACAGTTGATTGTGTGATTTTAATAAAAAAAAATTGTATTTCTTTCTCCCATTGTTTAATGGTGTTTTCCATTTCCTGCGGCTTATTTCTGTTGAGCTATCTACATGATAGACCAGAGATATTTCTGCCTAAAGGTTGCCTGAGTGAGTAATGCTGATCGGTTGTCGGCCTGGATAGCTCAATTGGTAGAGCCTTGACCTTGTCAGTCAAAGATCCGGGGTTCGACTCCCGTTCCAGGCATTATTTTCACTCAGTCGGAAAAATAAATTTTCAATAAATATGATTTTCTTCCACAGTTTTAATAAAAAAAATAATTAATATCCGATATATATAAGCACTATATTACACATTTATTTATTTATTTATAGTAAAAGTGATCTCGATTTTAACAAGCCTTTTAGCTTATTTTATTATTATTATTATTTTAAAACATTAGTGATATTAAAGAAATTTTTCACTACTTTCCAAGAGAACTGAAATGTGTCTATTGGCTACGATTCGCTTATCTGTCTAAGAATCCGCATTTTCCTTTTCATAAATATCTTTCAAATTCTTTAATATTGATATATGTTGTGCAAGTTTACTATAGAAAATAGTATATAAAGAAAAGCTAATTTATATATAGGGACTCACAAAAGAATTTTAATACAATACTAATACAATGTAATAGAAACGATTTATTTTAAGCACTTTTAAAATATTTTACTGTTCTAAACGAAACGTATATTTAACCCCTCCTCCCTTTAAAATAAATAATAAATAAACGTATAAATATATATTTTTCCTGCGCAAAATGATATCATTAGCATTGATCATGCATTTATAAAAAAACATTCAGCCTTTGCTGGTTGAGGTTGATTGCTTTTAGTGCATTGTGCATTTGGCGACGTTTTGGTATTCACTCCGGGAACCGGGGACAAACCATCACAATTCTGATCCTTCGTGGATGCGGGGGGGGGGGGGAACTTCGGTAATTTTCAAAAATATTATTTTACCAAAAATATCTGGATTCATTAAGGAATGTAAGTGGAAGTTGATGAAAGTTTTTTTCAGTTGTGTTATGCTCCCCCACCCCTTGTTTAACGGTATTAATATATTTTAAGGTGCGATCACGGAGGCAAAATATATTGAAGGTTAAATGAATTAATGGGGGCAGTAAATATGGAAAGTGTTTCATAAACTATGCGAACAGAATACTTTTTCTCGTTTATTTTCGAATGTGAAGATATTTCAGTGATTTCTCCAATATTTGGAATTCTACATACTTGAATTGCATCCAGTTCTTTTTTCCGGATAATGAGAGTTTTAGCTCTCTCTCTCTCTCTCTCTCCATTTTTTTCTTTTTTCTTTTTTTTTTTTTTGTAAGAGCAGTTCTAGAATATGAGCTTTGTATTTCGAAAATATTTTGGTTAAATTCAGAAATTACATGTAAAACAAATAAGTAAACAAACAAGTGCATGATCAAGAAATATGGATTACTTTTCCCACTATAAACTATAAAACATAACATAGACACGGAGATTTTCTTTAGTCCATTCGTCATGGCCAAACTGGACAGTGCTTGGGATGCGAGTGTTTTTATTTGGAGACTACTTTCTGTGACGTCATCATCTGTCATGTTATTCGAGAAACAGGTGGCGAGTTTCTCTGGGTAAAAACGCTGTACTATCGCCACTGGTTCCACCAGATGAAGTCGTATGACAAAGACGGTTAATTTAGTATTTTTGTTGAGATACAGGGATTGGATTGGGTGATACATGAGGGATGATGTAACGAAAATTGTGTCTTTATTCGGCATTTTATTTTATGACATGAAATTAGATTAAAGCTACAGAACCACATTTTTTACCAGAGTAGTTATTTAAGCCTCACGAAGAAACTTAACTTTTACATTTTATTTATTTTATTAACCCTTTAAGCATAATATTCAATTTTGTGAGAATATCGTCAATGCCAGATAATAACATTTCATCAAAATTAGTTTATTTAATTACTTTTCATTACATATGTATGAATTGATTTATAACGTTTTGTGCAGGCCTTCGTTAAAAAGATTTAGTCTGAGGGATTTTGCTGAGAACATGAATTTGCTGATATCGTTTATCAATTGAAAAAATGAAATGCTTCTTATTTTTAATTACATGATTATTTAAGGTTATACATTCAATAATTTCAAACGAAAAGTATATGAATATTAGAACTGTAAAAAACATCATACATACATTTACAAATTTTTACAAATTTGTAATTTTTTTTTTTTTTTTTTTTTTCAGATCATTTTTCTGTAATCGTATTAAATTCAAATCGATTTTATTATATTATGCTTAATTGGACGTTTAATGCTGTTATCTACGAAAAGCTTCAGTTGGTGAAAATAACGTCCACACCAAATTTCGTGACGTATAAGAAAAACAATATATATATATTATTTAGTCAACCTCTTTATTTTAATCGATTTTTAATCTAATTTCATTTTTTTTTTTTTTTTAAGCTCAAAATATTCCCATTATATTATCAATCATTGTTTTCTCAGCCTATTAGGAGAGAACGTATAGGTTTCTTTATATATTTATATAAATGAAAAGAACAGAAATAAAATTCTAAGTAAACAAGTAAGACACGTGCAAGGTTTTTAAGTTTTTCTAACTGTTCTTTTTGCTGTTGTTACTCATTCCCAGAGAGTGGTAGGGCTGAATCAGGTCCATGAAATTGTGCAGCCTAAAGGAATCGAGAACCAACAGAGGATTGTCAGTAAGATCCTACCTAGAAAGTCCCAGGCACGCAAGAATATGATCTGGGGAAGCCTGTTCTGTAGAACACTTGGCACAGACTTGGAACCACCAAACACTTGGAACCTCCTAAAAATATCAAAAATCTAAGATGATCACTGAGGAAGCGAGTGAGGATGATTTGATCTTGCCTCTTACAATCAAGTGCCAGTGAGTCACCCGGCCGATTAGTAAGATACCAATGGTACACTGGTAGAATACGCCAAGATAATTTATTCTTATTCTTGACTATTGAAAAAAGCTCCATATAAGTGAGAGGCCAAGAAGGCTCTTCGAGCACCGACCTTGGCTAGAAAGTCAGCAATCTCGTTGCCCCTGATATCAGCAGGAGAGGGAATCCACTGTAAGTGAATCTCATGAGACAAGGAAAAACGTTTCAACTTTGAAGAATATTAACTTTAATATCATCTCTTACACTATGTCAAATGGCCAAGTGTTGGACAGAGCTTCTGCTGTCTGAGAGAATCCAGATTTCTTTACCATAATTGAGTGGTCCAAGTGAATCAAGGCCTTCATCTATGGCTATTAATTCGCTATAAAAGACAGTGCAGTAGTCAGGATTCCTTCTCTGAATCCTAACTTTTTGGTTTTGTAACTTTGTGTAAATTCCATTGACTGTACTATAACTGTCATTCTACTATCGTCTGTGTACACCTGAACAGTGTCCTTTGGAATACTATTAATTCTTTCAAGAGCCAGAGAACTGTTGTTACAGTACAATAAAACAGTAGAGAACAAACAAACAAAAAAATATCTGTATGCTCTATTGGGTACGAAACAACCAACTTTATAAAATCCGTAAAAAACTAAATTACAGCAGCAATTAGCTACGCAAAATTCTCGATAATTAATGAACTTATATAATAATATACATATGTAAGCGTTGTTATTTCAAGTGTAAGAGTTAGTGCATTATTATGCCGCGTGGTGTCAAAAGAGTTAAATCTAAAGAATGAATTTTAGTTAAAAATTATTTAAGTTTTACAAATATATATATATTCCTTTTATTTGTATTATTAATTTTCACATTTTTCTATTAACTTCTCCAAATTTTATGTTTGAGAATTCGCTTGTGTGAAACTAATTTTTTCTCTTGCAATTTTTATTTTATTTTATTTATTTATTTATTTATTTATTTATTTTTTTTACGCTAACTTATTATATATATATATATATATATATATATATATATACCTGAAAATAAAATTACATGTCATATAAATTGCAGTTTTATTCCCTTTTTCCCTCGAGAAAACGAGACCCATACTGAGGCAGTAAATTTTCAAGAATTACATTTTTCTAAGAGGTTAGTAACTCAGAATGTTTCAGAAAAGCTTATCATCATTACGTAATTACATTACTATGAATATTTCCAATATCACGAGAATTTATTTATTTATTTATTTTTAACATCATACGTTTATCAGATATTAGCTTAGAAATGGTAAAATTAAAATTTTTTGGACTATATAATTATCAATGCATCTTGCTTTAAAAAAATTCCTTGGGTTGTCATGTAATTTTACAATCAGTGATAATAATGCTAACGTTCTTTCAGAAGGATATACGCTATAAATTATGTAGCTTACTCACTCAATCTTCTTAAAATTCCCTTTAACATGTACTATGCATACTCTCTTTTCTTGCGCTTTAGAATTATTTTCTTGTGTAAAAGGACATAGAAATTCAGTTAACTTAAAAAAATTATTTACCATATACAAGCAAAATTTTTTATGATTAAATAGCTTTTTATCATTAATAAAAAATATTCAATAATTGAAAGTTAAATAATTTAACAGACATTATTTGTTATAAAGGAAATATTTTGTAGTATTTGAAATGTTGATCATATTTTATTTTGCCACTTAAAAATGCTTTATAAAAATAAAATTCATATATTATGGTTTTATTTATTTTATTTTTTCTTTTTTTTTTCATTTGAGTTTCTGTGGTACATATTGAGCAACACAATTATTTTTTTCAGTTAATTCAAACAAATATGTAGAAATAATTTGAATATTTGTATATTTATTCATTTCTGTTTTAAACACCCATAAAACTTTCATGAATTTTTTGGGTATATATGCTTTAGTATACAATTCAGAATGTAGAGCTCTATTACGTGTATCAAATCACAATTTTAAACTGCTTTATCAAAAATAAATAAATGTGTACAGAAAAAAAAAAAAAAAAAAAAAGAAATCAAGCAATATTCTGAAATTCTTTTATATACGACATTACCCTGGATTAATATATATAATAAAAACAACGATTTTTTTTTTTTCTTTTTTTTTTTTTTACATAGTAATTTAAATCTGCGAGAAAGAAAAAGTAAAAGCTTTTAATGATGAGGGAAAAGATATTTGGAAACAAACCCATGAAATGAAACAACACGCAACGATTTTTGGCGTCAAAATTATTCAGCATCAGATGTAAAAAGATTATACATGAATGCAAGATGGTTCCGCTGGTGCTTCGACGTTGCACTCGCGCTTCCCTTTTTATGCCCAATGAAGGGTTGTATATGATTGTTTTTTACTTTAAATAGTAGTTACCTTTTTATTTATTTCCATTTATGATATTCGTTTACAATGTTATTCTTATTTATAAGAATTTGGATAACATTTCGAAAAAGAAAAATTATAGATATTTATTTTTGGTTGTTTAAAAAGTGTAACAACATATGTCAAATAAAGTTGACGAAATTCTTGCGGTAAATTGTATTTTTACAATTTTTAAGTTTCTGCTATTTTCCGTTAAAATTTATTTTAATAGTGATTTCGAAAGTGTGAATCAAACAATTCCAACTTTAATAACAAGTAAGAATTCCCCAACCATAGAATATGAAACTCTTTCTAATATTATGAGTATATTAATTAAACCTGAAATCGAATTTTTTTCCTAGACAACATTTATATAACTTTTAAGACAGTATTTTATAAAGTATCATACAAGTATTGTTAAAAGAAAAAACATTCCGGTGCCATTTTACTAATCGTAAACGACAAGACTTTCTGGTGCATTTACACTCTTGCTCAAAAGTTTTAGCAAGATTTGCAAAAAACTGATCTCTCGATGAAGTGTTTTCAAACATTGGGTTTTTAAAGAACTGGGTCTTCCTCATGTTTTTAGTGAAGGTTGGTTTAAGACAACATTTAGGTTTCCGGTAATGAATTCAACAAAATAAATGTTGTTTGTGATCACCCTACATGCTTAAATGAATAAAATTATCTATAAATTGAGTATATGAGTATGTATTATGATCGTAGTTATTGGTGTTTGGTAAATTTCAGTTAAGTAGGATGATAGGATATAAGCTAAAATTCAGAAACTTTGGACTCTAGTTGGCAGCTTAGGACACCCAAGCCACTCAACCCCAAGTCCATTATTGCTTGAGTATTCATTTTCATTGGAATTATACAAGCAAGTAAAATTTCAGTTCAATCATATGAAAAAAAAAAAAAAAAAGAAAGGGTTAAAGTTAGAAATAGAGTTTGGTGTCACAGAGCTCTCCCAGCCCACTCTTTTGAGCATGTATTACAATCGTAGTTATACATGTACACAAAATTATACAACAGGAAGTGAGTTAAAATTTGCTTGCAATATCTCACAGACAACAAACAAAGTTAAATAAAAACGTATATTTTTATTAAAAAAAAAATATAAAAAAAAAAAAAGTTTGATGCATCTTGGGTTAAATAAAACATTTAAATGCGATTTCCTGCTATTTTTCTAATTGCTAAATTTTTATCACTGTTCGGTAATTTTATGACCATGAATTTAATTTGGAGAATTAAAAATAATTAATTTAAGACTTAAAAGCAAAAAAAATATATATAATGTTTAACAAATAACATTAATAATAGATTAAAACAAATACAAGAAATGTATTAATACATAATTTCAGTGGCAAATCCCATCCTAAATTTTCCCCTTGCCGAAAATGTTGATGTTTTAGAATTTTTCAACTCTGTAGTCCCTCAAAAGATATTTAAAAGTTAAAATAATCCTCTCCCCTCCCCTGAAATTCAGATTTATAGCCATAAAATTACAGAAAAGTGATAAAAAATAGGGGTTCGTCTCTAAAAAACGGTGGGTGATAGGGCAAAATGGACATCATATTCGGATTCAGGAGGTCATTTTACATAAGAATTTTCCCAAATGATGTTGTTGGGGTGGGGGAGGGGGGGGGACAATTTTCATGCCGAGTAGTGTTATTTATTGATATAGGAATTTATATTCTTACACTGGTAATTTCTTCAGAATATGGTTACGTACTAAATGAAAGGTTTTAAATATACTTGGAGTCAAATATAGTCGATCAGTTAATGTGATCAAACATGCTTTCAGACTGAAAGCAGCAGCGAATGATTGTAATAAATACAGTAAGAATTCAGGATTCTTTGAAGATATATGAGCAACGTACGAGCTAAAATTTAATTGCTACCTTTCATGCAACATCTCTACGCAGGGGAAAAAATAAAAATAAATAAATAAATATATATATATATATATATATATATATATATATGTTCATTATGTCAATCAAATATAAATAAAGAAGTAAATAAAATAAAAATAAAAGTAATTGTATGAATGATAAAAATATAACCTTTTAAAAAACTATGAAAAGGTGCGGATATGTGTCAGGAGTAGATAAGAAACACATAACCTTTTCTTAGCAAAAACTTATCATAAACAAATTCAAAAGATTTAATCTTGTTACATTATTACAAGATATTCATAATATAATGATAATAATATTACTATTTAATAACGCTGGATAAAATATTACGATTGAAAAAAAAACAACTTTTTGTAGATCTTTTTTAAATAACTGTTGATGCTTCTTAGAATACTTATATCTTAAAAGTCACATTTTCACACACAAATCAATTATCTTACTTAAAATTATATCAAAAATAAGTGTTTTCTACTATCTTATTACTCTAAATTGGCAACTGATTTTCATCAAATTTGTTATTCTTAAGTTTTGTTCATCATTTTAACTTTACTTAGTATAACGGCGACAAAAAAAATAATTAAATTTAAATTTAAAAGCATAATTTTAAATGTGCAAATCAAAATATTTATTACATAAATTGTAATAAATAAACGGTATAAATGTGTGCTACTTAGGATTGTATACAATCGACTAGCGATAAAATATATTTGAAATAGCAAATGTGAAACAATTTTCATAAGAGAGAAAATTAACTAGTCCAGGAATCGAACATAGGTTCTTGACATTTTGGGTCAACTGAGCTTTACCACTTATCCTCGTCGTCTTATCAGTTAGCAAAAATTTCGCGCATAATGCCAATGACCCAGGTTCAAATCATGTATTGTATTAATTTCACTTTTGTGAAAATTAATTCGCCCTTCACCGAAAAAATCTGCGACTGGCATTTAAAAACTAATTTGTGTCTCTAGTAAATATACTTCCATGCCATCCTTATAAATTCTAGTTCTCTTTGATAGCGAGTTCTAGAAACTCCTATTAGAATTCTAAATCGTATTTTTATATCATCTTAATCAAACTTATTAAAAAGTCTCTGCAAATAAATGCACAGGCCAACAATTAAATATGCGTTTATTAAAAAGTGCTATTAATGACCTACAAAATAATTATGTAATTTCCTATTTAGATAAAGTTGCATCTAATTATGCTTTTACTTGTAAAAAATACTATTACGATTTATTAATTCAGTCTTATAATGACATCAATTTATATAAACCTTTAAATGTAAGTGAACGTGAAATTAAAAATCGAATTTCTGCTTTATATAAAAAAAACTGGTCTTACAATCAAGAATTTTAAATTTCCCTTCTTAGCTCTCATTCCCAAATTACATAAAAACCCTATCAAGTTTCGTCCTATCACAATAGCATGTAATACATATCTTACTCTAGCTAACGACAAACTGTTAAAAATTTTAAATAAACTAATTGACAAATTTAGGATAGATGGCTGTTTTTTTGTTAAAAATAGTTATAATGTAGTTAAACTAATTTCAAATAGCACAGTTAAAAAAGTTGTAAGTTTTGATTTTGCTGATTTATTTAATACTATAGACATTCACATTTTATTTCAGGTTTTATTAAATTACTTTGAACAATATGATTTACAAGAATTCATTACATTTCCAAAATTTAAAGCCCTTTTGACTATCGTCTTAAATGAAAACATTTTATATAATGGGATTGGATATTACCAACAGATCTACGGTATCCCAATGGGGGGAGGATGTTCCTCTGCCCTTGCAGATATCTATTGACATCATTATGAATTTGGTACTCATGTTTTAAATGAAATTTTGTATATAAGATATGTAGATGACATTCTAATTGGATATGAACAAGAAGAATTTAAACTGAATTTTAATTTTTACCCCAATAATCTAATTTTAATTGAAACTGCACCTAACAATGATAATAGTGTTGATTTCTTAGACCTTAATATTTGTATTAATAATGAAACAATCGTAATTAAAATCTATGATAAACGTGATGCTTTTAAATTTAAAATTAATCGAATTTCTCCTTGGTCTTCTTGTTTACATAAAAATATATTCAGAAATATTATAATTAACCAACTTATTCGATGCAGTCGAATTTTTACATATAGTTATGACAGTGACTCATTTGTAGTTAATTTTATTCAAATTGCCATAGATAATAATTATCCTCTTTATTTTCTGTTAAATATTCTTAAACAATATTACCAATTAGATTATCTTACTTGTAAATCACGTTTTTTGAATCGTTTATCAATTCGATTTTAAGGTTTCTTCCTTTCATTAACTGTAACTTTCATTAACTGTTTGTTTCTACGTTTGAATTGTGTTGAATGGGTAGCATATTGCTTCATGATTTTTCTTGTATGTCGTTTGAAATTATGATTTGGTTTTTCTTATAAATTTCTTTAAATGTGTTTATTTGGGATTTATTCCTTATTTTGCCAGTTTCATGTAAGTTTATTCTGAGTTTTGACAAAGTATCAGGTATCCGGGAGTGTTGACCGGTCGTAAAACATGTTTAACCGGAGTGGGGTGGTCACAACTCCCCCCTGCCATTTAGATACTTTTGTCTCCATTTTTTCTTTTGCTCCTCTTCAGTTACATATGTTGATATTTTTCTTTTTCATTCTATTTAGATTTATATATATATATATATATAAATATATATATATATTGAAAACCTTTTCAAACATTGAATAGATGAAAACAAGAAACATTGAAAAAGATAAAACAGAAAAATTCAAAAAGAGATTGCGACTATCAAACATCCATAAATGGAAACATGCAAATTCATTACGTTTTCAAGGGAGCAGAATGAATGTTGCATGTACAGTCGGTAACAAAAGTGTCCGAA
Organism: Salticus scenicus; assembly: GCA_963930645.1. Taxonomy (NCBI): domain Eukaryota; kingdom Metazoa; phylum Arthropoda; class Arachnida; order Araneae; family Salticidae; genus Salticus; species Salticus scenicus. Next base: position 314,768,434 of record OZ005654.1, read on the forward strand.
CACTAGCAAAAATTCCTATGTAAAAAAAGTACACTTCATACGGTTTTGTTGAATAAATCCTTGTCGAATCCTGTTCTTAGTCAGTGTAAGAAAAGAATTCGATAAGGATTTATTAAATAAAACCGTATGAAGTGTACTTTTTTTACATAGGAATTTTTGCTAGTGTTCGGACACTTTTGTTAGCGACTGTAAAGTAGGTGTTATTTCTGTCTTGTTGTATGCAAATTGCTAAATATTTACAACAAGCTACCCCCAATAACACCACCAAAAAAGAGAAAATTAAAACTGAAAAGTTATGAAAACCTTATTAAAATCAAACATTTTGATTAATGCAGCAATATAAAATATATATATATATGTATTACCAGTGTTATTATTTAAAATATATGTTAACATTGGTAGGTTTATTGTTATCTAGCAATATTAGACCTAAAAATAATTATTAATTCATTCATTGTACTGCATCGTTATTCGCACCCTAGATGAATATCTACATTTTTCGAGTGAATAATGTAGTTAATAATCATAATAGCAGAATAATAAAGTTGCTGTAAAATGTACAGAAAAACTACTATTAACACGTTGAGCGCCACGCGAATTTTTGAGGAAATCCCCGTCAGGCCACGCTCGCTGATTAGAAGCGCTGGTATTGTGGTATAGCAATGCGTTTTTATGTTTACCGCGTTTAATAAAATCCATTAAAATGCCTTAATGGTATAATTCTCTTATAAATAAGAATTAAATAAATTTTCAGTAATTATTTAAAACAATGTAAATTTCTTAGTTTTATTATATCATATTTTACACTGTCAGCAACCGGTGGTTGACGCGGCCTAAACGGAAAGTTCAGTGTCAATCACCGATGGCTGACGTGGTACTCAACGTGTTAAATAGTAACAAATATATATATATTTAACCAAACATCGCAAACTGCAAAAAATGTTAACAATTGATTCGAGTCGAAATAATATTATGGCCCTATCGTCAAGTGAAAAATGTAGACACCAGATCAGCATGAAATCAGTTACGTAGTGCTGGGACTGGTAAGGAGTGGAAGACCATTATCAACAGAGTTACTCATTTGATAAAGTTTTAATGCATTATAACGAGAACTCTGGTTTGAATTCTGGTCTTGCCAAATTCCCTTCTTGTAAAAATTAATTTGACCTTTACCTCTACAACATATGCAATGCATAATGTTAACTATATCTGCTATTTTCCATACGAAAGTATTTTGTATTTTAAAATTTTCTTCATAGTTATGTATTTACTTAATCTTTATACACTAATAAAATTAAATTTAAATTCCGAATAAATTTAATTCATTTCAAAATTATTCAGTCTATTAAAATGTAATAAACTAAAGCAAATAAAGATAAAAATAAAATAAACTTACCATACTGATTTCGAAAATTTTAAATGCAGTAGATATCATTGGTGGTTCAACTCGGTGAGCTTGGAAGACTCACAAAATAGTAAAATTCAATTTTGTTAGTACATTTTGTTTGTTTCGGAAGACGGAAGTTTTTTTTTTTCTTTCTTTCTTTCCTTCTTTTGCTTTATACTTTTTTTTTTATACACCCTCCCCCAAACTTTATTTTTAATTAATTAAAAATAAAATAAAATTTAAGATTATTGGATATTTACATACCCTAAACTGAAACAGTTATCAAATGTGTGAGTGAAAGGCATTTACAAGCAATGATTTTATATATTCTAAATGTTAAAAGAGAGAAAAAAATTCAAATGTCAGTACGTGTGTAAAATTCAGCGTCAGTAATGTCAGTACGTGTGTAACACTCATGATTAAATAGATAAAAATATGTCAGTGCTAATGTATTAAGTCATTTTGTATAAAATAATTTAAGATTTAAGACTTTCACTTATCTATAAATGACACTTTTCATTTCATGCTTGTATTGCAATAAATTTTCTACGAACATTTTACGAATCAGAAAATTCAATCAAACAATATAAATAAGACTAATATACTAAAATTTTTAAATGGTGAGAAAGATTTTTTTTTTTTTTTTTTTCCCTTAATGACAAATGTTATTTATTTCACAATAACTCTTTGTAATTAGTCACTGTATTTTAACATTATTCATGAAGAGTTATTAAGAATTAATAAGTAAATAAGTTATTAAAAATAATTTTCCACGTTTGTTGAATTTGTTAGTTTTTGACGTTTTGAGATTAAGGTCGATTTACTTCTTTTTGGATTCTGGCCCTGAATGAGATGCCATCCATGGTGTGTCTTTTTAAAAGAACGTACCCCGTATTCACGCGAGTTTCGGAGAAAATTTCGAAAGGCCAGACCGACAAACGTGACCTGGCTTTGAATCCGGCACCTCCCGTCTAGCATCGTGTTGAATAGAACTTATCGGACATATTAAATTCGTTAAATTCTACGAAATTAAGTACGTAATTTTTATACTTTCATAAAATTAGGAAATAAAAAAAAATCTATGAATTCAGTGGCTGGCACATAATACTGGAGTATTTCCTTACCATTACAATTGCTTTTTAGTTTGTATATTAATTAATTGAATCAATGTCAGTTTAAACTCTAAATTTTGCAATTTTCATCTTTTATTTATTATTCTTACTTATTTTCTAATTGATGCTCTTTTTCCCTTCATCACAAATTAAATTATCTTACAGAATATTTATATTTAGTTAGAACCCTTCGTGATCATAAAAAATATTAAATATTAAAAAATACATATTATAGCGTTATCTATATTGAACGAATCTTAGAATCGCAATCATACTAGCATTAGGTTTTAAAATAGAATGAAGCTTACAAAATCTTATTCTCTTTTATCGACACTAATATTATTTTCCCCCATATTACAGACTAGATTTCAGCTGTAAAGAAAAAATGAAAGAAATCAGAAAGAAAAAAGAAAAATTTAGCTTCAATCATCTGGCATTTATTTTCAGAATGCAATACCACCTTCCTTAATAAATAAATAAAATAAAAATAATCGGATCTTCCAATACTTCTTACAATCACCCGGTGCTACCAAATAGGGAGAAAGAAAAAAAGAAAGAAAAAATCCGATAAAGACCACTATTTCCGCCGATCACTAAGGTGGACAAAAAAATCAAAGAGGCGGTACCCTCTTTATTGACGCACCCCCCAAATCGCACCGCTATTGGCTCCTTTATTGTCGAATGGCGGATCCTCACCTGAGATCCACGTGCGTTTCAAAAGGTAACGCGCACCTCTATTATCTTTTATCCATAAAGATGCGCATCGAGATAGGAGCAGGGTGCTGATGCTTTATCAGAAGGGATTGTTTACTGTTTTTAATCATGTACAACAGTAAAATATTAAACAGTTGTCTATGACATGCCATTCAAATCACGTTGATAACAGAAAAGCCTACTAGGAAAACATATAATAACTTATTCTGCTTGATTATTGCTCTTTTATTAAAGTAACTTTTGTTGAAATCAAAACGAAAAAACAAACAAACAGTTATTTTCTTATTAAAGTTACGTTTAGAAAATACATATAATTGGAATTTGACTAATTTGTAAAAAGATTAAAAACTAAATATTCTCTACCAATGAAGCCATATACGGAAAGTCAATTTTTAGATTTGAAAATATTTGAAATTTTAAATGAAAATTGTTTGTTTTCAAATGAAAATTGTTTTCGTCTTTACAATTTCAGAATAAAGAGACATATTTAGTTCAAGTTATTTTTTTCTGAATTTCTGAATTATTTGTTACATCGTAATGATTTTTTTTCTAATTTTTTCGAATTTCCCGGAAAGTAGTTTATGTTTAGCAGAATTTTCCTTCAAGTTTTAAAAGTATATAGCAATTAAGTTAGTGCAATTTTACCTGAAATCAAAAAGTGCATGTGAGTGATCCTGAACGTGCATAGTAAAAATTCTTTCAAACTTATTGGCAAATAGTTCAAGCTATGATACAATTATTTTCCACATTTCTCTTTAAACTTTAACAATCGAATATTTAAGGTTCTTAAAGGGGGAAAAAAGTATATTGTACAGTTTTTGTCATAGTTACTAAGTTTGGCTATCCCAAAGCAAGAATTACATCGTTTCATCTGAATTATCTCAGCTTAAGATGAACTTCTTTGATTACGATCTTTAAAAGTATTCCTATCATGTCAAGTGCGAAATTAGACGACCGAAGCTCGAAATCTTCACCATCTCCTGCTTCACCGGACAGTCCTGCTGAACATACGACTAAAGTATCAACCATGGGATTGATGTCAGATGAATCAAAACCAAGACTCAGTGCTTTTACACCTGTTTCAACAGCTCATCAATTACCAAATATACCTGGACTTGCACCATCATTAGTTGGTTTGTCAGAGTATTTGAACTCTAGAATGTTACCTTTCGCCAAGTTCGCCGACTTGGCGGCCAAGTCTTCAGCTGAAGGTTCCAGTCTTCTTGCTGGAGGTTCCTCGGTGGTAGGGGGTTCCAACTCAGAAGGAAATGCAACAAGTGCTGAAGGTTTTCCACCAGTGTTCCGTCCTATGTTTCCTCCAGGAACATTATTTCCAGGTGCAGACACTGCCCTGATCTACCGAGGACTCGGTGAATTTCCACTAGCCCCGACCGGTTTGCCTGCATTCTGTAAGTTTTTGAATGAATTTATTTATTTGTTTAACTTGAAATTTTTGTAAAAGTTAAAATATATTCAGATACGCGTTTCAAAATATATAAATATTTGTCAGTCAAACAATGGATGATGATAAGAATGAAGGAAAGTATCCTTCATTCTTAATTTAATTTTCTGACAGAAAAGTTAGCTCTTCTTAATTCAGATTGTTGCACCATCTCTTAAACTGTCTATCCCATTATGTGTCAGAACGAAATAATTTGAAATTTTATAAACAAAAAATTAAATTTAAATTTTTTGTTCTTTTATTTATATTTTAAATCCATGAAAAACGTACTACAACTCACTCAAATACATTTAAAATGTTATTCGCCAAAATGAATTCAAAAATCACTTTTGATTGTTATATTCTTAAGACATATATGTTGGTAATTTAAATCTGGAAGTAACAGTAACTTGAATTTGTGAAAATTGAAAGCAAACATGATTTACACAAATTCCACCCCTCATTGGCTAATGCCGTCAAAGTAGTAAAATAAATAATGCTTTGAAATGCACCAAAACATAGCGAAAGAATAGATAAAAACTTTTTAAGAAAATATTTTTATGTTATAAATACACGCAGAAATTCTTTCATATCAAAATAATTTAGAGTAGACATTCATCAGTGCATTGCTGCTTCCACGCAACACTGCTGACTGCAACTTTTCCCTTGATGAAGGGTCGCGTTTGATTATTTCGGTATAAAAAAAACTATTTTTTTTTTTTTTTTTAAGTTTATGGTGTTTTATTAGAAAATCGTTTTTAATTGCAATATGAATTATTTCAAATGAAAATCTAATAAAAGAATAAAGCATTTGAAAAGAAATTACTAAAATATTTTTTTACTAGCAAAATATAATGATTTAATTTCCTGGATTAGTATTATTATGTATTCCTGTGTGCCATATTCCATATAAGACTGCTATTTTTGAAACTTTTAAAGGGCTCCTTGCATATTATTTGCCTGAAAAATATTTAACAAATATCGTTTATAATATATATTGACATTGGACTAACACATTATAATTTCTTTTGGAATCCTGATTATATCTGCTGAGAATGACAGAATTATAACTGTTTATGTTATTTTATGTTAAAGAAAAAAAAAAAAAAATCCCGTTGGAGTTTTTGTAAGAGTTTATTGTTCCAACTTGATATTAATGATTTAAAAGATACAAATGTCAACAATTGAAAGATTAGGTATAAGAAATAATGTACAATTTTCATATTTATATTATAATATCTACATTATTATATTGTCATTTTTAGTAGTACTAGTAATTAATAACACTTAAATTTCATGTAGATGTCATATCCGTTTCATATGGAGAGATTATTATTATTATTATAATTTTAAAATATGAACATCCATTAAACAAATTTAACGTTAGTTATACGTAGTACAGTTAGATATATTTATAAAGTTATGATAGAAACATATCTCTATAATAATAATAATAATAATAACAATAATAATAACTTTATCTACATTATACGTAAAAGAGCATAATATAAAATATGCTAAATAAATAACAGCTTTAAAACAACACTGAAAAAAAAAGAAAAAAAAAATAAAAATAAAAAGAAGAAGAAGAAGATGATGATTATGATGATGATGATGAAAAATTCAAACAATACGTATTAAAATTTGTATTTCTTTTCAATGTTGTATGATAATTTAACATCAAATGTTGTCTTTTTAACAAGTTCACTTAATAATTTTCTCACAAATGTCGTCAACCTCTTTGATTTAATCTTTCCAGCATCTTAACTTTACGTTTTTTTTTTTTTTTTTAATATGAATTAAACCTCGCCAGTAAAATATTCAGTTAGAATATGGAGGTTTTCTGAATTTATCTGTTATTACTGCAATGTTTTATTTAATTTTAATTTATTTAATTTTGTAGTTCATTTTCATCACACTACAATGACAAGTATTCTTCATTTTAAAACTTTAACAGGAAAGCAGTTTCTTCTTAAAAAATTATCACCATTGTCATAATTTAATCCCCCCCTCCCTGTATAAACTGCAACAATGATGATTAACTTATCTTAACTAAAGCAAAATTCATTGCTTATCCTCCATATCAAAATCACTTTTATTTATTTATTTAATTAGATATTATTCAACATGTGTATACTTTTAACATTCACGTTAATGTTTGTTGAGGAAAAATAGATTATTAAATTTCAAAAATTGCAGGATACATTTATCGCATGAATGTTACGCAGATAATGATGATTACGTTTCATTACACATATAATGTCTGAAGAAACAGTTTGCCATTTTGTTTTTTCGAATCTTGGACTTTGCAACATAGTTTCCACATAAAAATGATTATATTTGTTTTGTCATGCTTTGTTCATTTCAAATGAACTCACATTGTTAGAAATTACTGTGTACATTGTATATTCCAAATTAATTCAGATATTTACTATGTTTACTCGAAATTAACTTACATAAATATTACTATCTTTAAGAAAAAGAAAGGGAAAAAAAGTGTTAAATATAATTCAGGATATCTTTAAAAATATATCAGCATAAATGAAAAAATAAATAATAAATAAACACAGTCACCATTACATGCTGAAAAACGATTATTATAAACATATAAACAATAACATTCATTGGAAGTACTCAGTGTTTTTAAATGTTCAGTTGTTTTATAACACTTAACTGAAGGAATATAAAGACTGAAGGGGGGAAAAAATAATGTTAAGAACTCTGAAAATTTAAAATTCATTCAATTTTTCATTGATTTTCAATTTTTATTTAAATGTAATAAACAATGATTAGATAAAAAATAATTTTTCTTCAGAAGTTTTGAAGTTAAATTTTTCTAAATAGTTTAATTGCACTGCAGTTTTAAGGTAGAATAGATTTTCTAAATAATAAAAAATAAATTGCACTGAATTAATATTTTGAAACTTAATTGAAACTGTAAAATAAAAACAGAAATGTCTTCCAAAAATGTTTTTTGTATAAAATGGAATTCAAAAAATGTCTTTGCAGTTGTTATTATAATTTTAGGGTATTGAATTTCATTCGTTAAATTCAATGTTGAAAAATTTCACTCTCAGTAATAAGGTATACAGATTTTATAAAGCAGGGTTCGAGCTAAATTTTAATCTTTGGGGGCTATTTTGATGAAATTTTCTTTTTTCCTCTTCTTCTTCTTCTTCTTCTTTTTTTTTTTTTTTTTTTTTATGAAAACAAAATATTTTTGTGAAGGAATATATATATGTAAAACATTCGATTTTAACAGTCTTTCTGTATAATGTTTAAAATCATGTTAATAGAGTTTCATTAAACCAAATATAAGCATAAAAAAACTTTTATAAAAGCATCAATTTTATAAAACAAAATTTTGTGAAGGAGCCGTTTTATGAATTTGAATTTTATGGAGAGCCTTTTTAATGAATCTGAATTTTATGAAGTGGCCCATTTTATAAAACTGAATTTTGTCAAGAGATCATTTTATGAATTTGAATTTTGATAAGGGGCGTATTTCCTGGATTTGATTTTTGTGAAGAGGAGCAGAATGTGAAATTTTGTGAGAGGGCAGCAAAAGGAACCCAATTATTGCCTTGATCAAACCCTGTATAGGTACTTACATTAATTGATAAATATTTACCTTAAATTAAGCTACTATTTAAAGTATAATACTAATCGAATGTTTTTTTTTTTTTTTTTTTTCTCGTTTTAGACCAATTTATAGTTTTAATATAAGTTATATAAAATTTATCTGATGATAATCTATTTGCCACTTTTTATGTATCATGTAACTTGTCTTCTTACTTTAATTCTTTTATACCAAAAAATATAAATTCCCAAAGTATTTAATATATGTTAAGTTTTCAGCTTTCCAGATTTTTTTATTTATTTTTTTATTTTGATAACTAATGTGTATGTTATTCTCTTACTTCCGGCTGGAATTTATAATATTGTTTCTTTTTGCCATTCTTTGCAGCTGAAAAATGTTTAAAATATTATTTATTGCAATTAATAAGCCTATAGCATCTTGAAACATGTGGAATAAAGTAATAAACTTTATTTTATTTTATAATTACAATAATGTTTCCAGCTAATGTGTCGAAATATTGGTATGAAAAGATGACGAAAATAATTTCCATTGCAAACATTGTAAAATGAAAAAAAAAAAAAAAAAAATCGTTTCGGGTCGAAAACATTAAATACGCCTCTTCATCGCAAGAAAAACTGGTAAGCACAGGTGCAAAAACAAAGCATAATTTATGAAAGATCGTGCCTGATTATTTCAAGCCGAAGAAGGAAAAAATATTTTATATAACGTTTATGATACGTTATGATATAACATATATTTCATAAATACGTATTTATGAATATTATGGTATTTAAAATTTTCTTTATAAATTTTCTTTATCTGAAGTTAATGTCATACAATTTCATTCTCGTGAACTCTATTATACTTTTGTGCTCAAAATTTTAAATAATTTTCTTAAAGTACATACATTCAGTACATTAGTGCTTAAACTATATCTAATGAAATAATTAATTGTGGGATAATAATATTACGTTTAAATCAAAATGATCCAGCTCTTTGTACACGCAGACATTTTTTCTCGAGTCTCTTTTAAAGAAGGGATGATTTGAAAATTAAAATTGCAAATTTCAGATTCAAAATTTCATTATTTTAAAAGCTAGTATTATAATTTTTTATAATTTTACGCAAAAGGGGAGATAGAGACAATTTTTTTAATTTTCAACTAACTTTTTTTTTTTTTTTTTTTTTTAGTAAGAAATATAGGAAACCTATCAAATAATATGACACATTATACATAAAATAATTTTTAATCATTAATTTAAAAAATTTAAATTTAAAAAGATGTAAGTAAAAAATAATTATATATATTTATTTTTTACACATGTCATGTTTGACACGCAATTAAATATTTTTTTATATATTCTTTCATTTAAATTTTATATGTATAGGGCAGATGCTCCAGTGATTGGCATGCTCCAGTAATTGACATCTATCCCGAAATAATTAATAAATAAGAAAAATAATAAAATCATATATTTTACGTATAAGAATTTTAGCATTTTATGTCTAACACTGGAACATAGGCGCTAATAACTGGTAAAATGAATTACTAGCAGTGTCAAACACTGGAACATAGGGGGCCAATTACTGATAAAATGAAAACTGGCACTGTCAATTACTGGAACATTGAGTGGGTGCCAAATAAAAATTCATAAAAATAAATAATTTTTATCAAATGTATATATTTTAATTTTTAACATATATGTGGTTCTGAATGTCTTTCATACCATATGTACTAACTTAAGATTTCTAAAAATATTTTCTGATGACTAGAACATTAAAAGCATCAGAGATTGCTCTAAAAGTGTCAATCACTGGTGCACTTACCCTATATGTAATATATATTTAATTACATATAAGATAAGTCAAATATATAAATTAAAATATCTGGACTTCATTTGTATATTAATTTAGAGCAATTGTATGGCAAAAATGTGTCTGTCTTTTATCATGTCAGTCATATCATATTTTTACCTGATTATGTGTAGTTATTTTTTCTTATGTGAAAAGTTTGTATTATTTGTAAGAAAAACATAGAGGACAAGGAAACTGAATGATGTCATATCTGAAGGTTTCACGATGCAGCTTAAAAACAACTCGGCATTTTCTTTTTGGAAATATAGAAATATATGGGCACACCAAAATTCATTAATATACATAAATATTTACTATTTAAATTAGACAAGAAAGCAGAATGATGCCATACCTACCACAAATTTAATTAGCCTGTAATCAGTGCTACAATCATGATTAAATGTTAAGAATGTTTCACGATGCAGCTTAAAAAACTTGGTATTTTCCATTTGGAAATATATAAACATATAGGCACACCAAAAAAGATAAATTAATACTTACTATTTAAAATTAGAGAAGGAAACTGAATGATGTCATATCTGTCACAAATGTAATTAAACTGTAACCACTATTATTATCCTGATTAATTGTTAGGAAGGTTTCTTGGTGCAACTTAAAAACAACTAGGTATTTTTTCTTTGGAAATATAATACGACTTTAGAGAAATATTGATAGCTTATAACTGATCACTGTATTTACTTCTATTTAACAAAGCCGCATGAATGCGACTGTAAAATTAAATGCTAGTCAAGATTATTATCATTTAACGTATTTAGATTTACTGTTCTTTCTGGGTATAAAAAAAATATGCCAGTTTCATTTTAAGAGTCTCAGTTAATATTCAGTAATGAAACTTTAAGATAATAATAAACTGTAAGATAAGATAAGGAATTACAGGAATTGCATTATTTATACAGCAGAAAATTAAATAGAAAATTACTCTATTCAATTTTCTTCATATGTCAATATTTTGTTATTTTAGACAATATTCGTTTTATTAACACTGGAAAAAAAATAAATTTATGTGGGTCTGTTCATTACCTAAAAATTAAAAGCAAAATAAATATAAAGGAGACTCCTAAAATAAAACAACGATTTTATTGCAAATTGAAAGAAATATACCTTTAAAGAAAAAGTAAATTAATTTTTTAAATCATCAAAAGCTTAAGTTTGTCATGATTGTGTCAAAATGATGTTATTTTCACTAATTTTTTACCATTATCATCACGTGCGGAATAATAATAATAATAATAATAATAATAAAACAATAAAGTTATTCAATATTGCGACTTTTTTCCTTCTCTTATCTTTCGATGTTATGTTAGGCATAAAGTAAAAGAAAGATCCTTATCTAAACCAAATAATTTGATTAAAATGATGCAATTTTCAATAATTTGATTTTAATTAACTTCAAGTGCAGGAAATATATATTAATTCTTTATCTAAAGGGATTTTAAGATTAAGGTTCTATTAGATTAAAAGGATACAGAATCGAATTTATGAAAAGAATGATAAAGATATTTATAGGGATAGAACGTAAATATCTTATTTTAATTTCATTTTATGGCATTAGACGTTACATGAAGCAGATTTTGTATAAGAATTTTATAGGTTGTTGTCGCTGTTTCTGACTGCCACTTTTCACGACCTCGAACTGTGTTGTAGTTAAATCATTGATTAGCTAATGAATCCAATCTTATAAATAATCTATATGTATACAGGATGTTCCAAAGGTCCCCCCCCCCCCACCTAACTCGAAAATGAGCCGAAATTGTGAAAAATGGCGAAACACATGTTTAATGAATTTGAGAGAATCCTCTTTTGGCGAAAAATTGGGCCTAGGGGGGCTACTAGGGAGGACAACTTTAAAATTTTAAATATGAAAGTACATCTTGTGGAAATATCCCTGGAAACGTCTCTTCAAAACAATGAATTTGATATAAATAGTTTCACCCTACGATGATTATTAAAGGAGATATATTTGCTTTTAGACTTTTGAAATGTGGGTTTTTTACTTATGTAATCATTGCGGGATCTTCTTTAGTAATCATTGCAGGACAAAACTATTTATATCAAATTAATTGCCTTGAAGAGACGTTTCCAGGGATGTATCACAAGACATAATTTCCTGTTTGAAATTTTAAAGTAGTCCTCCCTAGAGGCACTCCTACCACACTCTTGCCCGGGCACAAACTTTTTTGGGCAAAGTATGCCTTATGATACATCCCTGGAAATGTCTCTTCAAGACAATGAATTTGATATAAATAGTTTTGCCCTGCAATGATTACTAAAGGGGATACATAAGTATAAAATCCCCATTTCAAAAGTCTAAAAACTAATGCATCTCCTTTAATAATCATTCTAGAGCAAAACTATTTATGTCAAATTCATTGATTGAAGAGACGTTTCCAGGCATGTATCACAAGACAAGACATACCTTCCCATTTGAAATTTTAAAGTTACCCTTCCTAGCTTCCCCCCCCCCTAATCTCTCTAGGCCCAAATTTTTTTCACCAAGAGAGGTCCCTCTCAAATTCATTGAATGCGTGTTTCGCCATTTTTTACAATTCTGACTCATTTTCGAGTTAGGAAAGGGGTGTGGGACTTTTGGAACACCCTATATATAAAATCGTTTGTTCTCAGTGAGTGAGTGAGTGAGTGATTCAACATCGCTCAGTCCAAACTCCTAGACCTAGAAGCATGGAATTTTGTGATAATGTTTCTTCTATTACGTAGACAGCCACTAATAAGCAATTTTACAAAATTCGCCTCCTAAGGAAGTGGGGGGGGGAGGCAAAACGAGATTTCACAAAATCCTCCAAATCAAAAAAAAAAAAAAAAAAAAAAAAAAAAAACAGATATACGTGAAATTTTTGCTTTAAAATATAGTTAATACAAATACCTAAAAAACAATTTTTTGGATTTTTTGAAATTCAGCCTCTATAGGAGGAAGGGGACAAAACGTGATTTCAAATAATCCTTTACATCGCAAAAAAAAAAAAAAAAAAAAAAAAAAAAGTGAGATTTTTGCTCTAAAATATAACTCATACAAATATCTAAAAACCAAATTTTGGAATTTTAGAAATTCGTCCCATGTGGGGCGGGAAGGAGGAGGGTTATTGGAAAAAAATAATAATAATAAATTTAGACCGTTTAAAATTGGTAGAGATAGATTTTAGAGACCTGCAAGTCGAATGAGGATATTATCGAAAGTGTAAAGTTATTAGGAAGAGCGGGAGGGGGAAGGGAGGGGCAAAAAAATAAAAATAGAGTTAGATCGCTCAAAATTGGTACATAGAGGTTATAGATACCTACAAATCGATTGCGGATATTTCAGAATTAGTAAAAATTTTAGGAGAGGCGGGAAGGGGGAGGCGAAGGGGCAAAATAATAGAAATAGACCGTTCAAAATTTGCACGTATAGGTTTTGGAACCTACAAATCGAATATTTTCAAAAGAGAAAAATGATTAGGATAGATGGGAAAAGGTGGGGGGGGGGGGAGGGAGCGAAAGGGCAAACATGTAGAAATAAAAGTTAGAGCGTTGAAAATTAGTATTAATGAGTTTTAAAGCACGATAAATTGATTGAGGATATTTTCGAAAGTAGAATTGTTACGAGGGGCTGGCGCAGGGGCAAAAATAAAGAAATTCAGATAGAAAGTTGGAAATTAGTATTATTAGGTTTAAAAGACCGAGAAAACGATTGTGGATAATTTTGAAAGTGTAAAATAATTAGGAGGGGCGGGAACGGCAGGGGAAGGAACACGCGGGGCCGTGTGCGCGTGTATACACTGCCGAACCAATTTTTCCAACGATGTGAGAAGAATTTTTTTGTATTTTATATTTTTGTTTTTCCCTTACAAAAATTAATGTAATTTTGAGAATTCATAAATTATAGCGATTCATTTAAAAATAGTGACCAGCGAAGCGGGCGTAGCCTGCTAGTATAAAGACAAAAAAAAAAAAAAAATATATATATATATATATATATACTTTATTTAATTTTATTATTATAATTTTTTACATGATTTTGAAGATAATGATCTTATATTCTATATCCATGTATCAGTGGTACACTAAAGTTCTACTTCGTTCAGTTCTTATTAAGAACAATGCTGAAGTAATATGCATAAATTTTATTGTTCATATCTTTGAAAATTCATTTTAAGTATCGTAATTTCGTGTATATAACCCACGGGTAATCTATAAAAAAATCCTGACTTTGTATGTCCTGCAGGTTATCATCCGGCGCAGGGTATCTATCGTGAACAACGAGAAAATCAACACCAATTTCATTTTTATTTCGGAAGTCTCGATTATTAATGTATAATGACGATGGAATTGAGGACAGTGAAAAGGAACTTGATGAGGAGGATAATACGGATGATGAAGACGAACTGCTCCAAACAATATTGCGATATTTTAATTCTGATACGGGAGATTCCGATTTCGATGGATTTGAATGAATTTTGTAAATAAATTTATTATTAATCTATAATTTTCTTATAAACTGAATAAAGGTGTTAATCATTAGAAGTTACTCTAATATATATTAATTTATATAGAGAGAAAGATTAATACTATGTTATGATTATTTGCTTTTTTATTATAGGTAAGTAAATTTATTTGTTTATTATTTATATTTAGTCTAAATTTGTTTATTATTTGTATCTTTTCCTACTTCTTATTAAAACAATAGCAATTAGTATTGAAATAATAAACGGCGATTGCCAACCATGTCATTTTAGAAGTGCGGGGTAGCTTTCGGTTATAATTATTTTTTATGCATAAAAAGTATAGAGTATTGTAAAAATTTGTATTTTTGAAATCGATTGTGAATTACTTATTTTAATTGGCGGTAAAGAATAAAAAGAAATCTTATAACATGCATAAAATTAGAGATGAAGCTAAATTGCAGATTAAAAAAAAAAAAAAAAAAGAAAAAAAAAACTGCGCAAAATATTAATAAACAATTATTTTGTTACAATAATTAGCAGAAATTCTTATTATAGTAAGCACAGTGAATAAACTAACCGTAATAATTACCCTTTCCTTTCTGTAGTAAAATTCAATAAAGAAAGAAAAGAAAGAAAATGACAGCAGATTTATGGTTTTTAATTTAAAAATAGTATTTAAAGGCTACGTATCAGTCAGATTTTCACTTTCTTCTTTCCCACGTAATTCTATGGTGTTTTTGTTGCTTTGTATTATGAAGATATCTCATTTAAATATGAAGTTTTCCGAATTATTATTATTATTATTATTATTTTTACACGTCCTGAACATATCTACTTTTATATTCGTGAGCACTTAAAAAAAAAAATAAATAAATAAAATAAAATAAAATAAAATAAAATTTATTTTATTAAGTAAACTTAGAACTTTAATATTCAATCGCCAAAATAAATGTTTAAAATAATCTTTTTTTTTTTTTTTTTTTTTTTTTTTTTTTTTTGCGATTGTTATGCACTAATGTTATATACAAACGTACCAACTAATTAAATAATTGTATCATTATAATGATAAGAAAATATGAATCATTATTACTATTTATTTCTTTTAAATTTCGTCTTAAAGAGCTAAAGAAATTATATTTCAAATATTTTTGTTTGTTTATTACTCCTTTCATAATGTGAGGAATAAAATGTTAAAAGAGAAAAACCTAAAAAAAGAAAAAGATAATTTATTTACATTTTTGATGCGCTACTTCGCTTAAAATGACTGTAGAGAAAGTAAAGCTTTGACAATAAACGTCCTGTCTTACTAGCGACAAAATTTAAAAAATCACTCAGGAGGAACTGTATAAGTAAATCTGTTCCTAACATGAGGCTTAATAAGCTCTCATGCCAAACATACAATTTTTTAAAATTTAAAATTGAGGTATATTTAAAAAACTTACGATATAGAATTCGAAATAATAATAATAATAATAATAATAATAATAGTTATATATTTATATAATTAAACTTTTTTTTTTTTTTTTTTTTTTTTTTTTGAGGTGGGTTAATTTCTTTTAAAATTGCCGTTTAAATTTTCAGCATTCAGTAGCTTTCAACTTCACGAAGTTTATTAAGCCCTAAATGTCTCTCGTTTATAACTTTCTGATAGATGCCGTTGCTATACTCCGGTTTACAAATAACGTTGAAATCTGTGTCACGAACGATAGCGTAATATATAAATGAATTTACATGTGAATGATAAATATACATAAAACTATATCAATATGCATAAAATTTAGGTTATATTGACGTCAATCTTGCCAGATTTATTTTTCAGCAAATTTAAATTACAAGAAATTTAATTTTTAATAAATTTTTATTATTCACGTGTAAATATACTTCTTTTTATATCGAAAAGTAAAACGCCCCCTGTTCTTGAACAGCAAAATTAACCATTTTATTACAGAATCGGCAAAAATACGGGGAAAAGGTCAATTACAAAATTGAAGTGTGTGATCAATTGAGTACAAAAAGATAAGTTGTATTCTAATCTCAGAATAGAACGTGTAAAATGCGTACATCTTTGGTCAAGATTTCTTAAATCTCTAACCTTAGAAAATACGTTGAAAGAAGAAAAGACAAAAGATATTTAAACCATGGTTCTCTTAAACTTAAATGGTGCGCCGTAGTATTGAATTAATCTTTGGTCGAAAACTTTCTAAATTCTACTTTCTTTATCCATATAATGTAAACATAATGACACACACACACATACACACACACACACATATTTGCATAAATTTAACACTAATACAAAAACATCTTAATACTAAAATATAATTTTCAATGCTTTTGTTTAATTAAACTAATCTAATAAAAGAAGCTTAAAAGGAAATAAATTAATAAAGTAAAATACTAGTCATAACAACTTTTCGTAATTTTTAAAATAAATTTTCCAATAACTTAAGAAAAAAGAAATTTTTTTTTTTTTTTTTCATTATTTGAAGATTTTCAAATTTCAATTGATCAATAATGTATCAGGTTTCAAAAAATTGGTTTATTCAAAGCATAATAATTTTCCATGATATATACCGTATTCTATCACCAGCAAGAAATTACCCGATATCAATATCACTGAAAATGAGTAACAAAATTTCAGAAACCAATAATATCGGATTACACTTGCGATCCTAAGCGTGTTCGTTAACATCTTATTGATTTGTCAAAGAAATTAGCTTTCATATACATTCTATAAATATTATAGGTTATTCTATAAATATGATAGGTAATATAATCGTATAGGTTATTATAAGTAAATATTATAGGTAATTAAAGAAATGTGATATTGTGTTACAGCATAGTGTTTAAAGGTTTTATTAACTTGCATGTAAAACACCCAAAATTTAGCTTTTAAATAATAATAATTTAAAATTATATGTTGTAGCCCTCACAAAACTTTGTTCTATATCGTTGTGTATAAGAGCGCCACTTACAGTTTAACATGCACAAAAGTTTAACTATAGCTTCTGACAACAAAGATTTTGCATATACAAATCGATGCAATTTTGACCAAGAGTTGTTGAGGTGTACCTAAGCGGAAACTCACAGAAGGTGAGTAATAGGAACGCCATTTGTCGGTAGCTATACACCCAAACTAAGTCAGCATTCTTTTCATATGGCTATCTCACATAGCAAGTTTGATGCATTTATGTGCAAAAGAAGTTAAAATTTAGCTTTTCTATTCACAAGGTAATGTGTAGCACCGCAGCGCACCTGCAGGCGATATGCATCCAGACTGAAACAGCATAGTGTTCGATAACAGACCTTTCATATACCATGTTTTGTAAAATCATATACACATTAGAAGATGAGATATAGCTTTTCCGTTTACGGAAAAATTGCAACACAGCAGTCCACCTAATTACCGATATGAAACCAAATTGAATCAGAATACTGTTTTATATTTACATCTCACATATTAAGTTTTGTTCGAATATATGCGATAGAACTTGAGATACAGCTTTCCCTTAAATAGGAGAAATCGCAGTATAAAAGTGCCATCTATGGAAGGATATGCACCAAATGTTGATACGCATTATGTTAAGTTGCAACGACATATACATTTTTATGAAATTATGTATAGTAGTTCCTGATATACAGTTGCCACAAAATTATTCTCTCTCATACACACATAGATAGACAGATATTTTCTAAAAGTGGTCATATCGTGTTCTGGACTGCTCATAATGTGTAAATCCATCGAAAACTGAAAGCCAAAAAATATTTACGAATCCAATACTTTATTCTATTTTATATAGAAGAAAGTAAAAAACGTTGAGAGTGAAAATATATTTTATAAAGACTCATAAATTTTAATAATGTTTCTTCATGGTAAGCTGGTGAATGATTGTAAGTATTAACAAAAATTATTATGACAAATACTAAGCTATTCAAATTATGATTTTTTTTTTTTTTCACTTTAAACTGCGTTGTTAAAACTTTCAGTCTACTAAATTATATTTTCTTTTATCTCTATGAATAGTAATTAACTCAATATAATAATTGAAAAATTATATATAATCTAAGAATTCTCTATTCATTAACGGTATTTAAATCCACTTTTATTATTATTATTTAGAATATATTTAAGAGAGTTGTATTGCTTTAAGTACAGATAGTTTTGATTTGTGTTTACTGGAAATATTGTTCTAAGTACATTTCATAAAAAAAAAAAAAAAAAAAAAAAAAAAGTTATGCATATAGGCATTGAAAAGAAAATATAAAGGGAATGCACACATTGAAATTAATTATGTGCATACACCAGAATAAATAAGCAAATTAAATAGTAATAATCAGGATTTATATCTTCGACCAAATGTGTATTACATATTACATAATATGTACTTTAATATGTAATCCGTAAGATTTCTTCGTTATTCTCAGAACAAGTAAATAGTTCGAATTTTCAAATGAATAGTGCCAGTAAGTTACTGACAGGGTTAGTTCAGTGATAATTATTAGCGCATTCAAAGATCCAGGTTTAATTCCTGAACAGGTGAATTTTCTCTATTGATGAAACTTAGAGACTAACAATTTTTTTTTATTAGCATTACAAAAAAAAAAAAAAAAAAAGAAAAGAAAAGAAAAACAGAAAGAAAATAATAATTTAGAATGTTAAATGAATTTCAAATAATTATTTTATAAGGATATGCAATCTTTTTTTTTTTTTTTTTTTTCATAAAAGAATGCTGACTCTGAGACTAAAATGATATTAGTAAGCATAGAGCATAGAATAATAGAAGCACTAAAAATTCAAAACTAAAAACCCTTAAAAACCGTAAAAGCGAACGAATTAGGGATATTAGTGATTTGGTTTCTGCTTCAAAGGAGACTTTTAGGGGCTTTTTAGGAGGCTTGAGGCGTTTTACCATAGAAAATTTTTAAAATATGAGCAATTACACAATGGTTGTTAAGCATGAACATTTTAATTGCTTCATCTTCATTTCTCAAGCATATCAAACATCCAAGAAATTATAAGATATAAGTAAAAACGAATGATCGGTAAATTATTTTTTGTAAATAAAATAATACCATTAATTCATACTTGGCATTTAAAACATAGAAAAAAAATATATGAAATGTTTTAGGATGCTTTAAATAAATATATCAAAGCCTACTATACAATGTTGCCACTATATTAAATAACATTCCTCTAACGTGGACCAGTTTCAATTATTTTTTGTCGAAACGATACGATACGCGAGGATAAAAAAATAATATTTATACATGGACAGTATTTAAGCACGTGAACTTACCTAAATTAACTAATAAGAAAAAATGACGACATTTGTCTGATGAGATTATGTTACGAAAAAAGAGTATTTTTAACAGTTTTTTCTTCAGAATCTTTGCAAGCGTCATTTTAAACCTAGCAATATTTTAAAGGTTTAAATATTTTTCATTACCGAATATGAACTTTTGTGTCATAGATTGACTAAAAAACACAATCATAAAAAATATAACCAAAGTAGGAATTAGTTTATTTTATTTTATATATATATATACATATTTATTTATTTTTAACAAAAAGAATATACCAAAATTAATGAAAAGTCATCGCCAACATGGTTACAAAAATTTAAAAGGCGTCGTAGGAGTCTTATATTAAAACTGTACTGCCTGTGGAAGTCTGAATATTGGGTCGTAAACCATGAATTTTATTTGGAAACCTTTCTTTGAATGATTTTGCTTTCACTGTTGTACAATATTAATTTAGTTTTAATAATAATTTGGCTTCCGGTAAATTGAAATTTTAATTAGGTGGTGAAATTGGTATAACATTTATGAGTTTCAAATTTTAAAGGTAAATAAGAAAAGAAATAAAGGGCGAATATTTCGCACGGTCTTGCTAGTATTAAATAATATTAGAGAGACATCGAATTTTATAAAAAGCTATATTAGGGAAAGAAAAGGAAAATTAAAAGTAGTTATTTAAAAAAAAAACTATAAAATAGTTGAATAATGTCACATTATTAAATATTTTATAAAATAATGGTGGTTAATATTCTGTCATGATATTAAAGTATTTATGAAGTATTCGATCTGAATAAATAAATATGCATGTGAGTTTAAAGAATCAGTGAAAAATATACAGATGGATGGAAATTTGATTACATTTGTAATTTGATTAATATGCTAGAAAACTATTAAAAATTCTTTTTTAAACCTCAAAAATAATATATAGTTTGTATTTTACACATTTGTTTATAATTTAGTAAAAATACAACATTAAATTAAATTAAATGATTAGAAAATTACTAAATTCTTTAATGGGTAAACAATCTTTCTTCATTTATCTACAATAGGGATTGTAATAATTGCTTTATTTCTTTCTAAATCTAAAACTCTTTTATCCCCATTTCCTCTATTTAGCTTTCAAATTCATCTTTACTGCATGTTCTCAGGTAATGAAACTTGATTCCAGGCTACGCTGCCAGTTAAAAATGCATCAAGTAAAATGTTTTAAAAAGCGGAACATTCTTCAGCTTCATCGGAGCAAGCGTACCTGGCTAATTAAAACACTAAGGCAGAAGTTAATAGGTCCGCGTGATGTTGAGCAGCATTGTTATATTATAATTACTACATTTATTTTCCCGACTTAACTAATGAATAGAAAAGGGCTGTTTAATTGCTACCCCCTAATTAACAACGTTTTAATTGTTGAATAATAGCTACCCGATTAAGAGCCATTTAAAAGAGCTCTTTTCGTGCGTTGCCTCTCTCTTTGCCGAAAGAGTTTCTTTTTATTTTTAGGAATAAGCTAAAAGTACTGACTCTCTCCAAAGAGGGAAAATTAAATAGCTTACGGAAAAGGAGTAGGAAGCCATTAGATTTAATTGCATGCCATGGTTCAACGTAATTTTCATTTGCCGTTACTATGTGATTTAAAGTCTAGGTGAGTTTGAGTTAAAATGGCAAATTAAATTTTGTCAGATGGAATGAATGTGTTTTAGGGGGTGGGGGTTGACTTGTTCTCTACGTTTGCTCTATCCTTAATTTAACACAAAGCCAGATTCCGTGACTTCCAAGCTGAACCAATCCACGTGCTTGGAATTTTTTTTCATTAAGATTGGATGGCATATAAGTATATATAAAAAAAAATCATTCGGCGAAAAAGAGATTTTTTTCTTTCTTTCTTTTTTTCTTTTTTGCAAAATGCGAATAACTTCTTTCATTTCTTGCACATTCTTTTAATTTTTCTTTTCTAACCTTTTTTCTTTTCTTTTTTTTTTTTTTTAATTTTTTTTTTTTTTAAATCCCACCGTAACGTTTTTGCTGCAATATCATTAAAACTTAAGAATTTAACATGAAATGGGTGAATTCCACTCTTCATATTATTAAATAAAAAAATGAAAAAAATTAAATGAAATGAAAAGATAAAAGCCCACTTTTTCATGACTTGTAATTTTGAAGCGTTTAAAACATTTTCCATTTTAGTACTGCTGCCATCTCAATTTGAAAAAAAAAAAAAAAAACTCTTATGAGATTTCAAGAAGCTATTTGCTGGAATGAGAATAAAACAGTTATCTTACTTTATTTTAAAGTCATTTAACTTGTGTTTTTTAACAAACTCTGACACGCGATGCAAGTCTGTTCCTTTTTTTTTTTTTTTTTTTTCTCCTAGCTTTCTAAAACAATAGACGAAATTGATGAAAAAAAATTAACTTTTGCTACTTCGTAACGGTCCCGTGGGGGATAGATTAGATTTTTTTTCTTTGAGAGGAGAAAATATCTGAAAATGGAAATGAATAACATTGATTCGGCGTTTTTCAATTTACTTCTGGAATCATTTAGTTATTAAAAAATAAACCGTTTTCTCCAGCTTATTGCCTCTTTTTAAAATAAATGCCATTTCGTAAAATGAATTCTGACACAGGCTGTGATTAAAATGCTGTATTATGAGAAATTTTCAAATAGCTTTTTCAAATGAGAACAAAACTGTAATTAAATTACTAAGATGATTGAACTCGGTTGAAAGAAAATGACATAATTTATTTCTACAAATATATACATCACTATCGTTTCATATAAAAATTTGGTATATTTAGAGCAGGAAATTCGTAAAATATAGATTAAACAATGTTCACGTGTCTAATCACTTTTGTGTTTTATGCAATTTTTAAGTCTGTTATATTAATTCCAGTTCGTGTTAACTAATTTGAACAATGAAATGTTTGTCTTCAGAGTGAATTCTTAATTTTAATTTGATTCTGTTATTTAATTTTTACTTGAATCAGAATAAAAACGTAACATGAACAATAAATTGCGTTCGAGAACATAGGCACCAGAGTTTTTGGGGCACCAAAATTTTATACTCGATCATAAGATTATATTTACATATTAATTAGAAACACACATAAATTATAATTACATTCAAATACAGATTTTATTCTGAAATTTTAAGCAGATATTTCCAAACTACTTCAAAATTAGCAAAATAACAAATATATCTCTATTTGGGTTTAATAAATAATACTGTAAGAAACAGGAAAAATATTCTGACAAATTATTAATATTTTTCCTTTTTTAGTTTCACTTTATCCCCCCGAGATGGTTTTGTTCTCCCAGAATTAGAGATTACAATAGTATTTAATAATTACGTTATCATATTTTTAATTTATTAAATTTTATTTTAAATTATCATATAATTATTCTACAAATAATTTATCTTTTAAAATATATAATTTGTCTTGTTTAATTATTATTTACTTAAGATTAGTTAATTAAATGTATTACATTTTCTTTTTATAAGAATATCGATTAATCGAATTATGATTATAGGACTAAACTTTATCCTTGTGTTTTTCAACAGTCTCTTTCACTCCTGATTACTAACAATATTTATTGACTATTTATTCACGTGTTTTCTATTAATTTTGCAATGTCTCTTAATTAATTAATTATTAATCATTTTTCTTCGGCTCATATTGTTGATTTAATAGAGATGTCGGAAAAATTAATAGCAATACTTTGGATTTTTCTAATCCATTGGTATTATAAGAGACATTTTATTATTATTTTTTTTTCCTCTTGCAATAATTTGCACGTTACCATAGTGACTATTAATTAGTTTTTGATTTAATGAATTAATGATTATTTACAAATGCAATATGCACAGTGTAAATACTGACCTGTCTAACCCGAAATACTTTGCGGGCCGCATTGGAAATCTATTTTATTCAGGCGGCCTGAGCGGTAAGTTCGCATGTATTTATGTCTTTGTTTATGTATGTTTGTGAGTGTATAAATCATATATGTATATACTTTTTTCGTGAGATTGATTGATTGATTGATTGATTGCACACACTGGTAACTGACAAACAACGTGGTTTATGGCAGTAATGTGGGTAATGTGGCCATGGGGGAAACATCTAATGATTCCGAGGGATCTCTTAACCAGCTACTCCCTCGTAGGGACAGACTGAGGAGGCCTCACCCAGTCTGTTGAACTTTAAATTATTTACAAGTATAAAGATCTCTTTAAACACATTTGAGATCTTTCGTTTGTGTTAAAATAGTAAATTCAAGACCATGAACCAAATGAATATGATTAGCCCACAGAGAATTTAGAATTTATATTTTATATTGGAGAATTGGGAAAATAGAGTATTGTAGTTATCTTTTAATGGTGCGTAGTTTCTAGCGTTATTAACAATTTGAAATAAGTTTTGATGTATTGTTAGCTTTCTGTTAATTTTAAAATGGTGTTTTAGTACAGGACATTTTTCTATTTTGTAATGGTAAGGGGTACCACATGTGCAAAGATCATTTAATTTTTTACTGATCTTATGTAGGAAAGTCGGAAAAGCTCCGTGACCCGTAATGTAATATCCAATAATCTGATTTGCACAGATAAAAGATGTGTCCATCTTCTTAATGAATTCGTAAGTTCCTCTTCCTTTAGAGGGCGAACATTCTGACTGCCAATCCAACATTAGTTTATCTTTCAGTATATTTTTAAGTAAGGAGACCGGGAATGGTAGCTGAAGATAGTCGGTTGTGAAGAGGGTGAAGATTTAGAGTGAAACACATAAATATTAAATTATTTTCATTGATAGCTATAATAAAAAGAATGAATAATGAATCGCGGGCCTCAAAACACTAAACGGCGGGCCGCCGGTTGGCTACCCCTGGTACAAAACACTACCTGAACTTTTGTTAGCATCACCGAATAAGAATTCAGTTAAAACATCTTAATCTAATTACAAACAAAATAAATATTTATATATAATATATATATATTGTCTTTGCTCAAAAGGTTTCTAATTATCAATTGGTGCCTTAGAATAGTCTCATTTTTTGTAAATTTGTAAATGAATTGTAAATTTCGAATAACTTACGAAATTTTCAAAGTAGAATTTTCATGATTAAAGATGTTCATACCAGTATCATAAATGATATTTTACAATTTGGGCAGCATGTTTACAATGAAAATAATCATCATAATGCATATTTACGCGAAATTTTATCCTATTTAAGAAAATCTTAAATTTCAAGTAATTTACAGAGTTTTCAAAGTAGAACGTTCAAAATAATGTTCACGCTTTTATGTGAAATTTTGATCTATTCTTTCATGTTAAAAAAAGCATAAATTTCGAATAACTTGCGATATTTTCAAACTATGTTGTTGAAAGTCTATAGAGTTTTTGTCAATATAATGTTATATCTTAAAAATGGACGGCTTCTACGAAATCTATACACAAACTAACAAACTAATGTGCTAATAAACTTAGTAAAATACCGACAGACACTACATCAGCTTTGTGATTTTCGGATTCTCCACACCTCAAAACATAGGTTAACCGAAAACAAATTTTTTTTTGAATTTCTAAAAAGGAAAAAAAAAAAAAAGAGATCGAGAGAGAGAGGGAGAGGCGGTAAGATTTATGTAAATTCAGTGCAAAATCGTTTTACACATTCATAAAAAATTAGGGTTAGTTTTAGAGAGAGACCAAAAGTAATTAGCAATAGTATTGATAAATAATTATGAATTTAAAAAAAAAAGTTTTTAAAAGTTCAAACTTAAATTTAGAGAAACATTTTTGTAGATTCTAATTAATTTTCTCGAGCTTGGTACACCCCATACTTTTACCACTTTATATTTGCTGCATCATATCATCGGCCATTCTCACACGAAACAAACTTTTTACTGCCGGAAACAACTAGTAGACTGCCAGGCAAAATGCCGATCCGGTAATTGAATTTGTTCCGCTACTTGCCCTCCACAAAGGGCGGAGGGTTCATCACCCCTCTTAATTAACCAATGATTGTCACCATCCTCTCGGAAAAGGCCAATCAGCAGTTCTGTGTAGTGATTATATGCCTCTCATCAAAAAGAAAACTAACGGTGTATTCGTTAATCTAAATACTTATGAATAAAATTATACATCTAATTTTAAAAAATCTAGTTAAAATTAAAAAAAAAAAATAACTAATTTTACACACACAAAAATAAATAAATAAATAAAACTTATTATAATTTAGAGGATTTATCTGTTCTAGGTAGTTTATTATATGGTACAGTCCGTAACAAGTGTCCGAACACTAGCAAAAATTCCTATATAAAAAAAAGTACACTTCATACGGTTTTGTTAAAGAAATCCTTGTCGAACCCTGTTCTTAGTCAGTCTAAGAACACGATTCGATAAGGATTTATTTAGCAAAACCGTATGAAGTGTACATTTTTTACACAGGAATTTTTGCTAGTGTTCGGATACTTTTGTTACCGACTGTAATTAATCGATTTACAAAATATATTTTCTTATAGATATTTTTTGTTCTAGTAATTTACTCTTAGATAATCATATTATTATTATTATTATTATTATTATTATTATTAATCCGAATCATTATATATGAAGTAAAAGTTTAACGAAAAAAAAAACATATATATTTTTTTTTTGTATATACTTATGAACTAATTTACACAAAAATCTTTAAACTATTGTAATTAAAATGATTTGTGTGTTCTACGTGATTTATTAGAAGGTAATTCAGTGGTTTAAATGTTATATTTTTCTGATGTTTTCTGTTTTACTGTTTTCTGTAAACATTGTAATTTATACTAATTGGTTTATTATATTCATGCCTAAAATTAAAAATAAAAATAAATAAAGAGTAATAAAGTAATTACAAAGTAATAAGACTGAATTTAATTCTAATAATCGCATCAATTTTTAATCTGAATCACTATAAATCTACAAGTTTCAAAGATACATTTGTGCAATTAAATAAAACTGCAGCATTATAATTGAAGTGTCTCTTTTTTGAAATCAGTTAGTATGTCATCAATAACTAAATACATTTTAATATAAATAATATTTTCTAGAGAAAAAATAAATAAATAAATAAATAAATGCACATTTCATTTTAATCAATGCAAAAAAAAAAAAAAAAAAAACCCTGAATCGTTTTGAATTAAAATAAAGTTTTACTTTCGAAATAAAATAAAAACTTGCTGAATATATTAACATAAAGATGAGAAATTTTTCAGATAAAGCTCTAATTTAAAATGAAGGAAAAACTCCATTCAATACAAAAAATTAAAGGAAATAAAAAAATCCTCTCTTCAGCATTACTACAACTAATATGGCTATTCATTTATCATCAAATCAAGATATTTCATTACAATAACATACACCATCAAGTAAGTTCACATTGAGTAATTCATTAGGCTATTACTAGCTTTTAATACTAAATCTAAAATAAAATCCATTCTATACCACACATCATCCAGCTAAATCAGATACAATTTTTCATGCATATAAATTAAACTCTGGCTTCCGTTAGCCTGAAACCCACAAATTTAATAACTTATTTATTCAGGAACAATCTGGAGTCTTTGGGAGGTAGTGAAACTTTCATAATGCATAATCAAGAAATATGGTGCGGTTATCACAACGGCATATTCAAATTTATTCCATTACAGAATTTTCTTTGATGGCCTTAATACCTAGAGTGTTTCGACGTTAGATTAAAAAAGGAGTATTTTAATATTAGATTAAGGATTGACTTAGATATGTGCTTCTTTTAAAAGGTGCTGCAATGAATAAATGCCGGTTCCACTTATTTGCATAATGGTATTGATTTTGATCTTAATGTTTCTCTCTGGAGGAAATTTTTTTCTCATTTGACTATTAAAAAATCGAATAAATTTCATTATACATCTAAATATTATATTATTGCATGCTACCTTGCAAAACTTATCATGCAAATTGGTCTGATTAAATTTCCGAAGTGGAATTTTTAAGAGTTTAAGGGAGGAAATATTTTTATTTGTTTTAAATACAGCAGTTTTTCTGTCAGTGATTAATATACTAGACACGTTCAGATCTAAGATAATGAATTTTGTTTATGTTATTTTTATGACATTTTGATAAACGTTTCATTAAGCATAAAATAAATGATATATCTATTTTTGAAGGAAATGTGTTTAAAATTGTAATAGCTGTTTTGTTTTATCTTTTATATTGCATTTTAACGAATATAGTTCCATTTTCTAGCAATATGAAACGGTTGTTAAAGGAAAGCAAGAGTAAAATTAAATACAAACGTCTATAGCCTTTCACAGTAGGGAGACTAGTTGGCTTAGATTTTAGTTTTCTATTTTTTATTTATTTTTATTTATTTATTAATATATTTTTTTTTAACGATACTTAGAGAGAAATTATGATGAATGCATCAGAAAGCGCAATTCTTTGGCTACGAAATCATATATAACCCAACAATTAAATATATGTTTAAATAACCCCCCCCCCAAAAAAAAAAAAAAATAAATAAATAAATAAATAAATAAATAAATAAATAAATAAATAAAAATAAAAATAAACTTTTCCTAAAAACTCACAACTATGTCAACTAACCACGGGTGCAGGGCTACTTGGCATACCCGTAGGAGCGAGTTGGCATAGCATGATACGGAGACAAGGATACTTAGGTAGAATACAGCAAATTTCGAGGAAAAACGTTTAAATTTTTCTGTTTCACTAATATTTAGCCAAAAATTTCTGCTTCAATGTATAAACAAATAATGAGTTCATTGAGGAAAAGCAATCTGCTTATTAATATAGCTACTGATACTTATTCAAATCGAATTAACTCAATGTTTGAAATCAACTACAAATATGGGAATTGCGCGCTCGTTTATTTTAACAGGCTGATTCTATTTTTGCTCAATTTTACTTTGGTCGCACAAAATTTAATCATTCTCATCTGGCCATCTGCATATATTATATTATATATATATATATATATATATATATATATATATATATATATATTGACTATGGTTGACATGTGAATCTCGTTACCATCAGATTCGTCAATTTTTCTAAGATACTAACGCGATTTATACTTGAAAGAAGTAAAGTCATTTACCTTATTCAGGGTGGTCAGGAGTTCCCTTGATTTTATGGATGGCTTATCGTTGATCTCTTTTTGAAATTCTCCGAGGTTTGTAGTAACTGTAAAATGAAAACCCTCACCACCGTCTTAGCAGGAGACTCGCAATGATAACTCTTCATCTTGGAGAGATTCTTCAACCTTTGAATTATCATTAATGCAAGCTTATGCTACGCTATAGCTATATTTTAATTACACCAACTGACTTCATGTACTTAACTATGCTAACTAGTTGCATCACAGGAATTCGAATACCTAATGTAAAATAAGTACTATAAAATCCCAAACACCACAAACAAAAGACTATAACACATGCATGCGATCCCAGCTAACTACTATTTAAAAAACCGTCATTAGCAGCGTCTTAATTTGATCAACACATTCATTAGACCAAAAAAGTGCACGATGAAAAAATTTACTCACCAGTCAGAAAAATCTTAAAACAGAGACGGTTCCAATCCCCTTACATTTACGATGGATGGTGCACATATACATGCACTCTCCACTACTAAATTGACAGTGCTCTACCACTACTGTGACAGGAAATAGAAACTAAGGGCCAACTAGTCCCTTATGCCAAATAATCCTGGTCACTTCTACTAATAAGCATATCGAATTTAAAACTATGAGCAAGGCCATAGCCAAAGCAACCTGCCTCCGCCTCTCCCGAAATTTCACAGATTTCTCTAAAATTTTGAGTTACAATTAACTTTTAACACGTTTATTTATCAGAGATATCCTCATTTACAAAGTTTTAAAATTGAAGTTTAAGTATAGAAAAAAATAATAGTTTTAGTTTTTCTGAAAGGAAATGTCCACGTTCGACTTAAAGTCCTGCACTGATCACTCGGATTCTACAGCTAAATTTGAAGTCAATATGAAATCTAAAAAAATATTTCCTCCTATAGGAATCTACGAAAAAGAGATATTCACTATTCTGAATTTGGCTCGAACACGAACTGAAATCCAAAAATATTAATAATAATTCAGAAGGATTTACTTTGTAGATTGAAAAAATCTCCATTAGATTTCCGGTATCATTGCGCTGTAAAAGGGAAAAAAAAAAAAAAAAAAAAAAAATGACCCCTGATACCATTCTAGCTAATTCTTATGTAAAATGACCTCCTGAATCCGAATATTACAACCATTTTGCCCAGTCACCCACCGTGAGTTTGATTTTGGAGATGACAAAGAATTAATACTTAAAATGATAATAATAATAATGATAATGTTTTAATAAATAACGTTAATAATAGATTAAAGAATATAAGAAATGTAATACATAATTTCAGTGGCAACCTCTCCCTCCTAAATTTCCCCCTTGCCGCAAATGCTCATGTTTTAGAATTTTCTAACTCTGTAGCCCCTCACAAGATATTTAACAGTTAAAATAATCCTCCCCCTCCCCTAAAAATGAAATATGTAGCCATAAAATTACCTAAAAGTGATAAAAATAGGGGGCGTCCCTAAACAACGGTGAGTGATAGAGCAAAATGGGCGTCATATTCGGATTTAGGAAGTCATTTTACATAAGAACGGTGTTGAGGGGCAATTTTCATGCAGAACAGTGTATTTAGAGAGTCGGATACAGAGTATTAGAGATCGAAGTTTACCTTAGGTATGTTTTTCTTTAGTTATGGGTATAATTATATCCGTTATGCATCTATATTTCTGTCGAACAAATTTCTGCTTATTATTACATCTTTTTCAAATATGCTCTCAAATTTACCAGACTCGTTAAAAACTAAACCTGAACCGAATTCGAATTCGGCCCAGAAAAATAAATAAATAAATATATGAAATAAAGTAAAAAAAAAAAAAAATCAATGAACACGAACTCCCAAAGAAAAAAATAAAAGAAAGAAAGAAAGAAAGAAAAGAAAAGAAAAAAAAAAAAAAAAAAAGGAAGAAAAGAAATCAGCCAACCGACTCTAACAAGACTTCAAGGAAAAAAACAATGTGCAATTTCCTATATTTAACATTTTCTGTACTCCCCCCCCCCCTAAAAAAATAAAAAAAAATAAAGTAAATAAATAAAATAAGCAGCCTATGCCTTAACTACGTGACCAGACTTTAATTTGATAAAACATTTAACAGTAAAATAATAACAATAATAAGTAATAAAGTAACACAAGCGTTTTAGTGGCATTTGGTCGGTTTTTCAATTAATCTATGTTTATTTTCTGCTACATCATGCTTTCAGAAGTATCACTGCACCTTTCTTTCAGCAAATGGCTTAGATTCCTAATTTGAACAAATAAATATGTATATATATATATATATATATATTATTTTTTTCGGAAACATTATAAAAATCATTCAAGTATTATTCTTATATAAAACTGAATTTTTATATTTATAAAGTAAAGAACTTAGGAAACAACACTGATCTGATAATTATGTCATTGTTATTGCAAAATTACCCAAACGTTTTCGTGCGAAATTTGTTATGCAATAATCACTACAATAGTCTCTCTCTCTCTCTCTCTCTCTCTCTCTCTCTCACACACACACACACACACACACACACACATATATATATATATTAAATCTAAAACTTACAAAGGAACTATCCGAACTCTTAATAAAACATTATATTCTCTGTATTACTTCCAGCTGCATAATTGGGATTTGTCAGTTTTTATTTTGTTGCCTTCCGATAGTGAACTAGTTAAAATAAATGTGAAAAATTATAAATTTTCAGTCTCATTTGTAATTAATTGAAAAAAAAAATGCTTATCTCATCGTTATATTTTTATCTATGGAAGACTAAAACATTTAAATAAAATTTTGTTTCTTTATTTATAGTTTGATCATTATTAAAATTAAATGAAAAACATGAGTAATGTACACACGTAATATCTTTATCTTGACATCGATTTGAATAATACTCTTTCTGATTTATACATGTGTTAAAATTTATATTTATAAACTTATTTTTAACTAATTAATTAATCAAGTAATTAATTTAATAATTATGTAGATATTACATTTTGTTCTCTTCTGTCTGCAAACCTTTTATTTTTCTTTCAAAATTTATAATCTTTCTTAAAATTTTACACAATAAATAAATAAAAATGACTAGAAATCTGTCTTTAGAAGATTTTGATTTAATGCCAACGACATATATGCATATAATTCATAAAAGTCTTTAAAACATACAAAACATACATGCAAAAACCTCAAGTATTCATGCTGGAAACATGCAAATTAATTTCACGTGATCAAAAAATGGGTGACCTCTCAAATCTTCAGATTGAAATATGAATTGAAATAGTGATTGAAATAGAAATTTACTAATTCGACTTTAGCACTAAATAAATAAATAAAACAGTGAATCGAGATATTGGTTTGATATAAGTTTTTATTCCATTTGTTTTACTGCAAATTAAGAAATTGTTTCAACAACAGCAACTTAATCACATCGCTTCTACAGGATAGGTTTAAAAACTGGAATTCCTGTGTAATTTTTCATTACTATAGCAGAGTGCATTTTATTTTAATCTTTTATAATGCAACATAAATTTTAACAATATTTAAACTAATTTTATAAAAATAACATTATAATCCTCTCTCTCGCCCTCTCTCTCTTGCATGTTTTTAAATTTATTTTGCTTTAAGTTGAATAAAATTTCCCACCATTGTTGATGATTTTAATTTTATAACATTTTTTTTTCTCTCTCTTTTAATTATTCTCTCATACAGAATATATATAGATATACAGGGTGATCAGTTTAAAAGAATACCCTTTGGTTTTTCTTATTAACATTAAATCTGACGAATGTGGCAACTATTCTAACACTGAAGTATAATTGTTTGAACGTTTAAGTGTGGGAGACAATTTCTAATACTGTTGGACTATTACAAGTTTATTTGTGAGGTAAAACTGAAATGGAGATGCACAGTGTTACTCAATCCTATGATAATTTTATTTTTGAAAAACATATTTTAATTCAAATTTTTTACATTATCATTCCTTACAGAAAATGTTGAAAATGTTCGCAACCATTTTGAATGCAAACATGAACACGTCGAACCAAGTTTTTTAACACACTTTGCAGCATTGTTGGTGTTATTGACGGTTGGTGGTTGATCTCTTCAGTTATGATCTGTTTAAATTCATCGATGTTTGCAGGACTTCTAGAGAAAACCCTATGAAATGATAATGTAAAAATGATAATGATAATGCAAATGTAATGTAAGAATGATAATGTAAAGTATTTGAATTAAATTTTGTTTTTCATAAATAAAATTATCACAGGATTAAACACCATTGTGCGTCTCCATTTCTGTTTTACCTCCCAAATAAAGTTGTAACAGTCCAACAGTGTTGGAAATTGTCTCCCACACTTAAACAGGGTTCAAACAATTATACTTCAGTATTAGAGTAGTTGCCACATCCGTCATGTTTAAGAGTAATAAGAAAAACCAACGGAAACTCTTTTAAATTGATTACCCTGTATAATATGCATAGATTCTTTTAAAATCGCTTATAATTTTTTTATTTAATTTTATAAAGAAAAAATATATCGTATGTAATCTGTAGAATTAGGGAGAACACAAAATTTTACACCCAGAAAGAATAAAATAATTCTTCTAATAATAATTTTCTTGTAAATACTATGCTATATTTAACCTCCCTTTTTGTAAAAATAATAATTGAAAAATACATTATCACATTTGTCTAAATTAACGGACGTACTCATACGTCATTTGTACGAGCCGTTGAAAACTTATTATAGAAACGCGAACACGAAACTAATTTTTCAATCACGAGACAGCCTTGGTAAGCATTAGCAATTATTTTTATGGTTATAACGAACTCATTCATAGAAACGAAACGTAAAAATCAATCTATTTACACCACTTTTACATCCCCTACCTCACCTTTACGATTGTTCTCTTTGCAGAGAATTACCCAACTGGTATAAGGGGCCAAGAAAGCGCTGTGATCCCCCCTCCACTTCCCATTTTTTACAAAGTACAATTTTTTAGGAGCAACATATGGGAAGCGCACGTTGTTACATTTTCTCTTCATTTAAATCATATTGCAATGTAAAATAGATTCATAATAGGCAGCTATACAGAAAAAAAAAAAACTATTATTTGAATAATATTTAGAAGACATAAGTTTTAATTCAGCGTATAATGTTTATTCAAAACTCATATGGCCAATAATTAACCATGTGATAAAATTAAACTGAGAGTAGTGGGAGTACTTATTCCTAAAATTGTTTTACGATTGCTACCTGTACTGTACATTACATTGAAAAACATATACAGCAATGGGAGGAGGAAGCTAAATAAATAAATAAATAAGTAAACAATAAGAAATAAATAAAATAAGAAAATTACACTTTCTTTGAATGTATATGAAATACAATGAACAGGATTAGAAAGAGTTAAAAACACAAAATGATTTTTTTAATCCTCGTTTTTCTTTGTTAAACATTTGTATGCCACTATCATACCTCCGTATTTTTTCTTTTAGTTTTCAAATAACGGAAAAAATGACCCAGTTTTCTATCGAGAATGTAAGATAAATTGGATAGAGAAATACAGTTTAATGTTATAATGTAGGATTCATAATTTTTTTATTTTAACATTCATTTCAAACAACAAATTTAATTTTATTATAATAGACGAATTAATTCGTTAGGTTTATGCATTTTTATTTATTTATTTATTTTATTATTATTATTATTTTTTTTTTCATCTGGACTAAGATACACTTATTTGGTCTAGCAAAAATTTGTGCGATTTTTTTTTCATCCTTTCTTTGATAATATTTATCTGATGCTTGAATAAATACTTTCTTTTAACCCTTTCATTCCCAACTTTTTCCATACATAAAACAATAAATATTATATTTAGTCATAAATTTATTTCAAAGGTAATATATATAAATATTTTTTTTAAATAGGAGTAACAGTAGAGTACGAATTAATACAGCTAACAAAGCAACTGAGAGGTGTTTATTTGTGTTTAATATAACCACTGATGTCATTTAAAATCATAACTTTTCAATAAATAATAATATCAAAATTTTGGAAGAAATACATATTGCAATTAATTAAAATACAAATTATAAACATTAAAAAATAAAATAAAAATATTTCAAACAGTTAATTTACTTAAATTGCCCAAAACAGGAAACTGGTTCCGATATTATTATTAGAGTAGAGTAAAATATATTTTTATTTATCAACAAGGATAGTGAAATCGTCTAAAATTCATATTTTTCGGTGGGAAAATATATATAGATTTTAATATTGTTCATTTTGAGTCAGCAGGAGTGTTAGATGGTAAGAAAGAAAATCTGAAATGTTATGATTCCAAATGGCATCACGGGGAATGAAAGGGTTAAGAAGGTATAAAAAAAACTATTTCTCATGTTAAATTTTTTATACAACAACACAGAACTTTTTGGTAGACCTTATATTTTAATTTTAGGTCTTGCATTTTTTTCATTCGCTTTATGTATAGGAACCTACTATTGGAAATTATTTGAATGTTTTGAATAATTTCATAAATATAAGTTAAAAATAAAAGGAAATAAAATAACTCAAAACATTTAAAATAATTGTGATAATAGCTTTGAACTTTAAAGAATTCTTCTATTCTTCTTTGTGATGTAAAACTAGTAAGAGAATCATAGAAATAAACGAAAAATAAAAATAAATAAATAATTAAAATATTTTACTACTTATTAATTCCACGTGTTATATTAAAATCCCTTAATAAAACTCCCATCGGAAAATTTTTAATAAAGCAATATAAATTCTTCTGTTTTTTTTTTTTTTTTTTTTTTTTTCCTTTTGTTATTTTTATAGTATTATTGTTATTTTTATACCTCAATATGTATATTTTATAAAGCCTAAAACATTCGTGAATAATATTTAAATATTGTATAACAGAAGTAATGGTATTTAAAATTAATATTTCAAACGTATCTCTGCTGGTGATTTATCATTTCAATGTTTAAGATTATTTTCCTTTTTGTATTGAAAAGAATATTTTAAACTAGCAAACCCGTGCGAAATATTCGCATTTTATTACTTTTCTTATTCACCTTTAAAATTTGAAACTCATAAATGTTATACCAATTTCACCACATAATTAAAATTTTAATTTACCAGAATCCAAATTATTAGCCAAATTAATATTGTACAATGGTGAAACCAAAATAATTCAAAGGAAGGTTTCGAAATAAAATTCATGGTTCACGACCCGATTTTCATACTTCCACAGGCAGTACAATTTTAATATATGACTCCCACGTTGCCTTTTAAATTTCTGTCGTCATATTGGCGATGACTTTTTATTAATTTTGTTATTATTATTATTATTTTTAAATAAATAAATAAATAAAATAAAGTAAAATAATTCCTGTTTTGATTATATTTTTTATGATTGTGTTTTTTAGTCAATTTATGACACAAAAGTTCATATTCTGTATGTATCTTTAAAATGTTGCTAGTTTTAAAATGACACTTGCAAAGATTCTGAAGAAACAACTGTTAAAAATACATTTTTTCGTAAAATAATCTCATCAGACAAATGTCGTCATTTTTTCTTATTAGTCCATTGAGCTAAGCCCGCGTGCTTAAATATTGTTCATGTATAAATATTATTTTTTTATCCTCGAGTATCGTATCGTTTCGACAAAAAATAATTGAAACTGATCCACGTTAGAGAAATAGAGAATCTCCCTGATTACATTTGATATAGACATAAAAAATTATACAGATACTAAGAAAGAGCCCCAAAATCACATGCCACATCCAGATTGTATTTCAAGCATTACTTTTTACAGGGTAATGCCAAACACTTTCATTTTTCTTTAATTATTTTCTGCCCCCCCCCCCCCCCCCTACAAGCTTCAGCTGAAATATATGAGGTATAACATGTTCTTATACTCCTGAAGTTTCAAGAAGATTTGTCTAGTATTTTTTGAAATATTCTAAAAAAGTCTGAAATAGAAAGTGTCCGGTCATTTATGGAAAGTTAGTGTATCAATATATAGCATTTATTACGGTGGAAATATCAACTGTAAACCATTTTACAGCTTTCTAACATTACCGAATTTTCTTCCTTAGCGCTTATTGTTTCTGCTCTTACTTTATTATTTCTTTATTCCTTTAAATTTCTCTTCTTCATCTTTTTTTTTTTTTTTCATATTAATATAAAAACATCGAATGAATTTAATTGGATTCATGATGCTGCATTTAATGCTCAGAGATAATATCATATTTAAGACTATTATTAATGATTTTGTAGCTAAAGGCCTACCAAAATAAAACCATTTTCTTAAATAATTAATAGTTTTTAATACATGAAAGTTTCAATACAGTACTATCTTAAATTACATGTATTCGTGCTTATTTGTACCTCATACAGCCGGCAGCGAAAGTATACGAGCAGTAGCAATAATCTCTGTTTAAAATAAAAGTACACTTAATACTGTTTCGTTAAATAAATCCTTGTCGAGTCATGTTCTTAGTCAGTCTAAGAACACGATTCGATAAGGCTTTATTTAACAAAATAGCATTAAGTGTACTTCTTTGATATCGGAATTATTGGCTAGTGCTCGGATACTTTTGCTGTCGACTGAAAGTAGTACTTAATCTAAGCCAATCGTAATTAATAGCGTATGCTATTAAAATGTGAGTATTCCCACTTTTTCATAAATCATTTGTTTTAAAATATATTTATTATTTTCAAGAAAAATACTACTATGAAATAATAATATATCTTAAAAAGTTCAAAACTATTAACTTTCTATAAAACTTCATTTAAGTAGAGTAAATTTAAAAAAAATCAAAGTTATTTATTAAAATTTTGATTATCTGTTTCCTCATTTATACGTATATTCATTACCAGTCTCTTGAAAGACTTATAAACGATGTCTTATTGTATTACGGAATTACTTTGATTGAAGTTAATTGTTTACTAGTATTTAAGCTATGATAATTAATACTTTTGATTAAATAAGATATCAAAATGAAAAAAAAAAAAAAAAAAAAAAGTCCCCAAAAGCTATAACTGTAATGATAAATTAATAAATAATATCGCTCTATAGAAAGCCTTTACATTAATTACTGAAATTTCATTAGTTAATACAAAAGAAAAATTGCCAAACCATTATATATTAAAATTATAGAATCTCATAATATATCGATTTTGGATTATTATTTAATCACAGAGTATTCAGGTTTTGCACCAATAATTAAAAAAGTACTATCTTAATGAGCTAATATTTCCCCGTCCTTTGCTGTTATTTTTTCTAAAAAAAATCATTAAGGAAATTTTCTTTGAGTAAAAAGTGTTCGTCTTCGTTTTTTCCTCGGTAAAATCGAATATCTTTAATGGTTCTTTGAGATTCCATGTACTTATAATGGACAATACAAATTTGATTTTAATATTTTTTTAATAGAACATACGCGATAAAGAATTTTAAAATATTGTGATTACAATATTAATGATTTTTATTTATGGCTTTTTGTAGTTGAATGCATTTTTTCCCCCTTCAAATACTAGTCAGAAAATAAATTGGTTTTCACTAATCTTTAAATTGTAAATCAATATTAATTTTTCACGCTTTAGTTCAAAAAAGTAATTTTCTAAACTTCAATTAAAGTAGTTTTTAAATATGCTTATTTTTACTTTTTCAAAGGTATTTTTTGCTCGTGAATGCAAAAACATTTTATTAATATTTTGTGCATAACACAAAAAAGTCATTAACGATGTATTTATATTGAATATGAACAATCTAAAAAATTTAAATGTTTAAAACAATTATATTGAATTAAGAAATTACTATTATTATTATTATTATTATTACTTTGGAAGCAAATATATTCAAGAAATGAGAAAGTTTATCTGTATAAAACTGAAAAACACAAATAAAAGTATTATATATATTTTATTTAAAAAATGAAAATTAATAAATAAAAATTAGATATATGCTCTCTTTATTCCGAAATCTTAAAAACAAATCATTTATCAAAGATTGGCAACGTAAAAAAAAAAAAAAAAAAAAAAAAAAAAAAAATCTCTGTTAAAGATAACATAGTCATCTTACCATGATTTCCCTATTTAAATTCTCATTTAGGGGACTACACAGGAAGCTGGGTCATAACAATAACTATCTGTATCGGATAGCTGTCCAGAAGTATCAGAAGATATAATTTCCATCTACAGGCGTGGCTTGACATCTGTTGCATCGATTACCTTTTACTTAGGGAAGCAGAAAGGTTAAGACACTCGAAGACCTCTTGAACTTAGGAAAAAAAGAGACTCAACAGATGTATTAGAAAACGATTATTATTTTTGAAAAGTGTGTTTTAACGCAAAGCTAAGTTCCTACAATTCATATTTATATTAAATTTTAAAAGTTTTTTTTTCTTTCATTTAGACATTTTGCATTGATTATCATAAAATAAAAGAGGAAATTGTTCATTCGATAAGTGATAATTCTTTTATGTAAATAGAATTCATTTTCAGTTTTAGGGATTTTTCAAAAGCATTTATTATTATTTAATAATCAATTACAAAATTTTTATGAATTTGGTTAATCCATCCATTTTCCACCACTCTCAATTTTGTAAGTATTTTTAGAATACCTTGTAACTGATGTGTGTTATTCTTGCTCGCAATAGCAAGGGTATTCAACCTTTTCATATCTACGGATTATTTTTAGCTTTCTCTTACCCATAGGGACGAGAAAGCATTGTTTTAGGGTCAAATTTTCGAACGTGTGTTTTTGTTATATTTACACGTTCTGAGGTCCCCTGAATACGAAAATCATGTTTTTAGCAAATGGTCTGTGTGTCTCTCTGTTATCAGCATATCTCAAGAACAAATAGTAGCAGAAATTCCAAACTCAGTATTTTAAATGTGTATCATATAGGGATGCTATAGTAAGATTTTCGTTGAGATGAAGCAAATGGTTCGTGTACAGGGACACTCAAAAGTATCCAAATACATTACGTCTACGGGAGAAATTGCAGGTAAGTAGAGTTTAACATCTATAGACTGAACTAAACCAAATGAAACGAATAGATATTTTTTATAATGGAGATAGTCAACTGGGAAAATTTTTTTGTGTATGTAGGAGCCTTGCCTCCCACCTGGGGGGGGGGGGGAGAAGTCCCCCCTCGAGGGGAGTAAATTTTCATGATGGGTATCTTTCAAAAGAGCTTGCCAATACCTTTAAAACGAATGGTTGAACCCTCGATCTGCGATAATTTAAAATAAAGTTATTGATTTTTTTTTTTTTTTTTCATTTTTAACAAAAAAAAAAAAAAGTAATATTGAGAATAAATTCAACTTTTTTTTTTGAATATTTAGTATTATAGTACTTCTGTAATACGGAAATCGTCTGCATTATCATAAAAGATAATTTGTTTAAATAATAATTTTAATAAATTATTTTTTAAAAACAATTATTTTTTAATAATCGAATTAAATTCTGTATAATTGTGGGTGCATTAATGAAACGGAAGGTTGAGGGGGCGGTAGCCACCTTTACACTGAACTAATTATCATATAAAACTCTTCCGAAGCCTAATTTGAATTGTTTAACATAGGTTTACATAACAGTACACGTTATCTTACCTCTTAATCTCCAACCTGTATTTATAGTATTCAATTTCAGGGTAAGAGAAAGTCGTGTGAGTGACACACCAGATTATTTATGTTTGTTAGTAGCAAAATCTTCTAATCGCTCACCAATAACGTGTAAACACTAAAGAATTATGTTAAAATCCAATGAAAATGTGTTTAAATAATTTTATATTTAAAAAAAAAAAAAAAAAAAAACTTTTAAAGTCCGTTTTACAAAATTTCATTTTGAATGCTTAAAAAAAAGTCAATTAAAATTAATAAAGTAAAGTCCTTCAGTATCAGACAAATTCCTGCCGCCCACGACGAAAGCTGCAATGTCCATTAGTAGGGACAAGATTGACTACCAATGCAATACACTACAGCATATTTGATATTAAAACTAGCATAAACAACAACACAGCTGGTTTCTGTAATGGATTGCACAGAAGGCTTAGAAGACATTACAGTTGTAATGCCACAGTCTATGAAAGGTATTAATATATATATATATATATGTATATATATATATATATATATATATATATATTGATATCTTTATACTATATTTAATGTAACAATACATTTCATTCATTGGCAATCATTTTCTAAAAATATATTTTAATGTATCTTAAAGCTGCATTTAACTAAAATAAAAAGCATTACTAAAAACAAATATACTTTAAGGTATCATTCTGAAAGTAAAGTACTTTAGCAATCTGACAGCCTTCGAAATGGGCAAAATTGTAATGTAGTTTTCGTTGCATAGTGTTTTCAATGTGGTAAATTAATATTTTTTTAACTTGAGATTAAAAATGTAACTGTGCATATGATTATAATCCTTATAACTACTATTTACGACCTTCGAATTTCACAAATAAGTTAAAATTTTATAATTACATAATTGTGAATTTTAAGTATCGTGTGGAAAAAGAACAACTTAGTGACCGGATATATCCGTCAACGGCAGTCAGTTGGTTAACGATTAAATGATGTAAGGAGTACAGCTGAAAAATGTTTAATAATCTAAACAAACATCATAATTTTTCTCTTTTGTTTATTTTTCAAAATGAAATTATAAATGCATCCAGGGATTTATATTTAGAACTTGCTTTAAAACGCAATAAGTAAAATTGTCTTGTAGTATACGAATGCTGTAAAATAATTTTGAATTATGATCTAAACATTTTTTATATGTATCATAAATAAAAAAGAAGGGGAAAAACGTACATGCCTTTTTACTTTTGATATTGATGATATCTGTAGACGCTTGATGTAATAAGTTTTTTAAAAATATACATAATATGTATATTTTATTTTAAATCTCTCTCTCTCTCTCTCTCTTTTTTTTTTTTTTTTTTTTTTTTTGGCGCCCAAACAGTGTGGTGGTTAGCGTCCCTGACTTCTACACGGTTGGGCCCCTGGGTTCGAATCCCGGATAAGGAATGGATGTGTTGTCCCTGTTAGGGGTAGCGATGACCGCCCATTGGGTGCTCCTTCACAAATTATCATCATTTCGGCGACATCTCGGTCTATGTTTGTGGGATATGCGCCGCGCCATTAGGGTAAAAAAATTCTGTTTGTCTTGTTATTTTTTTCTGCCAATGTTATAACTTATTTGTGCGAGAGTTTGCAGAAAGGCGTAATGTATCACACACGACGAATTAAAATCGCCATGTCACTAAAAAAGATGTCATGGAGTAATTAAGAAGCTCGATATTTGTTTTCCGCCTGAATTAAAAGAAATTCACTTAACACAAAGAATCAAAATTTGTGATACGTATTTCAAACGTAATGGAATGGGTTGTTTTTTGGAAAAAATTCCCACTCGTATTTATCGTCTACAATAACATTAATTGAAAAAATTATTATCCACACGTAATGAATCAGCAAAAGGCGAAAGATGAATTGGATCAAAAGAACATCATGCTGTGAATTTGGTGGGATTACAAAAATGTTGTGTATTTTACGATGTTTTCAAGCAATTAAGTGATCAATGCAGATTTTACTGCCGAACTCATATAAAATTCAATGATGCAATAAAAAAAAAAGAGCTAAAATTCGAAAATTGCAAAGGAATCGTGTTTTTCCACGACAATACGACATCTTTAATAACGCGTACAAAATTATAAACATAGTTGGGAAATGATATCGCATCCCCATAAAGCTCTCTCCATGCGCCTTCGAAATATCCTTTGTTTCGAAGTTTAAAAAATTTTTTAAACGGTAAAAATTTATTAATAACTATGACCTCAAATTGCACTTGAATGAGTGTGATTTGAGGACTTATCGGTTAAATTTTAATAAGGGCCGAAGCTGTAGGAACACGGAATCATGAAATTACTAGAAAGATGACAAAAGGTCCTTAAATGGGGTGGAAGAAATTTGATTGACTACAATCTGTAAAAAAAAAAAAAAAAAAAAAAAACTGTTAAAAGTATAGGAGAAATCTGGCAGCTGGGGTGCCGCCGTACTTTTAAGCTAAAACCTGTTTGATTTACAGGATTCCTGTGTAAAATATATGCCAGTGATACAATTTTACGATTTTAAATTGTATATTTGATGGAGAAATACTGGCACTCCAGCTGCCAGATTTTTCCTATAACTTTTTTTTTATTTTTTTATTTTTTTATTTTTTTTTTTAAAGTGCAGATTATTTTTTGAGTAGATTAAATTGAGTTTTATTTTACTTTGTGAAAATGAAATTACTTTCTTGCCGACCCAATATGTGCATATATCCTTTAAGCATAGTGAAATATTGTAATTGCTTCCAAAATTCTTACGAAAATATAGGATCATTCTTTGAAAAGTTATACAATTCAAAAAAATTTAGAAAGTTAAATAATAGATTTGTTTTGCTGTTACTTCAGAATATAAAATTAGGGAGCAAAGTTAGCCAAAAAAATCAAAAAAGTTTACTAAAAAAGTTCACTTTACACTAAAGCAAAGGAGCAAACAAATTCTTATATCTTATTTTTTTAAATGAAGTTTTTAAGATTTGTGACTTGTGTAATGTTTTATGAAATTATCGTATAAGTTTATAATAGCTCTTGAAGCAATTACAATATTTCATTATTCTCAAAACAAAATACATGTAGATAACGAAAAAAAAAAATAAATAAATAAATAAATAAAAAAAAATACATACGGGAAATAAATTCTTAACTTGTAAATGTAGCTCATAATAAAACATAAAATGACTATAAAAAAGAACTTATATTGGTTTCCTATCTGTTATAATTATAAACAAATAGTATTTTCCACATGAATTGTATAACACATTCATAAACCTTTTCATATTCATTCCCATGAATCTATAATTCAAAGACAAAATACGATTAAATGTTAAGCATGTTAATTCATTCTGAATCATTCTCCTTATCTCATAATTTCTTTCAGCAATCAGGAAAATTATCAAGAATTTTACGAATTAAACATTTATGAATGTCGTTAGTATTAATTAAATCTTAATTAAGAAATACTAATTAACGAAATGTTAATGAATGAGCAGATTCATAATAATTCATAAAGTTAATTTGAGCTTAAGGATTTCCATGAATTTAAATGTCTCATATAAATCATGCGTCACTAAAATTTTATGTTGAATTATTAAATACATATTCATTTAAATTTGTGAGCAATTACAAACTTTTTCATTCTTTATTGATTTATTGATTTTTTATTTATTTATTTTTAATCAAGATTGAATAGTAATGCTTCAAAATGTGAATGTATAA
Source organism: Salticus scenicus (assembly GCA_963930645.1). Taxonomy (NCBI): domain Eukaryota; kingdom Metazoa; phylum Arthropoda; class Arachnida; order Araneae; family Salticidae; genus Salticus; species Salticus scenicus. The sequence continues at coordinate 314,812,762 of OZ005654.1, forward strand.
TATATTTTTCTCATACTAAATCTAAATTTTTATCATTTTAAATAGTTTTGGGATATGCCTTTGTATATAAATATATATACAATAGTTTAACGCTTATCAGTCTTAAAGGGGGAAAAAACAACATATCCAAATAATTAAATGTTTCAAATTGTCGAAATAATCGTTATATGACATGACAAAAATATAAAAATTATATGTTGAATCTGGATAGCTAAAAGTTTTTTATTACATTATATCTAATAATGATAATAAGAATAAAATATTTAATTTCATTTGAAACAGATGAAAATTAAAGATTCTGGCATTTTTCTCCAGATGTTTCTGTTAGTAAACAGACAACCTTTTAAATAATTTTGATGGTTTTCCTTTTTCTTTTTGTAAGAGTTATATTTTTATTTTGTGTCGCCACAATTGCATTTTAAAAGCAAATTCAATAATTTATTTTATAATAATTTAGTTATATAATAATATCCAAAATATTATATCTAAAATCATCGACTCGTGTAATAATTCAATTTCATTCACATTCAAATTATTTTTGTTTTAATTTTAAATTATTTAAATCGTAAACATTATGAATAAAAATATAGGCTGATGAAATGATTTAATTTCATTCTTATCCAGTTTATTTTTACATTCACTTTTCTTTTTTTTCAATACTTTTTGTCTGAAACATTACAAATAAAAATTTCAGCTGAAGTAATATTTTAATTGCATTCATACCTAATTTTTTGTTAGTTTTTATTAATTTATTTTTTCTTTAATAATTTTTATCCGAGGCATTACAAGAGTAAAAAATCAGCTGATATAGCAATTTAAGTTCATTCATTTATTTTTTCCCCTTTAATAATTTATATCCAAAAAGTTATAAATGAAAATATCGACTTATGTAACAATTTTATTTTATTCATATCTAAATTATTTTTGTTTTAATTTTTTAATGATTTGTTGTTTTAAGTATTAATTGTAAGTAATGTATTCTGACATAATAATTTAATTTCATTCATATTCATATTCATATTCATTTTTTTTTTTTTTTTAAATAATTTTCATCTGAAACATTACAGATAAAAATATCGGCGGATGTGATAATTTAATTTCTTGCATATTTAATACTTATTCTTATTTCTATTTTTATTATATTTTTTTGTTCTTTTCATACCGGATTTATTTTTATTTTTATTTAATTTTTCTTTAATAATTTATAACTGAAACATTACAAATAAAACTATCAGCAGGAGTCAAAGTTTAATTTCATTCATACCCAATTATTATTTCTATTTATTATTATTATTATGATGATTATTATTATTATCATTCCAAATTTCTTTTCTTTTCCTTCTTTTTCCTTAATTTTTCTTTAATAATTTGTATTATAAATAAAAATACCGACTTATGTAAAAATTTAATTTCAATGATACTCAATTTATTTATATCTATATTTACCATTATATTTCTTATTATTTTTAAACTTAAAGCGTGTTTAAAGGCTATTTAGCAATTATAATTAAAGCTTTAATAGGGTAAATTTTCAATTTTTATATCGCAAAACAAAATTTTCACTAAAATTAGATTTTTATGTAACTATTGTAGTATAGCAAAATATTTTTATCATCAGATAACATTCATTGTTTCAGTTCTTTTTTTTTTCTTTTTTTTATTTATAAATTAAAAAAAATAATAATAATAAAGTAAATGATAGAAAACTGTAAAATCAAAAATGTTTAAAGGCAAAAATACATTTCTAACACAGTATCTGCTAAAGAAATTCTCTTAGGTGAATAACCTATTCATTTTCAACCATATTGTAAATTTGAGAAAACTGCCTGAAACCTGATGTTATAAGCATGTACCTCAAAGAAGAAATCCAACTCCCCAGTACCGACTTGTTATGTTTAATCGAAGGTGTCAGTTAAAACTCTCCGCGTGCTATGATTACAGTTATTATGAGCTATCCCGGCGACCGCCCGCTTTTCCTCGCCGAACAAGGAAACATTTCATTACGGACCCCCGTCTATGCGAGAACCGCTGGCGTTTGTTAATCAGTACCCACACGAGATAGCTTTGAGTGTTGAAGGGAAGCAAAAAAATATCGGAGTAGATAGATTGTTTCGAGAATTCATATAGATTTCTAAAATGAATATGGAATTACTATCAACTATATCAGCGTTAATTTTATTACCGTCTAACGAAAGAGAAGAAAAGTTGCTAGAATTTGTTTCATTTAATTTTGTTTGTTAATCGATAGCGTGGGGAACAAAAGTATCAGAGTAAGATTTTTTTTGAGAATTCATATATTTGGCTGAAATGAAAAAATAATTACCATCTACAAATTAAGCGTTTTCTTTTATAACTTCTGTGAAAAAGAGAAGAAAAGTGACTGCAGTTTTATTTCTAACTTTGAAGGTGTTTATGGGAAGCAAAAAAAATCAGAGCAAGAAAATTATTTAGAGAATTTATATGATTTGCTGAAATTAAAATCGAATTACTCTCGACTATATAAGAGTTTACTTTCACCCCACTCTGAAAAAAGAGAAAAAAAAAAGTTACTACAATCAGTTTCATTTCTTAATTTTGTTTAGGAGTAAAATCGTTCGCGAAGTTAGGTATTTTGCAGAAATAAAAAAATAATTTCAATTTACAAAATAAGCGTTTTCTTTTATAACATCTGTGAAAAAGAAAAGAAAAGTGGATGCAGTTTTATGTCTTAATTGTCTTTGTAAATCAGTGCAAAGCTTTGAGAGTGTTAAAGGGATCAAAAATTTTTGATTAGAAAGATTTTTTCAAGAATTCATGATATGCTGAAATTAAAATGGAATTATTCTCCACTATATAAGTGTTTGCTTTTAGATTATAATAAGTTTAATTTCTCAATTATGTTTGTAAATCAGTACTCACACAAGATAGCTTTAAGAGTTTTAATAAAAAAGAGGACAAAAAAAAAAAAAATAAATAAATAAATAAAATAAAATAAAATAAAAGGGCTTAGTAAAACAAAAATAGAATTACTTTCAACAAAATAAATATATTTTATATCAACCAAGGAATTATTCTATTATATGCTTACATAATATAATAATTTTCAACAGAAAAATTCTATAATTCGCTTAAAAGACATTATATTTTCATTTTTATAATATTTTACAGTGTTTTAATCTGGTCAGGTCAAACAGACCAATTGACAATTTTCATATAAAGTTAATTTTCATAAATAATTTTAAAAAATTATAATTTTAACGCTTTTAGAAAGGAATCCGTACATTAAAGCGCACTTAACCAAATAAGTGAACACACGATCTATAACGTTTTACGTTCAAAATAGAATTACAAAAAAAAAAAAAAAAAAAAAAAAAAAAAAATCCTTAGGTGTAGAGTTACATTTTACTTCGACGTCTCGACGGCACACTTGAACTAGAGAAAAATATTTATGATATTTTGCACAGTGAAATTTCTGATCTTCATCTTAAAAAACTGTAAAATACTATGCCATTGTGCATTAAAGCAGTAATCCCATATATAGGCGGAATTACCCAATCCATAATACATATTTTTATTAAATAATTGTTTAGATCTAACAAATAAATAGTTTTATTTCATAAAATAGCACTTGTTTATTTCATATAATAAATCATGATAGAATACAAAGTATATATTTATTATATTACGTTTAAAAAGAAAATTTCATGTAGATTTTTATTAAATACTACATAAAGTGTAACAAAACGAATTATTAAATCGAAAATGTACATAGGTATCATGTTATGACTTCCGTATTATACAAACATAACAATTTTATTTGTTGCAATCATTAGTTTTTAAATTATTACAAACCCAAAAGGTATAAATCAATTTTTCTGTAGTGCGGTTTTTTTTTTTTTTTTTTTTTTTTTTGGTCACTTAGTGTATATATATATTAGAATTCAGATTCTTATAGTCCAAAATGTATCGGAAGAATAAATCTGATAAATTAATTTGTCTATATTATTCGCTGTTAACTTATCGTTTTAAGACTAGAAAAAGAGAAACGACCACTTTAACTGCAAAGCTATTTTATAATAAGAATAAATAATTCATAGCTAAAGAGCATTTAAAAATGATTATTAAGAAAACAAAAATTACTTTATTCTGCTCTGTAAACTAATTGTTGGTGTTAATCATATAGTTTTAGGTATTAAATAAGTCATAGATCATAAAATTATATTAAAATTCCTTAGCTACAGGCTTTTCTCAAACCTTTAAAAATGCAGTGGATTGGCGGTGCATCGGTTGAGACTAAATTGTTCCTTATTTCCTCCGATACTTAGCCAGTATTACAGAAAATTCCGAACGAATAAGACGACGAGATTGACTTGTGTTCGAACCCGGCACCTCCTGTCTATCTGCTTCGAGTGCAGAATCTATTGGCCATTGGTACCTCTTGGCATTAATAATCTATGTGAATTGCAGGATTTTTCATTTTTGATTTCTTCTCTTTTTAACTGCTCTCGAAAACAATAACAGTGTGAGATGAGTAACTGATACCGTAATTGTTTTGTATATGTGACAATGGTAAGTGAAATTTAGAAATTCGTTAATTAATAAATATGTTAACTCTAAGGATAAGTACAGGAGGAACTAGTCATGAAAATTGAGAATGTGTTTAACTTCTATAACCTTTTTACGTATCTCAGCTAAAATTAAGACACTTTCCTGTTTGTAATCTTGAAACATTTTTCTTATTTTATACTTTTTATTGTTCTTGTACAGAAAGTAAAAAATGAAAGTTTATTTAATATTCTTATATGTAATATATAAGAATAGGTGGTCTGAAAATTGGAATATTATATAGATATTTAGTGTGTATAAGTATGTATTTTATATTACTGTGTTCAACGTGCAGCTATCAGAATGCAATTTTGCTTATTAAATAACCATATTTCTAACATTTTCTAGATCTCTAAGTAAGAAAATAAAGAACTTTTTACGATTTCTTTCTCCCTAGATCAGAAAGTTTGAAAATTTTACTCAGAAACAAATTAAAATATTTTTCCAAGTATATTAGAAAATTAACTTTGTTAAGCTAATAAGCGAAAAATTGATAATTATATATTACCTTCATTTTTAAATAATACACATAAAAGATAACCTTACATACAGGCAAATATGGAATAAATATAGTGGATTTATACTACAGGTATTCAACACGTTATTACATACATGTATACTAGCAATAAAAAAACTAATCTGCTCTCCAATTGCTTTTACTAAGAACGAAGTTGCGTGGAAAAAAAGACGCGGAGAAGTTAGCGTCTCTTAAAACCATGGTAACGGGGGAATGAAGAACCCTGAGAGGTGGCCTTCACAGGTCTATTTTTTTTACACAGAGTATAGTACTGTATCCAACATCAAAGGTTATCACTATAGTAAATTATATTTCAAACTATAAATAAATAGACAGAAATAGATTCTTAATCATGTAGAAAATGTTGAAAAATACTAAATTAATATATATATATATATATAAAAAGAAAAAAAAAAAAAAAACATAAATAAACTGACAATAATGTTTTAAAATAATTATTTAAAAATTTTCTCAATGAGGAATTGAAGAAAAGATATAAACTGTAAATGCACATTTTTTCAAAAATAAAATAATATACTTCTAAGTATATTTCGATAACAGCTGCAAATTTCGTACTTACCTAGTACATGTTAAGACGTTAACCAGACAAAGGCACACAGCCAGAAAAGTCCAAAAATTATTATTATTATTGTTATTATTTATTATTATTATTTTTTTTAAGAAGAAAAATACCTTAAGCATATAATATTTTACACGTGTTTTGTATTTTATTCTATTTTATGCATTTATATATTTATTTATTATTATTTTGCTTTAAAAGAAAAAAAATAGCTCTATTAAAGATATTTAATTCTAAAATTAATATAAAATTGTCCTTTATTTTTATTTTTAGCGTAATTTTATACACTTATAATGAAGTGCAAAAAACAAATTATTTATCTTACTCATTAAGCTAAAATTCCAAAGTACATCATTATTATAAAAAAAAAAAACTTTCTCGGGACATTTTTTAAAACTATGTTTTTAAAATATACTCTAATTAAGTAATTAAAAGTAATTATGATCCACTTAATAACAGTTAAGAAAATGAACGTGGTGGGAATAAACATATGCTTCATTTTAGCCTCAATAAACAAGAAAAAAAAATTATAACAGGAATAATAAGAGAATTTAAAGCCACTTTGACATAACATATGAAGGGGAGTCAAACTCTAGAATCTGGCTGGTAAATTTAGAAGATTAGTGGAAACAATTTCTTTTTAACAATGGTTATTAAAATAAACAGCAGTTTGTAAAATTTTTACCCTTTAGAAATATTTTGGAAGAGAAAAAATAATCAGAATTTATTTAAAAGCATAATCGATTATCTTCGCATTTTATACGAAAACACAAAATAATTTGGTTAGATGTTGCGAATAATAATAGATAAGAAATACATAAGTATAAGATGAAAACTTTACCTTCTAGTTCTGTTCACGTACATTTGCACAAACTTAAAGATATTTATATACGAGCTATTATTTATTTTCACTAGTCTTATTTATTTATTTATTCATTATTATTGTTTTTTATTTATTTATTTAATTTAATTTAATTTGTTTATTTATTTATTTTTGTTACAAAGTTTAGCATTTTTTACTTTAGTTTGCTTGGAGAGCACTGATTTGACGGGAGTTAGAATGACTTCGCATAAGAATTTAAATATGATACATCTAATCATACCTTCCAGCATTAAATATTCGCTTGGTATACGAAAAATTTGTTTTTATTTAATATCAATTATAGTTTAACCCATTAAACGCCGCTATATGAATCCCACTGAAAATTTATGAATTTTCGCATATTTTGGGTTTTAATGTGCATTTCTAATCATATGTAGTTTAAATAATTAACAAAAATATATTTTGTTAGAAGATATGATATGTTTCGAAAATGGAAGATTTGACACCTAATTGGGGTAGAACGCATGTTGAAAAACTGCAAAACCCTTTTAAATTAGTTTTCTTGATCCCTGTTTGTTATAATTTAAGGAAAGAATTGTTTTATTTGATATCCATTGTTTTAAACCCCTGTGCTCGAAAAAATTACTTTTGCTGATTTTCTTTCTTTGCTGATGTTTTGCAGAAAAGCAAACATCTTTGTTTGAATAATTGAAAAAAAAAAAATATATATATATATATATATATATATATATATATATATATATAAGTTACATTACAAACTCTTTGAAAAAATTACCAACGAAATTAGAAGTTTCAATATTTAATGTAAAAAAGAAAAATTATATTTATCTTAATTACTTGCAGTGAAAAAATGTTTTAAAAATTTTTCTCACAGCGGGAGCTTTGGCGCCTATTGGGTTATTATCTAATATATTTTTAATTGTTCACTCTTTACTTTTCTTGCATATTTATATAAAAATTCGGATGTTCACGTTTCTCTGTTTTATCCTGCTTACCTAGCGATACATCTATGGCTAGCTGTAACTCGTTCATAATTCATAATACACAGAGTTGAAGCCAGCATGGTGACATAACGACAGTTGTCGAAAATTCACCGGTAAATGTTGCCAAAGTCACATACACAGATGACAAATTTATCTTTAAAGTTTTTCAATAAACATTTTATTCTCTTTTAATTAATAAAATTAAAAACATGTTTGAATATTGTCCATAAACATATGAAATGTCTGTATTTTCTTTTATTTTTTTTAATCTACTTAAAACATACTTTTCATTCCAAATTTCATTGTTTGCTTTCTAAACACCTTTAATAGACCAACATTGGACTTCAAGAATTTTCATTTTTCAATGTTTTTCACCGACACAACTTTGAGTCTGATATAATGCGATGCTGCTTTCAAGCTGCATCAGAGCTTAATTGTTTTGCTAAATAAAATGCTCTTAATTATTTCGACTTGTAAAAACTGCATACTCTTACAATTTATAACGTTTACTTAAATACTTTAACATTTAATTTTTACTTTGTAACGGGTTGGAAGAATCGAAAAGTGTTTTATAATAACTGTGTATCCCATGAACTTTCTTTATTATTTTATTTACTTTGGTCTTAAGGATAATTAAATTTCTTCTTCTTGTTCTTCTTTTTCTTTTTCATCTTATTTTTATTGCCCAGGTATGTAGAATCAAAAAGGGTATCCCCTGTGGTAACGGTAATAATGATGTACCACTGGGATTATTACCCTGAGGTAATAATCCCTGTGTACCCATGATCTTTCCTTGTTGTTTTATTTACTTTGGTTTTAAAGATAATTAACTTTCTTCTTCTTCTTCTTTTCTTTCTTTTTCTTTCTCTAATTTTTCCCTCCTTGTGTTTGTAGAGTCGAAAAGTGTCTTATAATTTATGTGTACCTCATGATAGTTCTTTATCATTTTATTTAATTTGGTATTAAGGATACGTAATATTCTTCTTCTTCTTTTTCCTTTTCATCAGTTTTTCGATGAAAAAAAAAAAAAAAAAAAGAAGGAGGAACTGTATTTTATACTTTTATGTTTAATTTTGTTATTTGATTTCTCAATTAAACCTTTCTTCCATTGGGGAAATTATTAATAATGAAACAGTAGCACATGCACAGTTTGTATTTAGAATATATTAAAATTAATGCATTTGAATTGTTTTTTCATTCTTTTGATTCACCTAGTAAAAATAAATATAAAAATCGTGAGTTTAAGTGCATTTGTCCTCCATTTTATATTTCTGTGTCACTAAAATACAACTTGGCTGCTCTTTGGCACCATAAAACTTCACTGTTGGCGTGAGCCCTGTAATTTCTGAATAACAATTTGTTTTAATTAGAGATACAAGTGTAAAATTTTAGTTTATATTTCTGAATATTTAAAACAGTGTATTTAAAACAATTAAAAAACAAACAAACAAACAAAAAAATTCGTTCTGAAATAAATATTTTAGTATATGTTATTTTCTCTTATTATTCTTTTTACTTTCCGAACACTATAGTGAGGAAAGTATTGTAATCATGTCAAAAATCCGAATTCGAGATTTTGATGTTTCTATACGTTTTGAGGTCCCCTGAGTCCGTTTTCACTATTTTTACGATGATGTATGTATGTGTGTGTGTATGTGTGTATGTATGTGTGTATGTCTGTGGGTGAACACGCTAGCGTCTAAACGCTTCGTTCGATTAACCTGAAAGTTGGTACGCATATTGTAAGTCACCATAGTACGAACCCTATAGATTTTGGTGAATCTAGCACTTATAGTTTTTTTACAGGGATACAAAGAAAAATTCTTTATCATTATGGCCTATGGGAGCAAAATCTTAAAAGTGCGATAGCATCTAAACGCCTTATTCAATTGAGCAAAAATTTTATACACATATTATAGATCGCAAATACTCAATCTGTATAGATTTTGGAGAATCTAGCACTTATAGTTTTTTTACAGGGACACAAAGAAAAATTCTTTATCATTATGCCTATGGGGCCAAATTTTTAAAAATGTGATAGTGTCTAAACGCCTTATTAATCCGAGCAAAAAAATTGTACACATGTTATAGATCACAGTTGAACTAACTGTATAGATTTTGGTGAATCTAGCACTTACAGTTTTTTTACAGGGACACAAAGAAAAATTCTTTATCATTATGGCCTATGGGACTAAATTTTTAAAAGTACGATAGCATCTAAACGCCTTATTGAATTCAGCTGAAAATTTATATGAGTATTATAAATCACTGTTGCACTAACTATAAGCATTTTGGTGAATCTAACATTTATAGGTTTTTACAGGGACACAACGAAAATTTCTTTGTCATTATGATCTATGGGCTCAAAGTTCAGTAGCGTTAAATAAAACAACGTGTAATAGATGGAGAAAAATACTCAAACACTCTATTATGGTTTTCTCTCTTTTGTTTGTTTAACAACTACTCTTTCTTTACTTTATCTACAAAACTGTTAATTACTCAATGTTCGGAAAGTCGAGTGGAGTCACTCCAGATTTTTTTTTTAATAAACAATCATCTGTACTTATTTACATTCAAGTATGTTTTGCATATACAAAGTTAATAGTTCTAAATTTTGTATACTATTTCTAAAAATTCATTTTTGTACATATTCTTTGTCTATAAGCATTAATTTACAAATTTAATAGCTGGAGTAATAAGAAATGCTAATTAATTTAACACTACGTGCTTTTTATAATGAATATATATATATATATATATATATATATATTCTTTTTTACAAAGTAATAAAACTTTTTTCCTAAAATCGTTTTAGGAAATAAAATAAGCATTTATTACATCGATATCAACGCAAAAATTATCCAATATATATATATATATATGCATATATACCTATATCTGACGATTCTCAAACAATATCAGCATTAAGGAAAAAAAAAATACAATACATAAATATATATGAATTGGTTATAAAGATGTACACTTTGAGGTTCCAGTATTCAACTAGAAGGGTTAGATTTCGACAGTAATCATATAGCTTAAGATAGGGTGTTATTCTTGCACAAAGAAATAGAAAGTACACCCTGGTGCAAAGAGTTAAGAAAATAAATAAAAATACTGTCATTGAAGGGTAAACGACCTTAAAATATAGTCCCAATTAAGTCCATTTATGAGCACGTCGAACCTCAGATGTAGTAAAAAACAGTAGAATTTACCTACATGTTTAATAATTTCAGAGAAGACCTTAAAATATAAAGGTCTTTAAAAAAAAGTACTTACTCGGAGTCCAGTTAAGTCCAATGTTTTGATCGAAAGAGTAACTTCAGTCGGTGTGACATGGCAGCGCTTACTGTAAAGCCAATTTTCAAGTTGAAATGTTTTCTGTATTTTTAATGCTTTTGAACAAAATTGCAAATTTTAAGATTAGAGTATGTAACGGGTTAGTACAGTCGTAAAATGTTTTATAGACAAACTGCATAGCTTTATTTATTTATTTATCTATTTAAATTTTTAGGATAATCCGTATACCATATCCTTTTCCCAAAACATCCTGAGAATGTTACGGAAAGGTGTTTTAAATTGATTATATATATATATATTATTATTATTATTATTATTTTTTTTTTTTTCTAGTTCGACGTCAAAAGCACACCTAAAGGTGAAAGTTAAACCATTTTATGTGTTTCACCCAGTTAAAACTAATAGTTCAACGTTTGAAAAAAAAAAAAAAAAAAGTTAAATTGGCATTTTTAGCTGTAGCCAGTATTTTGGTGCTAAGTGTCACCATTTCATGCATGCTTATTCGAGAAAAAAACCCGCTAAATTGGTGGACATTGCACCAAAATATTGATTGAAGATAATTAGTATCATTTATCTGGTGAAATGTCGGATTTTATTTGTAACAGTGTACAGCCAAGTGATTTATAATGTATGTGTACCCCATTATATATACATATTGCTTTCTTTGCTTTGATTATTGTGCTAATTAGCCTTCTTTCTTCTCTATCTCCAGTTCATCGTCGAAGGCGTAAGGACGGTCGCCAACGCCGACAAAGAACCACATTCACTAGCGAGCAGACGCTAAGACTCGAGATGGAATACCACAGAAATGAATACATTAGCCGACCGAGAAGGTTTGAACTGGCAGAATCCCTTGACCTTACCGAGACTCAGATTAAAATATGGTTCCAGAATCGGAGGGCAAAGGACAAAAGAATTGAAAAAGCCCAGATGGATCAACAATTCAGGTTAGGGAATAGACACATCTAATATTCCTTTTTTTTTTTCTTTTTCTTTTTTAATTTCTTTTTAAAGGTTAGTTTAGGCTCTTTTGATCTTGCAACTGTGATGTGAAGCGGATATTTAACAATAATTTAATTACCACTGTATTGAGTAAAGTTATAAGCAATACCATAATATGGTTCAACCTCACTTTTAAGTTTTCTGCTTCTTGCGATTAAATTTAATTTGTACCAAAACTTGGAGCTACTATACATCCACTCACAAGGGAAGTATGAATCAATAGAATTCCTATCGAAACCGAACCAAGCTTAAATTAAAGAACATGGTTGAAAACGTGTGGTAATGTGAAAATTTTGTGCAACAACTTGACTTGAGACAAGTACAGTCTTCAGTACAATCCCCTTCTTTGTCGAGTTTTTACTTATTTATTTATTAAATATAATACAAATATTTGGTTCAACAAAAAATTGCCAAATTACGGCAAAAGTTTAAACCATTGGGTAGTAGCAACTACTTCAGTACCAAGTTTTGGTTCAAACTAAGACCAAATTTTTACCACTGTATTGTTGCAGCAGCTGAATATATATATATATATATATTTTTTTTTGTGTGTGTGTGTGTTTCAAATTATAACTTAAAGTTTTGTAAATAAAATGCAGCATTTAATATTATGCGAAAGCATGAAAAGAAGAAAGTATTAGTCTAGTACGCATTAAATCAGAGCAAATAGATTAAGTTTTAAACATTCCATAATTCTACCATGCGCGAAGATATATTCAATTTTAAACTGTCGAAAACTAATTTACGTTTCAGTAACATGCAATTTATTTTTCCAATATCGTCAATATGTAATTATGCCTTCACTTCTACATCATGATATTAAAAATTAGCATGTTTATGTTTAGTTTGACATTTACTTTTAAAGCCTCCAGAAAGATAAACTTTTAATTAAGCATATGTCGCACATAATAAATCAAAATTCAGACATTTTATATCTTTAATTCATCTCCGTAAACACATTTTCAATTATCTAAACCTTTCATTGAATGACATGTTTCAATAAAAGATTAGTTCAAACTCAATCAAAATTCTTACAACCCTAATATTTAAAATACAATGGGCGCTGGAATATCCCCAGTGTTACTCAGACATCTCTACTGGCAACGGAAATTCAATTTTTTTCTTCGAAGAGCACCTGCCAAAAAGTTCTTTAATGCATGAAAAAAGCTTGGAGTGCGAGCCAAGATACATAACACTCCAAAATATAAGTGTTCTTATGATTACTTTTTAACACAATGTCCATAATCAGTACCTGAACGGAAATTGTCCAGGTGATGTGTTATGAATACTACTGTTATGTGATCAATATTTAGAGAAAATGTCTGCAAATAACTAGTCGTTAATACCGCCGAAGTGGTTGTTGACGCTTCTGTAATTTCACCTGCCATTATGCATGTAAGAGAAAACGAATGCATTCGGCTTAATTTGAAAAATATGCATGATTTTGTTATTTTGATAGATAAACACTTCATGCAAATTTATCACATGTTAAAAATATGGATCTATATGTTATCTGAAGTACACGAACGAAATCATGACTAATAGAAAACTTTTATACTTAGTTGCACTACACATTAACAATTAATTATGAAGTGAAATATATGTAGATATAAAAGAAGATCTATATTTATATATATATATATATATATATATATATATATATATATTCATCTATCTTTCTCTATATGTAGATATAGATATATAACATATATCTATCATTTCACATGTATAAAGTAAAGATTCAGGATATTTATTGAAGTGTTGGAAAGTACGTAGAAAGAATGGTTGTATCGCTATAAGTAACATTATAAACATATTCGAGAAAACGATTCACATTATAATACACATTATAATACATTCACACTTAATGGACTCATATTATAATATAAAAAATCGCATAAAATTCTCTTATAAAATAATTTGTCTTTTTAGGACTGAGGGTCTATTAGTCTCAATCTGGGATTTTTGCGTTGTCGATTTCGATAGTTGGACATTTGTCGAAATCTAAAATTTATCGAAAATATAGTTGAATAATTTGAAAGCGATGTTATGATTTGAAAAAAGAAAACAAAACAACAACAAAAAAAAAAACTAATAGTCCTCCGTCCTAAACTAAATTCTGCTTTTGCCAGAATTTCATCAAAATCTTTTATTATTATTATTATTATTGAAAGAAAAAGAAAAGAAAATTAATAATAATCAGTATCGTTACAAGCGATAGCGAAAAAGTTTTTTTTTTTTTTTTTAATAATTTTGAATTAGGAAATAAAAACTGCGCGTGAAATAATATGAAATAAAAATAAGTAAAAAAAAATGAATTTAATGATTTAATGTTTTTGTTTTTCGGGGGCTGCTCATGTATATAAAAAATGCGTATTAAAACGAGTCGAAGAAGAAAGCGAAATAAGTATTGAGTTATATTACGATAAATACGATATATAATATGATACGATATATTAGACCTATCGTCCAGGGTTAGTAGGCATTTTGTTGAAAGAAATAGTTTGTTCGTTTGGTGCAACTTGCACATTAGTCCCGTGAGGTGCAACTTGCACATTAGTCCCGTGAGGTACAACTTTCACATTAGTCCCGTCAGGTACAACTTTCACTTTCGTCCCGTCAGGTACAACTTGCACATTAGTCCCCCCCCCCTTTTTTTTTTTTTTTTTTTTTGCTATGTTTTACCCATATATGTTAGAAAAATGTATTGTTTTTGTATAAAATTTTTCAAGTTGAGATTTTGTTGTATTTACACACTTGAAGATAAGATCCCCTGAAACAACAATTCGTGTTTCAGCAGTTAGTCTGTAAATTATGTATCTGTGCGTTTATTTACAGATTTTTAAGAGTTTATTTTATATTCTAATGCTTTCTTTTATATTCTGTTATTCGAATTATGCACATTTTGCCATTGGGAACAATCTCTTGATAATAGTAAACATTATACATTTTCTTATTAAAATCGAAATTATTTTAAACTATAAATAATTTTGTCAAGTAAAAGACAAATTTTTACAGTAAAGTATTATAAAAATTTTAGGTATTACGCAAAATATGAAATACTTTGTGTAATTTTTAAAATGTGTTATTGAATAAATATTTTCTATACAAATTTTGAACTTTTAAACGCAAATATTAAATTACACTAAACTGCAAGAAATCAATTACATGAAGAACAAGAACTGTCATGTTTTATAATTGTACAAAAATATTGCACTTTTAAATTTTAAATTATTTTTAATACATATTTTAATTAAATATTATAAATTTTAAAACAATACTAAAAAGTATTTTATTCTAGGTAAAGAAACAGACGCATTTATGATATATTTTACAAAATGTTTTAGGGGCCGCGGTAGCCCAGTCGGTAGAGCGCCGGCCTCGTAATTGAAGATTGCGGGTTCGGTACTCGAGCCGGCCAAAGACCGCCGTGTACACTAATGGTGGCTGGTGCACGTAAAATCTGTCGTGGCCGCAATGTCCTCCATGTTCACATAAAAAATTATACCTCTGGGGGTTACCGAAGCGAAAGAGCCATCCCTTCCGTAGAGGATCAAAATTGCGATGGCATGTCTCCGGACCATCTCTAGGGGTGAGTCCCAGACCGTCGCCAATCGCCCATCTGCGCAGCATTAGTGCGACGTAAAACCCAACCAACCAACCAACAAAATGTTTTAAAATAAAATAATCTTTTTCGTTAAAATATTCGATAAAAATTAAATGATTCTTGATTAAAAAATAATTTGTTGATAAATGTGAAGATTCATTATAATATTTGATGTGTCGATCTCACTTATGAAATTCCCAAACACCTAAAACAAGTTATACGTATGGACATTCAGATTTTTTTTTTTTAAATACTTCCCGATTTTGTTAAAGTACAGTCGGTAACAAAAGTGTCCGAACACTAGCAAAAATTCCTATGTAAAGAAAGTACACTTCATACGGTTTTCTTGAGTAAATCCTTATCGAATCATGTTCTTACACTGACTAAGAGCAGGATTCGACAATGATTTATTTAACAAAACTGTATGAAGTGTACTTTTTTTATATAGGAATTTTTGCTAGTGTTCGGACACTTTTGTTACCGACTGTATATTAAGAACTTCAATTCAACTACATTTTATTGAAAGCAGTATCTATAACCTTTAAGATTCACTTTCACATATATAAATTAGTGGAAGTATTGTTATTTGTGACACATTTTCGACTCGGAGTTCCTGTTATATTGCATTACGTGCAAAAACTAACTTTTTTTTTTTTTTTTTTTTTTCCGAAAATTATATTAGTGCGCCTATAAGGGAGAATCACTGCCTTGAATTGTATCACTATGTCCACAGTAATATAGTATAAAAGAAAGAATGTGTGAGTACTAAAGTGGATTGTTTAGAATGATTTACAGAGATAGACAATAATAATAAAGACACATTACGGACTTAGGAGAGAAACTTTATGATACTGTACAACTGTAAAGCGATAATAATGACGTAATAAATATCAGTGCTCCCTTAATGTTTATTATCGAATATAAAATAACATATTGAATTAAAGTGATATTGAAAATAAAACAGTATTGAAAATAAAATCACAAAATAACTGTTTCGGGTCGAAAGAATAAGTATGAAAAAGTTTTAGGGCGATTCTTCATTAGGCGGGAAAATGTAGGCACAAATCCAGTGACAGGAAACTATTGTTTCGTGCTACTGCAATTTATAATCTTGCTTGAAAAATATATCTGTCTTCAACAAGCTTTTATGTGCATCGTAATACATTTTAGTGTTGTTAAATTTATTTAAGATGAAATATCACAATTGCTCTTTAACACTTTGTTAGCTGGTCACGTGGAAGTACGTTGTTTTTATGAAAAACGTGCCCCACATGTATTCGTTCTTCTAAAAAAATATACTTTACATTTATTTATTTATTTTTTTTATGTATTAATGTTTAACAATTTATGTACGCACTGTGTATGTACATATCAGTCACTGGCATTTATGATATCAGTTGCTGAGAATGAAATTTAAATAATTTAATCACGACACCTAAGTTCATTTTGTTAAAAAATAAAACGTTTTTGAGGAACGCCAAAACGCAGAGCATACCGTTCAAAATAGGAAATATACCTTGGTGACAATGTGTAATCTGGGAATTGGTGTAAGAAATATTTATTGTTCATAGAATTTGAGAAATTTGAATTTTATTAACGTTAACAGTTTCATTCTGTAGTGACACCAGTTTTTTATATTTAATGCATAAACATATATATAAACATATTCAAAACTATGTTTTGTTAGAATTTTTAGTTTTAGTTTTTAAGGAAAAATATTCCATTTTTGGAAACTTCCGACATCCTTTTTTTTTTTTTTTTTGATGGATTTACACTTTGAAATGTTCTGAACACATTTTGATCATTTTTAGAAAATGCATGTCTATTCTGTCTGAGGGTATCGAAAATGTTTTGGACATTATATATCAAGAAACAATAACCGGAATTTAATCAAACTTCGTATTTAGTTAGACCTTGATTTAAATTGGGATCAATCTCTCAATAGATGGTGCTTTCATACCATTTTTTCATTATTTTTAATATAGCAGTAAAGGCTGAGATTTCATAAAATGTACATGATGAGAATTATTTGTAATTTTATAATGTTAAATAAAGAGTCTGCACCTTTATAATATTATATATATATATATATATATATATATAAAGGATGCAGGTTCTCTCCATGTTGGTCCAAATTTTTAATATCGTTATCTAAAAAAAAAAAAAAAAAAAAAAACTCATGAGTATTTTTAAAACGAATGGTTTAAACATGGTTATGTGATAATTTGAAACAAAAGCTATTTATGTTTACTTTTAACCCCCCCCCCCCCAAAAAAAAAAAAAAGGATAAACTTTCTAAAAAGTGCATTTTTTCAGTCTTTGTCTGCAGGACAGAAACTTAACTTTCTTTTGATATCCAGTGTTATACCTCTTTGCGACGAAAATTGCCTGCATTTATTGTGTAAATAATTTTCAAAAGTAATGGTTTTAACAAATATGTTGTACTGCGTGAAATTTGTATAGGAGAATACAGAGCAAAGTTTTGTGATGGTCACAATTGTCTAGCCTTTTAAGGTGGGAGATCTTCTTATTTAAATACTATTTAGTGATCTAAGACTGAGCAATGTTTGCCTAATGAATCTATCGGTTAATATTTTAGTTTAAAATGTCCACTTATAATCATAATTTAAAGCTTTCTTAACAATATCTATGTAGTTTTGCAATAAATTTCATAATCAATGCATGGTGCAGTATTCTACTTAAATTAATTTTGATGTAAAGTCATTCAGAAGAAAAAACAAATTAAATAATATTAATTGAAATATTTTTTTTCTGAAAAATAAAGTATTTCACCTATTTTTATCCTAAATTATTCTTGCTTAAAAACATTCGCCAACTAAATTCTAATTATAGTTATACTTAATTTCGATGCGGCATATAACTGTAAATAAAAAATCTGATGTGGGCACCACATGACTTCCTTATACACTTTTAGAAATATACATAATGTTAAAAAACATTGTCACTGAAGCCGAAACATTTGGCTAAAAATATTTTTTAAAAATGCATGCATACGTAAAAAAAAAATTAAAAATAAAATTGTGCCTTGAGGGGACTCATGTCAAAGTTGTGCCTTGGGGGGGACTCATGTCAAAGTTGTGCCTTGGGGGGGGGGACTCATGTCAAAGTTGTGCCTTGGGGGGACTCATGTCAAAGTTGTACCTTGGGGGGGACTCATGTCAGAGCTGTACCTTGGGGGGGACTCATGTCAAAGTTGTGCCTTGGGGGGACTCATGTGCCTTGGGGGGACTCATGTCAAAGTTGTACCTTGGGGGGGACTCATGTCAAAGCTGTGCCTTGGGGGGGGCTCATGCCAAAGTTGTACCTTGGGGAGGGGACTCATGTCAAAGCTGTGCCTTGGGGGGGACTCATGTCAAAGTTGTACTTTGGGGGGGGGACTCATGTCAAAGTCGTGCCTTGGGGAGGGAACTCATGTCAAAGTTGTGCCTTGGGGGGGACTCATGTCAAAGTTGTGTCTTAGGGGGGGACTCATGTCAAAGTTGTACCTTGGGGGGACTCATGTCAAAGTTGTGCCTTGGGGGGACTCATGTGCCTTGGGGGGACTCATGTCAAAGTTGTACCTTGGGGGGGACTCATGTCAAAGTTGTGCCTTGAGGAGGACTCGTGTGCCTTGGGGGGGACTCATGACAAAGTTGTACCTTGGGGAGGGGACTCATGTCAAAGTTGTGCCTTGGGGGGACTCATGTCAAAGTTGTACCTTGGGGGGGACTCAAGTCAAAGTCGTGCCTTGGGAGGGGACTCATGTCAAAGTTGTGCCTTGGGGGGGACTCATGTCAAAGTTGTGTCTTTGGGGGGACTCATGTCAACGTGTTCTGAACTTTTCTAAAAGTTTCAAATGTCTAGCTAGTCGAGAAGTCAGTTAAATTGCAAGATTTGTCCAAACCGTTTTTGAGCTATTACCGTTTTTTGATACATTTTGCCCATTATAAACCTAATTTTTCTAAATATCTCCAAAACGGAAAATCATATAAAGTCCAAAAAGGGAGGTGCACAACTAGATGTTATAACAAACCTATGTACCAATTCGCAACTTTCTACGTCCAACCGTTTTTGAGTTATGAGACATACACCCACACACCCACACACACAGACACACATACATACAGATGTCACGAAAAATCGTGTAAAGTCGCTTATTATCTCTAAAACGAGAGCTCGTGTTAAGACGAAACTTGCAGGTGTGCAACTAGATATCATGACTGTCACACGTATAAATTGGCAACATTGAGCGATCATTCGTTTTCGAGCAATGTGAAATACAAAATCCATTTTGCACTTATACTTTGTATAAGGAAGTAAAAATAAGTGCATGTTTTTGAAAAATTTAATTTTAATAAATAGTCAAATAAGTTTGTATATGTAGTTATTTGAAAGAAATTTCTCAAAACTTTCCATAAACTATTTTTTTTTTTTCACCAGAGTTAAATGTTTACGATTCTGGTTTGATATTTTTTATCTATAACAACTACAGTTTAATACTTTTTTCTACATCTTTGTCTGGATACTCATGCTCAAGGATTTGTAAACGCTATTCTACATCTGTGGAATCGACATGTCATAAATTGGCATGTCACAGGAGTCATTAGACCATTTAAATAATAAGATTTTTATTAATCTATGTATAATCCATGTCTTCACGTATTGTGCATATGTTTTTCTGTGATATTTTGAATTTTTAAAAATAGACATTAGAAAAATTTTACATTAATTTTATTTATTTATTTATTTTTTTCGATAATAAACTATAATTTTTTCTTAATTGTTAGCATATACCTAAAAGGAGTCCTGTTTTTCAGCTATTACTTTAATTAATTTAAAATAAATTTGCTTAAAAACATTCATGCGTTTTAAATTAAATTATACATAGTATTTACATATATTAAAATTAAATAAATTATTATTATTATTAATTAGCATTAACGTTAATATTATTTACGTAAATGCTAAATAATTATATTGCTCCTCCTAGACACTCTTTAATTTTTTTCTTAGCTTTCCTGAAAATCAGGTCAACGAAAAAATATTTTGTCATTTTGACACTTGATACCTTATTGTCAGTATTATAAATACATATATACATACATACATACATACATACAAACGGATAAATAGTTTTTAAAAAAAACGTACAAAAGAAAAAAAAAAAAATGTCTTCAATCATAATGATTTACTCACACTCACACTTTCCTTTTTATTTAATTGATGGATAGAACGTCAAGATCTATTCTACTTTCATTTTTTTTTTTCTTTTATATCCTTGATCCAGCACTCACTTTATTACCTCGATCAAAATGGCTTAATTTCCCTTCCAAGTAGCCGATATATTAACCTGATAAATATTAATGGTGATCACCATATGATTAAGTGAACTATTGGCGCAAGCAGGTGATAGGGGCGTTGGTCCCCTCTTGGTGTTTTAAATCCCTTACTTTAATGCTGTGCGTGATGTTCTAAAGTGACCGATGTCAAATTGTTATGAGATAGAAGCCGGATTACGATTAAAGATAATTGGGTCTGTGAATTGCCCATGATTTGAGATTTTATTTTACAGACAATTATTTTAGGCAACTGGCCAACTGATGTAGTAGGTATTTAAACAGCATTTTTGAGAATGTTAAAAAGGAATTGACTTAATATAGTTTAATTATTATGTCTCGGCACTTAACACTTATAACGTATCTCTATAATTATGCAATTGCAGCTTCAGTCACTCATTGTTAAATTACATTTTTTAAGTGACTAATTAATAGATAACATTGACAAATTTTCATGAAATTTATAAATCACGCTACTGTTTTTATTTAATATTGCATACTATAGTTAACGCAAAAAACACTTGCAAACCAAAATGTCTGTGAGCTGTATCAATTATAACAAATATGTAAATTATAATATGCATATATATGTGTGTGTGTGTGTGTATGTTTTAACTTAATATATGATAAGTAGGGGTTTGAAAAAGTAGAGTAACAAGGGATCTGACAGGTATACAAATTATGAGTATAAATAAAAATCCCTCTGAAGATAACGGAGACGATCACAGGAATCAAACGGTGTCAGTAGCTGGAGCTGTTTGTCCAGTAACATGACTGAATCTCAGTTAGAAGGTGGCTGCGTTGACGAAAACATGATCGCGATTGAAATAAGGAGCGTGATGAGATTTTCGTTTAAAGAAAAATTCTCCAGCTGAAATTCATCGGCAATTGGTAGAAGTAAATGGTACTAGTGTTATCTCATGAAAATTGTGTGTTTTTTGTGCACGGAATTTGACAAAGTCAGAACAGACGTGAGAGATGAAGAAAGAGTAGGGCGACCAAGCACGTCCACCATAGATGGTAATGTTTGCCGCGCCGAAGCTGTGATTGAAGATGATCGTCGCATTACTCAATTGTGCAATTTTACATTGAGTAAAATTGCCCAAGAACTCCATATCTCATTTGGCAATGCACACAGCATTGTGTATGGACAGTTGGGCTATCGGAAGACATGTGCTCGTTGAGTTACAGCGTTTTCAGCGAGAGGTATTGGACCACCATCCTTACAGTCCCAACCTCGCACCAAGTGATTTCTATCTCTTCGGATATTTAAAGAAACACTTGGGAGGTCAGCATTTCAGAACCGATGCTGAGGTTCAGCAACTTGTCTTGACGTGGTCCTACAGCCTTGACGCTGATTTCTTCGATGTCTATTTCGATGGTTTAATTTACCGATAGAACAAATGCCTCGATAAGTATGGTGATTATGTAGAAAAATAATATATACCTGTACCTTCCCACATTTTATATATTTCTTTATTTACTGAATAAACGCTTACTCTGAATTGTTACCTTACTTTTTGAAACCCCTTTTCGTACATTTGACTTATTAATTACATTTATAAAAAAAAAAATAAATAAATAAATAAATAAATAAATAAATAAATAAAAAATACAAACGTTCTTTTATTTTCCCTCAAATAGATACTGAAATAATTGTAGAATGAAAAAATTATAAAATCTATATTAGATTTATAAAAATGGCGGATGTAATTCTTTCATGAGCTTTCCTAAAAAGGGCTATTTCAAATGTAGAAGAAAAAATGTCTGTTTTCTTTACTTTACTTTTTATTTCGTCGGTGTAGTATATTTATACGCAGACTTTCTCACTTTAAATATAATAAAATAATAAATGATTTGTCTTATATGAAGACAAGATAACATAAAATTTTGTAATTTTACCATTTTATTATTATTATTATTATTATTACTATTAACATTATTTTTGAAAACTATTTAGATAGTCATTTTAAATTTAGAGTCAAATTTAAGTGGTTTATTAAATATCCAAATCGTTATATTTCGTTACATTATAGGCAGTAATTTAAGAATCCTTCCTAAACTGAATTAAATGCATAAAATAATTTCATTTGTTGGAGTTATTCCAACTACTTAACTGTATTCGAATTTATTTCAAAATTCGATAATTAAAATTATTAACATTGATTTGCCGATTTAAGTTAATTTGCGATAATGAAACAGCGGTATAATCATTTAATACTTGCGAGAAAACTTTTGATTAAAATCAAACAATCAGGTTGTCATTAATTAAAGCGGAAACAGTTTATCGAGTTCAAAATACAAGCATTCTCAAACAGTTAGCATTCTAATTGAGTGTTCTGCATCTTGTATAATAATGCTTCATGTGTACCATTTTCGAAATACTGAATAACTTCGAAATTTTAATGCTGTTTTAACGATATAAATTATTTCAGTCCGTTGTCTTAAAGTCGGATGTGCGTGAATTTAGACTTTTAAATGATTTTAGAAGGTATTTTACAAATTTAAATTTCAAGCATGGATGTCAGGATATAATTAATCGAGTATGCTAAGTCATACATGTGATAATATTTATGTATGCTTCGCCCAATTTTCAAATCTTTGCATCATGTTTTAATTTACACTTTATTCTGTATTCGGATATTGATATATCTAGAACTAGGTATATATAATTTACTGATGAACTCATGTATATTTTGATAAAATATTCAATATTCAGTTCTGTAAGTGAATATGTGATAGATTTTACGTGATTCATATTGCAGTGATTGAATATTTAGTTGAAAATGCAGATATCACGCCAAATAGAAGCTATAATTTTGGAATAAATACAAAGGAAATTAAATTACATATCTTTATATTTGACAGCATTTTGATCATATTAACAAGTAAAATAAAATTAATATATTTTATTAAACTTAATAACGGCTTAGTTAAAATTCGAAATAAAATACATTTTCTATAGTTACTTAAATTTCTACATAAATTGATGAAAATGATTTATTTGCTTCAATTATTTCATAAATATATAACAGAAATTTCCTGCCTTGGCATCAATGTAAAGATACACTATTTTAAGTTTATTTTCATTAATATAGATTCAGCTGTTTGATTATGAATTCGTTTTATGTACTTTTTAATTTTTAAAAAGAATTTGGCAAATACATTAATTAGAGGTGGGATACAAATGTTTTCATTTTAACAAGGAAATATCGTTATCTTTTAAAATTTATTGATGTAATAAAATGTTGAATATATTCATCATCAAAACTGCTAGCTTTTATGTTATTTAAGCACTATCATTTGCAGAGAATTTTGTTCTGTTGAATTTCTAACATTTCGCAATTAAATAAGACAACTATTCTAAAACAGTGCTCTCAAAAAATATGAAAGAGTTGGTACTATGACAAATGTATATATTATATACATAGATGTATATGTGCATATAAAAAATAAAGGGGATTATTGCTACTAATTTCTGATTTATAATAGAAAAAAAGTTTTCTAGATTTGACAAATCCAGTCCTTTTTATAAACGTAAGTGCTATTTGAGACATCCCACTGTGCTACAATTTATACGTGTACACCCCCGCTGAAATCATCAGCGGCAGATGTTTTATATAACTTTTTTAATCAAATCTTATGTATAGAATTAGAACAGCTGCCCATTTTCTTATATGCAATTAAACGTATATGAAAAAAAATACCAATATTTATTACGCTTGTTCAAGCTGAATTACATTACATATTACTTTTGAATTCTACGTCTTATTACTTTGGCTGTTTTGGCATTACACAAATGTTATTTTTGTGTATTGAATTAAAGCTTCTAATTAGCAGGTAATCATGCTTTGTACTAATAATTATTTTTTTCGTTATAGGTGTATGGCTCTAGCAAATTCTTTGGGTTCCCTGTACGCTCCTCCTACATCCAGTTCCGGTGTTTGTCCTTCTTTTTGCGGCACGTGTTACTACAAACCTGGAACGTCCTCTCTATTAAGCACTTCTACAGCAACACCGACGTCTATGTTAGCTTCTAGGTTTTAAAATATAAAGATATTGGATGTTTATTTGAAAGTCAGAGAACTTATGGCATCGGATATTCAAAAGTTGGAACTAACTGAGTGATATATACTAAATACGGATTCCTTCACTTATGAAAAGAAAACAAAAAAGTACTTTAGTGTTGTCAATTCAAATAGTAACAAACTTTCCTTGAAAATATGTAGCACAATACTTAAAATTAATGTGTTTTATTCTTGTGTAATTGATGAACTGCAAAATGACAGATTATACTTTTAAATGACAGATTACGTTCGATAATGTTGTTTAAACCACACGAATGTTCCTGTTTTTACAAACTCTTTATATTGTAATTACGTGTACAAAATATACGTTCCTATTTAATTTTTGTCTATGGATATTTCAATTTAGATGTATGTGCCCTGCGTGATATCGCAAAGAACAAATCTAGTCACTATATTTCAATAACTTGTTTTAGATCTAGAGAAGAAAAAAAAAGAAAAGGAAGAAAAGAAAAGAAGAAAGATAGAAAAAAAAAGTATTTTTTCTTTTTGATTCCAGAGAAAAAAAAAACACAATCGTATATTTTATGCCTATCAAATTATAAGTATTTATTTTCGACAATACAGAATTTCTAAAAATAAAGTTCAGTTAATATATATTTGCAATATTAAAAAAAAAAAAAAAAAACTTCAGATGAAAATAACTATTTACTTATCCAATTAATCATTAAAAAATATAGATGATTCATTTTCATGAAAATTATCTATAATTTGCAAGTCCATTTTTAACTATAAGTTTAAATACCCAAATTCACTTTGCTAGTCATTTATTAAATATTATAAAAAAGAAAATCAGTATTTTTTTCTATTAATCATAACACTGAGCAAGTTATTGCAACATTTTGCATTTTGTTTAGTGATTTTTTTTCCTCCAGAAAATCGAGATAACAGGGTGACTAACATTAGAACTTTTCCAAATTTCCTGATTTTCCCATGACTATTTTTAACCATTTTCCGTGATTTTACTATAAATTAAGCTATTCCCCCCCCCCCCCCCCCCAAGAAATATCACAAAATTAGCGAATTATTTTGCGATTTACAAAAACGAGGTTTCAAATATGGCCTTTTCGCATAAAATTTGTCAAAATTACCTGACTTTACATGAAATTCCCTGACTTTTCCAGACTCACTTAAATTTCCCGAATTTTCTATAATTCTATGACTTTCCCTGACTAGTGGCCATCCTGGATAAATAAAAAAATTTTGGAAAAAATTTTTTTTTTGTAAATTAGCGAGCTTAAATTGGGGGGAATTTTTTTTTCTTGTTGTTGTCACAATTCTTCCAAATTATATACTTCAAACTATATTGTTGACAAAGTTCAACTTGAATATGATTAAAGATTATTAGCAAACATCAATATCCAATAAAATCGAATGATCGAAACTTAAAATTTAGAACTATACAATATTTTATTCTCTTTTTTATTTATTTTTACTTTTTTACTTTATGTTTTTACAACCTATAAATTTAATACTAGATGCTTATGTATATTATAATTTATTAGTTAAATACTATGTAAAACTATTTAATGATTTGAATTTTTATCAAAACAGTTTTTTTAAAAGTAATGCAAAGATATTTTATGTAAAATGTAAAGGATGTTCAATTTTTCTATTTTTAAATTCTGATATATAACAAGATAGAAAAATAAATTTATTTCTCTTTATTTATATATGACAATATGTAACTAAAAATGTTCTCTGAGTCACTTTATTATATAAATATGAATTAAAAATCTATATATCATAAAAGGCTTTAGAAACATTAAGAAATAGAACATTTAAAATTAAAGATACATTTTTGAGTGTATTCTTTTTTTATGGTTACAATCAAAACTAACAAAATCAGAATAATAAATTTTCACATCAAAATGTTAATGTCATTCTAATTATGTGAAATTGTATAATTATTCAAATATACATGATTTCATTTTGTATACTACCTTACTGATATGTGTATAGACATGTTAAATAAACATATTTAAATCTGTAAGTTTGCATTATTTGTACGTTCATATATACGTTCATTTCTATTTT
The DNA here is from genome assembly GCA_963930645.1 of Salticus scenicus. Taxonomy (NCBI): domain Eukaryota; kingdom Metazoa; phylum Arthropoda; class Arachnida; order Araneae; family Salticidae; genus Salticus; species Salticus scenicus. Next base: position 314,839,637 of record OZ005654.1, read on the forward strand.
TTTTATTAATATATTTATTTATTTTTTATTTATTATATGTCTTTATTTTATGAAGCAGTGTAATGTATTCATGTTTAAAAACATGCATTTAAAGACGTGTATACTCACAAAACTTACAAACTTTCGATTTTCACAAAAGAAGGCAAATTTAATATAAGGATTTCAAATAGCATTCTTTAGTATTCTTGCAAAAGAATACATAATTTACTGAACTATTATTTGCTCAAAATATTATATTCATATAAATATACATATATGCAGAAAATTTTCTACATCATGTATCAGATTTTCACAAGAATCAGTAGCATTAAATGTCTATAGATTTTCAGTATATCATTCACACACACACACTACATTTGTGTATTTTTATCCCGTAAAATTTTTCTAATATTTGTATGTAAAATTTTAATCTGTAATTTATGATTTATTTGAACGTTTCTTTCGTCCCTTTTATTTAAATTTATATCTTTCATACACTCGAAAGGAATTTGTATTTATGTATCATATTGTATTATATGATAGCATAAAACAAATTTCACATGTGATAGAAGGATTTAAATAAAATTTAATTTAGAACTCATACTTACAAATTTAGTAAATAATCGGTGCTTGCTTCAGCTAATTAAATACAAAAGTATTTAGTTTATGTATTAATTTTTTTTATACATGTAGGGATTTTAAAAGTATATGAAACATACTAGATAAAATATTTTTAAACTGAAAATTTTTCTCACCATTCATGTAAGATACCTAGTTCAAAAAATACATTTTTTACTAATAATACTTAAAAATAAAAAATGAAAGGTTATACCTGTATGTGAATATATAATATTTATAAAATATATTTACATATTTATTTATATAAATATTTATAAAGGAAAAAAAAAAAGACATGTACTATAAATATTTGTATGCGTATTTTGCAATTTATTACATCAATCTGATCATATTATCAAATTATTGATTCCGTTTTAGTACATACTAGCAGGCTACGCCCACATCGCTGGTCACTATATTTAAATAAATTTTCAAAAGAATTGAATCACTATTTACTTTTTATATCAAATCATAAATATAAACTAAAAAAATTGAAATCGCTTTAAACCTCGCTTCGTGTACCCGCTGCCTACACCAGATCCTTTTCCGCCCGTTTGGCATCGGGTCCATGTTCCCACCGCCTATAGAAAGATCTTTCCCGGACACTTCAATTCGGGTATTTATCCATGACAGGTGGATCTGCTATTATTCAAGAACTACGATTTTAATGATGATGTTTCTGAGCATCTATTAAATATTTTATTTTTTGAACCATGTATTTTATAGCCTCCGCTCTATACTACACTATATTACGATTTCATTCCGACCAATATCTATATAAATAAAGCAAAGACTTTGTCGGCGGAACACATCAAGGTAGATCACTCCTATTTTTGATTGGTATAGATTTAACTACTTTGGTCATGAAAGTTGGCCATTTTTTTTTAGTAAAAACTGATGAATTATTTTAAAAGATACTGCATAGATGTTATACTTTTTTAAAAGAGCTCTAAAAACTGTTCATTTTTTGTGCGGAAACTATTTACATCAAGTTATTAGATTTAAAGATATTACGTTGCAAAGTTTTACAACGTGATATCATTCGATTGCTTTTATCTTAAAATAAGAGTCTAGTATTAAACAAAAAACAGTCCAATATTAAAGAATAATGAATAATTTTTTAAAACTTATCAGTTTTGAAGTTCTAAGAGCTGCAATTTTTAAATTACATCGTACTTATTTCCCGTATATAATCTATTAAATTTGTAAACAATTGTTGATTCATTCTTGAGAATCAGTCACATAAGGCCATAAAGCAAAACGAGTGCATGGCTGGTTGGTTTGGTTTTACGTCGTACCAGTGCTGCGCACCGGGTAATTGGCGACGGTCTGGTATTTACCACTAGAGGTGGTCCGGAGACATGCCCTCACAATTCAGATCCTTCGCGGTAGCAAAACGAGTGCACAACGGAAGAAATATTTTACTTAATATTGTAAAAAGAGCGTGGGACATAGGCAATGGGTACTCGAAGTTAGGTTTAAGGTGATTTTAATGTAGGTATTTACTTATTTATTTTTTATTTTTTAAGTTTTTATTTATAATGTGATTTAAAAAATAAAGGGTGATTCAATTCGTTTGAAAATTCATTTAAATACAGTGAGCAGCGACGTAGCAATAAGTAAAATAAAACTAGAATTTCTTTTAAAAGGATTTAAATAAATAAAAAAGTAAATAGATTTTAATGAAACTTAAATTTTAATCAGTTTAATCCTTTGTACTATATATTACCATTTTTCCCGATAAATACTATAAATTAAAAGAAAAAAAAATCTTTCAAAAGAATTAATTAAAAAAAAAGAAAGTTATACAAATAACTGTTATAAATAGGTTTTTAAACTTAAAATTTAATATACTTATTTTTTTCTACTGCACTACCATTTGATTTTTGATAAATATAATGAATTCTAGATAAGAAAAAAAAAGATTTCGTCTTTAAATGAATTAATTAAATAACTAAAAAATAAATAGCATAATAGCCGTTGCTAAAATACGCAGACGATTGAAATGAAAGAATAAATCTAATAAAAATTAAACATAGAAGCCAATATTTAAAATTAAAAAAAAAAAAAATAATAATGAAAAAAATTCTAATTTGAATAATAATAATAATAATAATAATAATAATAATAATAATAATGAGTTGCACACCTATAGTGTCCCAGGTATCCATCTGCCAAGTTTTGTAGCTCTGCGATCAATAGTGTAAGGACCAGAGCACAGACTGACACACAGATACACACACAGACACTTCCCTTTATTTATACAGATAGCAATATTTTCTATATGAATCTCGTCTCATTCTCGTCTCATATTGGATTTATTACTGATTCAAGAATGTTTAATTGAATGGTAAATCGGTATGTTCACAAAAGCTATAGAAATAGTTTAAGAAGTATAGTTAAGCTTATTTATCAGTAAAAATTAAATATAGATCTAAAATACAATGAAAAACAACTCTAAATACGTTAAATATAACTCGATAAATGTTTAAATATAGCTCAAAAAACAGAGAAATATATATATATATATATATATATATATAATAAACAGTAACAATGATGAAAATTGCTGTAATTTCCATTAAAATGGCTTGCTGCCAAATTTCAAATTTCGCTAGTGAGATCTTATACTAAAACTGTTATACATGTAAATGAAATACTATGGTTAAATTAAAAAAGTTATGGAATTTCTAACAGAACCACCTATTAGCCGATTGCAGCACCACCTATTAGCCAATATGTATCCAAAGTGATTCATCATAATATCTCCTAATGGCATTTTTACGTATCAAGTTTTGGTTGGCACCAAAAGTTGATAGCCACTAATTTATATCACGGTACATATAAAATTGTGTGCATTTATGTGCATTAGTTCCAGAGATATAGCTTTCCCTTAAATTGTGGAAATCGTTAAATAGCAGCGCCGTGTATGGAGCGATTGACACCAAAAGTTTACAGGTACTAATTTAAGTCGAGGTGCATCTACGTAAAAATTTAGCTACATTTCTTTTTAGTAGTTCCTAAGATGCAGTTGCTAGAAAAATATTCTCAAATACACACACACAGACGGACAGACTGACATTTTCTAAAAATGGTCAAATCGTACTCTGGATCTCTCAAAACACGTAAAACCACTAAAAACCAGAAGATGAAATTTTTTACGAATACATTACTTTCTTCTATTAGATGTAGAAGAAAGTAAAAAAGGTAAAAAAAAAAAAATGTGTTTTAAAAATATAATATATCAATGATTTTAGTTGATATTATATACACTGTATACGTAAATTACATAGCATAAGTAGTGGTGCTGTTATAAATTTAAAAATCTATTGTCTACACCAGGGACCTAACACTTTAAAGCTCCTCTCTTCCTCTTACAATTTCCCGGTCTCTAGTCACCAATTCCCATATAACTGTATGTGAAATTTATTTATAGAATTACTTATTATCTAATTTACTTTTCAAATTTCGTTTTCACATTCAAATAGATCGCAACGTATAAATTAGTACGCGTTTTCTAAAAATGGATTTTTTTTTTTTTTTTTTTTTTTATTCAGTAATTTGAGTGTAAAAATGCAAATACTAACTATTCTCATTTTTCAGCTATAAAATGAAACATAAAAATTTAAACTATGATTTTTAGGAAAACAAGTACTAATTTGTTGGTTATAATTTTTCCACAAATAAAAATAGAAAAAAAAAAAAAAAAAAAAAAAAAAAAAGGAAAGAAAAGTAGGTAATGAGTACTATTTCTATAAACAAACAAATACATAAACAAAATTACATAATTTCTATAAACAAAGTTACATATGGAATTGGTGACCGGAGGCGGCAAAACTGTAAGACGGAGTATAATTGATAATTTTGAGAAAAAAAAAAAATTGTAAGGAACCTGCCAAAACCATTACTTTGCAAATTAACATAGTTTATTAATTTTCATTTGGAGCAAATTGATTCTTCGGTGGTCACCTAAGTTTGACTGTGGACACTTTAACGGAAGAAAGTTACAAACGACACCAGTAAAATATAAGCAAAAAAAATCTACATTTAAAACTAATCCGAGTTTACCTCGACTATAGGATCAATTCATAGAGATTCATGGAGTGGCTCTGCTCGACTATTTTTATTTTTTTTAATACTTGTGTTCCTTATAGGCACACACGAGAAATGACAAAAACAATTTATATTTTTTCTCTACTATTGACCTTGGATTTGATACAGGCCATCAAAAGTCGTTCTCGTGGTTAAAAACTGAATTAATATACTATTATATTTTGGCATAAATCTCTTTGAATTAAATTTATGAATGCCAATTTTAAAAATTAGTATGGAAGCATATACGGTAAAGGTGTCATATTCTTAGTTATACTGTTGTAACTTAATAACTAAAATAATTATAATAGGTCAAACTTAAAATTTTTACTAATTTCTAAAGTGAATAGCTCTTCTAGAAGACAAAACCACAAAATAAAAGGCCACACAAATTATTCTCTGGAATCACACTAAAAAGAAAATTTAATTGTAATTGTGTGGTTTTTAACCCTTTACAGTTTACAGTCCTCTGTAATATCAGAAAAATGATAAAAATGACATTTTAAGATCCCTATAAACCAAAAAGCGATGAAATTACAAATATATATATATATATATATATATATATATATATATATATGTATTTGCCAATTTATTAATCTATTAAAGTATTATGTGAAAAAATTATGTGTATATTGTTTTGTGGTTTTTAGTTAAATATATATATATATTTAACTCAAAACAATAATAATGCTTAAATCTATATATTAGTTGGCAAACATGAATATTGTGGTACACTTTTAGCATATTAATTACGGGAGTAGAGATTTGAAAGTGGTATCATTTGAAGTTATGATTAGCCAGATTTGCGGAATACAAAAATTGTTTTCTTACGATGTCAAGAAGGTAATTTCAAATACTTTTATTTTTTATACACTTTTTCATTTTATGCACATTCTTATGTATTAAAAAATTACTAAAGAAGAAAGTTTTTAAACCTGGCAATTACTTAAAATTCACAGAAAACCATGGACACAGTAATTTGTATAGATGTAGCATTCTTAAATTTTTGTCTAAAGATTTTTTATTCTAGAGGCAATGTCCATTAGAGTGGTAAAAATGATTATGTATGAATAAATTTTAGAACGAAGTTTTTTACAATGTAACATATGCGGAAATTAAAAAGAGGTCTTTTTTTTTCCCCTAATTTATTTATGATATAATTTATTTTCTTTCTCTCTCTTTTTTTTTTTTTTTTTTTTTTTTTGTGATACGTCAGCTCCAGTTTGATGACACATTTTTTAGCTGAATCGTAATGCATTTCAACTAACTGAAATTGACTTTTTATTTTTAAATATGTGGATTTATTACTATATCTTCCGCATATATATGATGAAAGTATATAGGATTCAAAAATTTTTTCAGTTTTCGGTTTTCGATGAATTTTCCCGTTTTGAGATTTCTATAAACTATTTATTATAGATAATATTGATTACATTGATTAAATTTTTGTTCATGTTAAACAGTAGGTGGCTCTGTCATATAAAATGATATAGAAGAGATGTTGGATTCGTGAATATTTTTGACTTCCGGATGTCGATGAATTTGCACGTTTTAAGATTTCCCTAACATAATTCGCTCGTTTTTAGAAAATGACTATTTGTCTGTGTGTGTATAATGTGTTAGGGAAATTTTGTAGTATCTCATGAACCAAATAGCGGAATTTAAGTACGATTAATAATTAGTTAAAGTACTCGATTCTCTATAAGAGTTTTAGGTGATGAATTTTTTTTTTTTTTTTTTTTTTTTTTTGCCATAATTATAAATAGGAAATATGTCATATAAATGTCTAATTCTATAATGTTAAAGAATTATCGAAATTATAGAATAATTTATAGAATATGCGAAATTAGAAGCTGTCATTTATTAATGAGTGCGAATTTTACTCGAAAACATAGTTTTTGTGCCAAAATATATCCGAAGTATTTCAAAATATGTTTTTAAATAAAAAAAGATAAAAACAGTAGAAAAAACAAAGATATTTGCATACGACAAATTACAATTTTCAATTAAATTTCTTGGTTACGAATAGCAACATTGACCCCTACCCCCCATTTTTCTTCTTCTTTTGTTTTAAACATCGTGGAGGACATTTTATATTTTCTGGTTCTTATCACGTTATAAGATTGAAAGACTATCCATTTGGAGAAATTTTTTCCATGTTGACAAATTGAGTGCATTTATTAACCCGACGTCTTTAATTAATAACTTCATTAATTAAGATGATAGAAATTTCTAATGAATTGAAATGCCTATGGAGAACAATGGCTGGCAAAACGGAGTATACGTCACACATTGATACCTCTCATGAGGCGGAGGCCACTTTCGTTCGCGAAGAAATGTGGTTGCAGACAAAAAAAAAAAAAAAAAAAAAAAAAAGACTCCAGTGACAGTAGTTTATTTATTTTATTTATATATATATGGAGAGATATATAGTAAATTTAATAAATTATTTTTGCTGAGTGAATTTTTATAGAAAAATGTAGAAGAAAATTTTGTAGTGGACACAACATACTAGTTTTAAAACGGTCAAATAGTGTTCTGGAACTCTATCTGAAGTCAAAAATTTTTGCGAATCCAATATTTTCTTCTATTGAATATAGAAGAAAGTAAAAAACGAAAATATTCTTTAACATCCCTATTCAAATTGGGCATTCCCCTTTGGCTTTGGACCCTAGTGCAGTCAATTGGCCTTAATCTCCACAACCCAACACAACCCCTATTCAATTTGTACCTTTATATTATTATTATTATTATTATTATTTGTTTCGAGAAATACTTTGCACATTTTAACAATTTAAACTAACAAATAAAAAAATAAAATAATTGTATTATAATGACAATTTTTTTGTTGATTGATCGCAAATTATATCTCACAAAAAAGATTGATTATTTGTAAATATTATGAAACCTCACCAAAATATTTTATCACCATTTAGATTAAATAAAAAAAAAAAAAAAATTAAAATCAAATTACAGAACAAATGGACTTTCAAATTCTGTGCATTTATGATATTTCATAGCTGAAATAAAAATTATTGTTGCTCTGATACGTATATTATTTCGTCTAATGAATGAATTTAATTATTTCAACGTGATACAGTTATCGCGTACTTTTTGATCGATGCTGTTTCCTTACAAAATTTGCATTTATTATCGTTCAGCAACAATATTTTAATGTATTTTAATGAAAAGTTCTATGGATATTTTTATAGCAACATTTACAATTTTTTCAACAAACGAAGAAAAAAAAAATATTTCTCTCACTAAATAGAGAAATCTACTTTAGATTCTTTGTTACTTGAATGAAAATATCTAAAATTTTAAGAAATGTTGGAATAAAAGTAATTTTAAATTTATATAAATGTCCATATAATAAGGTATAATAGTTGAATATATGGACATTACCGAATATCTTATTAAACTAGAAAATCGTTAACTTTTAATCAATAAAATTTTGGCATATACGTTAACCATTTCTAATTGCTTAGAATTATATTATTACTATGATTATATTATAATTATTACTATGATTATATAATTACTATGTTTCCATATATCATTAATAATGGTCACACCATCAATGGAAACTTTAAACAAATCTACCTCAGTTTTAATTTAGTGGTTCAAAAATATAAAATGATATACAATCATGAATAACTGCATACTTTATATGTATATATAGTGCATAAATGAAAGTTTTTACGAAAAAGCACAAATGATATCTTAAGTTTAAGATATACTTAGAATATACTAAAATTAAAAGCAAATATTTTAATTTTAAGCTGAAACTGGTTATGTGTCTATGTTTTTTTATTACTAATTCCCTCAAGTATGCAAAACTTTAATTTCAGTATTTAATTTAAATGGGTAAATACAGGTTTTCCATAAACCACTTGTAGTAAGATATAACAAAAATTAGTGTTGGAAAATGAAGAAGCTAAGTAAACACCATAATTTGAAAAATACACGGCAATTGGTTCAGGTCGAAATAATTAAACACGACCCTACATCAGGCAAAAAGAACAAAAAATAGGCATGGGTGCAGTGTGAAAGAAACAATACAATATAAAATATTTAATGTAGAACTGGTATGGATAGACGTTTAGCAAACAAACAACGAAAATTGGAGTTAAAAGCTCCCCTACCATCTTTTTCCGTCTTTCTTTTCTTTTTTTCTTTTTTTTTTTTTTTTCTGTTAATGTAGATTTGAATCGATATATAAAGACGACATTTTGTAAATAACAAATATATATATATATATTATAATTTTTTTTTAAATTTTGTAATAATAAACAAATAAATAAAGTTTTTAAAAATATTTTAGATAGTAAGGTTGCCGCCCATGTCTGTGTAAGATTCTGGTGACATTTGCTGACGACTTATGACAATGTCACTATGTCACCATGCTGACGTGAACCTTAATTATTACTAAATATTCCTGCCTGAAAATCACAAAGAGTTACAAGTTTTGCAAGATACAAACTCATGCCACATGAAGGGAGGGGGGGGGATAATAAAATAAAAATACCCTCAAAAATTATTCCCAAAACCTATTGACATTTTAAAGGCATTATACTTTTTCACATTTCCCCCAAACAATCTCTCTCTATTTGCCTTATATAAAGTCACATGTTTTTTTCATAAAACCCTCATTCATCGTGTCCGCCTTTTTTTTTCCTACTTTTCGTGCGATATGTGGATTACCCACTAAAGTGGCCGTTTCTTGCGGATTGGGCGAGGCAGATTTTCTCCTCTTTTCTCTCCCGCATTTTTTTCTCTCTCTCCTCTTTTTCTTTTTTCTCATTTCTCTTTTTGATTGTGACTATCCGCAGTTGGTTTTTAGCGTGGATGGCAGGTGTTTGAAGGAAAACTGTCGTCACTTTTAGATGAGATTGTCTCGTTTGTGGGAATTTCAATTCAGTGAAAGAAATGAGATGGAAAGGAATTCGCAATTTTTGACTATTGTTTATATGTTATTTTGACTACGAAGGAGTTAAAAGGAAATTTCTGTATATACTTGAAATTTTATGGGAATGTGTCATTTGTTTAAACATTTACATTTAGAATGAGAATTCACGATTCAAAACTTTTGTTATCTTTGCGTTTCATGGAAATAAAGGTGTATTCAAAATTTAGAATACTGTTATTTCAAATTTAAAAGTTGTGTATTAAGAAGTTTTTCAGAAAAATCAATAACATAAAAGTTTGCAATAAATTTGATAAATCAAAAAATGTGTTTCTTAAAGTTTCTAGAAATATATTTAAAATACCAATTTAGTTGTTTCTGAAAAGTAAAACTAAAGAACATTACTCCTTTGTATCAAATATAGATTCAAATATTATGTAAAAGTTGTATAATAATAATAATAATAATAATAATAATAACATTATTATTATTAATTGATATGTGCGAATTTGATTCTTTATTAAAGATTAATTTTCCAAAATATTTTCTTCTTATCACTAAAAAAACGTATAATCCGTAATTCGAACTAAATGCTATTACCATCAATATAGAGAAATTTTAATCCTTTGCCGACCATACACTGAGAAAAAAAATATATCGCTTTCATCTAGAACGAATAGGAGGCCCTTTTTTAAATCCCTAAACTAGAAATATAGATTTCCGAGCTATAAGTGTAAGGCACGCCAATACACTAAGAAAAAATTCTATAACTGACATCTAGAATCTAAATTGTGGCTCTAGAACAAATAGTTCCCTGTCATCCTTATAAATTTCTTATAAAAAATTTTCTTGTCACCTTCGGAAGCGAATTCTAGAGACCTCTATTAGAATTCTTGAGCGTTTGCCTGTACTATCAAGGACAAACCTATTTGAAAATATCTCCAAATAAATGTGAATACAAGAGGCGGGTTTCAGCAGCTATAATCTTGGTTTATGACTTAATTCTAGAAAATCAAGCGAGAATTTCTCATAATACGAGATTCAGAATATTGTTTCACCATCTAGAAATGTGTAGATTAGAAATTTTCGACCATTTCGTCTATTCAGTTTATTGGCGTGCATTATGCGCATAGCTCGGAAATCTGTATTTCTAGTTTAAGTATTTAGAAAAGGACCATTTATTCATTCTAGATTTAGGCGGTGTATTTTTTTTCTAAGTGTAACGTTCTAAAGCGCTTGAACTGTAAATGTACCCTGCCGGCCTAAACGCTCTAAAACGTTCGTGTCACAGTTTTGGTAAATCTATTAAAAGAGAACTATAAAAAAACTGTAAGAGATTCTTTTACGTGAGAAAAAAAAAGAATTATGTTTCTATTTGTAATAATTTAATTGTTATGATGTTTTTTTCAAAAAGTGAGCATACTTTCTGTTATAACTACATGTACCATTGTATGACAGACACGTATTTTTACGGAGTTTGTTTGCACTCTTTCTATCGTCTTCTTCCTATCACTGTAATTCACTCTAGGAGATACGGCATTTTATATCTTACTAAACAGATATATTGTAATAGTATATTTATTTGTATTATGATACTACTTTATGCATTCATTTACAATTCAATTATAATATACAGAATAGAAGTTATAAATTAAATTGGGTGGAACTTTGTCTTGGAATCACGTAAACATTCCCATGCAATGACTTCATATACATGTACTAAAATGAGAAGTTTATTCCGGTATAAATGCTGGTTTTAGTTTTCTTAAAGAAAAAGCGACAGTCTTATGCTTGTTAAAAAATGCAGCCTTTTTGACCCAGAGGTATAAAATTAAACAAGAATGTGCAAAGGGTTACTCCCACCGATTGTATTATAGTTACAAATTACCAAGAAATACAAATCAGTGCTTATAAAACGCACTTTTTTTTTTTCAATTAATTCAGAATTAATTTTTGCACAATAAAGAAAAATTTTAACAAAACACTGCTAAATTATTCACACGTATCATTTACAAAATATAGTGTCAGAAATAATTAAAAATACAATAAAATAATTTTAACTCGAGAAAAAAAATATTCTGTTAAAATTTTATGATGTTTGCAATTTCTTTGGAAAAATAATAAGGAGTTTCTAAACATTTATTTTCATTTAATGGATTTAAATGTTGACTTTTACGTTTTTAAAAAGTTTAAATCTGCCAGTTTTTAATAATGAACATTGTTATCCTTTCTTTTAGAATTTAAACTGCTTTAATGATCTTAATATAAACAATGAAAGAATGAAAATTAAATGACTTTATGCTAAAAGTCATCTTCTTAAAAATTTTGTATGAATAAAATTAAAAAACATTTATTTCTCTAAATTAAGTACTGTATATTTACGGAATGCATTATGAGGTTTTTAAGTTTATAAAGGTTAATTTATATGCATATGTTTAAACAAACTTGTTGACTAAAGTGTGGAATATAATTAACTTTAATGAATAGATTTAGGTATGTTAACCATAAATTTAAAAATGATTTGACCAAAGTCAATTTCACTCTCTATAATTATGTACATAAAGATACGATTTAAAAAATATATGTATGCTATTTTATATAATTTAAGGTAATAAAAAAATATATAATAGAATTAATAATTCATATGCATTTGTTATAAAATTCCATGACAGTTTTATAAAGGTAAAAATATATAATGTACCTACTGTATCATTAAGTTTTAAAATACTCCAGATTTATTGTCTTAGTCCATGTGGATTATGCATATTTCAACATGTAATTTTAACTTATTTTATATTAAACAAAAAAAGTGGCGGTTTTGTAAAAAATTTCAATTTACGCTTTTGATGGATTTGTATGTTTTTAAATGTTTAGATATAACAAATTTTAGAAAATGTCTGTCCGTCTGTCTGTTACTGTGTCAGTGTGTAACAGAAATATTTTGGCAACTGCGTCTCAGGAACTACAGCACAACATTTCATATAAATTTACATGCAGTTTGTATCTTGACATAAATTAGTACTTATCACCTTCTGGTAAAAATCGCATAAAAAGAATCGTTGCCATTCCGTTTTTCTAAATAATATGGCAAGGTAGAAAAATTTCCTATAAATGAGCAAAATGAAAATTACTTTTAACGAATTATTATGAAATTAAAAAGAAATATTTATAACAGTAATAATCAACTAGGATTTTTTTTTTTTTTTTTTTTTTTTTTTTGGTATGTGTAAGAGTATAATGTTTAATTTGTATAGTATAACAACTTTTCATTTTTAATTTATTTTTAATTAATTCCTTTGATAGTGAAATCTTTTTTTTTTTTTTTTTTTTTTTTTTTTTATGTGTAGTATTTGTCGGAAAAAATAACAGTATATTGCAGTAAGGGTTAAACTTACTAAAATTTAAGTTTAATTTAAATTTATATGCCTTTTATTTTTTTAATATTCCTTTTAAAATTTTCTACTTTTTCTTTCATTTAGTATGTTGGTCGGAATCATATGATAATATAGTGTAAGAAGCGGAGGCTATAAAATGCCTGCTTCAAAAACTAAAATATTTAATAAATGCTCAAATACAGTCATTTTTAAAATAATGGTTCTTAAATAATAGCAGATCCACCTATCATCGATAAATACCCAAACTGAAGTGCACGGGAAAGACCTTTCTGTAGGCTGTGGGAACCTGGACCCGATGCAGTGCATACGGAAAAGAAGCTACTGTAGGCAGTGGGTACCCGAAGCGAGGTTTAGAGCGATTTCGATGTAATTTTTTTTTTTTTTTTTTAGTTTTTATTTATAATGTGATATAAAAAATAAACAGTGATTCAATTATTTTGAAAATTCATTTAAATATAGTGACCAGCGAAGCGGGCGTAGCTTGCTGGTGGAAAATAATTTTGATAAATATTTATTTAACAACTAATTTGTACAGTGTGATTTTGTATAGAAAATAGAGAAGAAAGTTTTGTGGTGGCCACAATACATTATAAATTTTTATTATCTACTATTTATTTATTTTTATTGATGCCACGTATTTTTATTGATTGCAACAAGTATAAGACTAACTTCTTATCACTATACATAATAGAATTCAGGTGTTTCTCACCTACGGATGGTCCGGGAACATGCCATCTCAATTTTTATCCTCCATGAAGGGGATAGCTTCCCCGCTTCAGACGGTCTTTGGACGGCTCGAGTATCGAACCTGCAATCTTCCAATTACGAGCTCAACACTCTACCGGCTGGGCTACCACGGCTCTTTAATTTATTAGAACCTTTAATAAGTTGTCGCTGTTTTTCTTTCTTTCTTTTTTCTTTCTTTTCTTTTCTTTTCTTCTTTTTTTTTTTTTCTTTTTTTTTTTTTTTTTTTGAGCAGCACCCTGTGTCTTTGCTTCTGCACCATTCCGGATGCTTTCAAACGTTTTGAAACTGATGTGTCATTTACTCGTAATGATATTGGAAGTTTATCATTATACTGCGTCGAAACCATTATGTGCATGAGGGTTCTGACAGAGCCTGCTCACTGTAAATCTCAACAAGAATTCTGTGTACTTCAGTTGCAGATTTCTTTTGAATAAAATTATGCAATAAAATTCTCCACAAACATTCGTTACTTGGCACAAAACTCGACATTTCTAAACTAAGAAAAAAAAAAAAAAAAGAAAAGAAATTGTTTTTACTTCAGATAACTACCATACACTATCATACACTGAAGTTCAAGTTTATCAACTGTACTCCCTAGATGACGCATTACCATCTGAAATTACATGTACGCACGTAATCCTGATAATGACATCTCTTTGGAAACAGTGGATACTTATTCAAGGTACTTAAGGTGATTGTGCCTAAATGCGATAACCCATAAATGCGACAAAGTTCTTCTACTGAAAATCTAAATGCTTAAATCACAAACTTATAAATCATAATGGAACATACACATTTCAAGAACGGTTCGCGAAACTTTTCATTAAATTTTAAAGGTTTTTTTTAGTAGAATTTTCTTTTGCAGTAAACATTGTCCATTATGGCTTTCCGACGTCTTTTCCTAATTGCGATGAAAAATTTTCAAATAGTAACTGTAATTTTATCCTTTAATCTTTCAAGGTCAAATAACCACTGTTACGTCATGTGCTTGGATACCCTTTATACCTACCAGAAGAAAAAAAAAAAAAAATACTACATTTTTTTAAAAAGAGGGGTTAAAATTTTTTATCGCATTTAAGGGTCTGTTTACACCATTTTCCTAAATGCGACAAATTTTATCCCTTAAATGCGGCAATTTTTACAGTTCATATATTAAGGGAAGTTTAAGCATTTTTTCCTTTTTAACATTTTCCAACAAGGTTTAAAAGTGACTTAGGCTTGTCTGTCCCTCTGTCCGTCTGTCTGTCTGCCTGTCCGCGCTATAATTCCTGTAGGGACACCCGAAAGTATTCCAAAGCACTGTGTTCTATGAGAGGTATTGCTGTAAACCATATTTAATACCTTAACTGTATACAAATCTTAGTGAAATTGAATCATGTTATTCAAGTTCACTATCGGATGTTTCATATATAAAATGGAATAAATACCACCACTAGTTTGTACACAGGGACACTCGAAAGTACTCCAAAGCATTGCGTTCTATGAGAGATATTTCTATAAACCAAATTTTAATAACTTTACTTTCCACAAAGTTTAATGAAATTGAAATATGTTATTCATATGCACAAAAGAATGTTTTGCATAGAATATAGCATGATTAGCATTACATTTACAGGGCCACACAAAAATATTCAGTTACATTAAGAGCTGTTCATAAAAATTTGCTATAATTTCAATTTCGTTTACATTAAGCGTTTTTAACATTGTCTAACAATTTTCATCTGTGACTATAATTTCAATTTAAGTATCTGTCTGTTCGTCTGTCCGCGCTCTAGCTCCAGTAAATATTTATGTAATTTCTTGAAACTGATATATGTTATTTAAGTTCACTATCGGATGTTCCCTACTGACAAAGAAGTTAATTTCTCTACTGGTTTGTGTACAGAGGCACCCAAACCTTTTACAAAGCATTGTGTTCTACGAGAGATATTTCTATAAACCATATTTTAATACCTTTACTGTACACAAACCTTAATGAAATTGAGAAATTTCATTCAAGTTCACTATCGGATGTTATATTAAATGGAGTAAATACCACCACTGGTTTGGGCACAGAGACACTTGAAAGCATACCAAAGCATTGCGTTATATGAGAAGCACTGTGTTCCATGATAGATATTTCTATAAACCGTATTTTGATACGTTTACTTTAAAGAAATTTTAATGAAATTGAAATATATCATTTAAGTCCACTTCCGGATATTCCCCATGTAAATTGAAGTAAATACCATCACTGGTTTGTATACAGGGACATCCGAAAATATTTAAAAGCATTGCGTTCTATGGAAGGTATTTCTAAACACCAAGTTTTAATGATTTTACTTTGCACAAGTCGTAAATATATATATATATATATATATATATATATATTATTCATATGCACAAAAGAATGCCTTCCATAAAATACAATATTATTAGTATTATATTTACAGGGCCACACAAAAATATTCAGATACATTAAGAGGTATTATTGGAAAATTGCTTGAATTGCATTTTCGTTTACAATAAGCGTTTTTATCACTTTCTCAATGTTTTTAACACTTTCCAATAAAGTTGAAAAGTGTTAATGACTTAGGTTTGTCTGTCTGTCTCTCCGTGCTCTATCTCCCGTAAATATTCATGAAATCAGAGTTACACATACACTACTCAGAAAGGAAGAGTTAAACACGGAGTTACACACTCTGTTATAAAAAGGCAAAGTTACACACACAATTACACACAAACTGTTAATAAAAATGCTGAATTACACACACACTGTTAGCAAAAAATTAGCGGTACACACAGCGTTACACACATTGTCAAAAAAAAAAAAAAGTGATTTACATACGGAGTTACACACACTGTTAATAAAAAGGCGGAATTATACACAGCAAAAAATCAGTGATACACGCAAAGTTACACACATTGTTCAAAAAAAAAAAAAAAAGAATTAAACATTGAATTACACACACTGCTAATAAAAAGGCAGGATTATACACAGAGTTACATGCACTGTTAATAAAAAGGCGCTGTTAATAAAGAGTTACACACAGAGTTACACACACAGAGTTAATAAGAAGGCAGAGTTGCACACACACATTTAATTACGTACAGGGTTACACACACTGTTAGTTACACATAAGTAAAATTACACACGTTGTTTGCTAAAAATCAGCGATACACACAGTGTTACACACACAATGTTAAAAAAAAACTGTTAATAAAAAACAAAATTACACATGGAGTTACACACACTATTAATAAGAAAGAAGAGCTACACACACACTGTTAATTGCATACAGGGTTGCACACACAGTGACAGTTTCACATAGCGTTACGTACACTTTTAGAAAAGTTCAGCAATACACACAGAATTACACACACACTGTTAAAAAAAAGAAGAGTTACACACTGTTAACAAACAGCAGATTTAGACACAAAGTTCCACACACTGTTAATGAAAAGGAAGAGTTACACACACTGTTAAAGGCAGAGAGTTACACAACATTTTATCTTGAAATAGTTATGTGGTATTAAGTACTTTATAAACTATAAAAAAAGAACAAAAAATCATGCATTACGCAATGATTATTAACACTTTCCAATTGAACGTAATTGTTGTATCTTATAACTTTGAAAGTTCTCTGCCTAAGTTATCACACAACAAACAAACAGTAGTTCTGAAAGGCATACAGACAGACTAATTGAATTCCTAATCATTCTTAAACACTGTTTGAAAGTGTTAAAAATGCTTAACACAAAAGAAACCGTCGCCCTTCGATTGTAATTCCAGCCCTTAATCTATCTGAAAATTTCAGTGTAGCCCTGTAAATTTGAAGGTTAACAAAATCATATTTTATACAAAACATTATTTTAGCAAATTAACAATAAATGCCAATTTCTTTATGATTTTACAGTTGAAAGTACAGTATGAAAGTTCTTTAAATGTAAATTATAAAAATGTATGTCCTAAAATGCAACGCATTGGCATTTTTTGCGCGTTCCTGTACATAAACATGTTGTACAGTACCTATTAATGCCCTTTTTATTTGGGAACATTCAATAGTGAATATGAACAACATATATATATTTTTTTTTAATTCAGAAAATATTTCCGGACGGTAAGTGCGGTACACGGACAGATAGACAAATGGAGATTCGGGCACATAGATACAGAAATTGAAAACACGTTAAGACTTAAACAAGAAAGAAAAATCATGCAGTACCTATTGATTAGTAACACCTTCCAACTGTACGTAATTGTTGTATCGAATAACTTTTAATATTCTTTGCCTACGTTGTGAGGTTGAGACGTCAGAACGTCACCACAGTTGTTTTAATTAAGCTGGATCCAGCAAAGTAGAAAGTGGGGACGGTTAAAATCGCTTCGTCGCCAGTGACTCGGCGAAAGTTGAGGTCGAGTTAGCTTTGTGTCGGCAGGATGCTGCAATGAAAGACTTAGATTTTGAATGTTAGATAAATTAGAAGTGATTTTAAAAGGACGAATTGAAATGAAGAGAGAGAAGGATGTAGGAAGAAGTATAAAATGGCGATGGTTTTAGTAGATGGGAGTGGATGTTGGAGGATATTATAGTGGATGTTGGAGGATATTATAGTGGATGTCGGAGCATATTATAGTGTGGATATTGGAGTATTATAGTGGATTGTTGAAAGTCTTACTTTGGAGAATATTGAGTAGTAGAAATTTAGATGAGTGAGGAATAAGTCATGATGAGTGTTAGTACGAGTACTTGCTAGCGCTCGTGAAAGTGAATTTCGATCTGTAGGGAATCCTCTGATCGAAAGTGAAGTCGCAGCAGTGGAGTTACGAGTGCAACCGTCGCTACACCTTCAATTGCTTGCTGAGGTGAGATATTTAAGATAATCTAATTTAATTGTTGATATATATATTTTGATTGAGTAATACACTGACTGAGCTAGTTTAATTGTCAGGCCACCCTCCCCATTAAACTGCTCAAATAAACTTTAGTTATTGTTAATTCAAGTCTTGTGTTCTCTTACTTATCCATTTAGTGATCTAATTAAGTTAAGATGGAGTTTTCGTCAACGCAAACTTTACAACGTTATCACACAACAGACAGAAGGACTGAAAAATATACAGATAGAATAACTGATTTTAAAATTACTCTTAGGCATTTTGGAAAGAGTTAAAAAGGATTAACGCAAAATAAAATGCAGCCATTAAATTATAATTACAGCTTTTGATCTCTCTGAATATTTTAGTCTAGCCCTTTAAATCAGAAAGTTAATGATACCATATTCTATACAAAATATTATTTTAGAATATTAACAATACATTTCAATATTTTTATGATTTTTGCAGTAGAAAGACTTAACTTTCATAAAATTCTGTCCTAAACCGTCATGCATTGGCATTTTTTTTATTAATGTCGTTAATGTCGTTTTGAATGGGGAACATTCTATAGGGATAATGTTTATAAAAATAACACTCATAAATAAAACACAATGCTTTCGAATGCTTTTGGGTATCCCTGTACACAAACCAGAAGAGATATTCACTCCATTTTCAATATGGAACATCCGATAGTGAACATTAATAAAATATATCAGTTTCGAGAAATTCCATAAATATTTACAGGTGTTAGAGGCAGACAGACGGACACACAGATAGACAGATACACAAACTGAAATCATATTCACACTTAAAAATGTTAGAAAGTGTTAAAAACGCTTAATGTAAACGAAAGTGCAATTCTAGAATTGTTTTATCAGTAGCTCTTAATATAAATGGATATTTTTGTGTCACCCTGTAAACCTAATGCTAATCATGCTATATTCTATGCAAAGCATTTTTTTCTGCATATAAATAACATATTTCAATTTCCTAAAACTTCGTGGAAGTAAAGTTATTAAAATTTCATTTATAGAAATATCTCTCATAGAACGCAATGCTTTGGAATACTTTTAACTGTCCCTGTACATAAATCGGCGGTGGTATTTCTGCCATTTTATACAAGAAACATCCAGTAGTGAACTTGAATAACATATATCAATTTAATTGAGATATGTCTACAGTAAAACCAATAGAAATACCTCTCATAGAACACAATGCTTTGAAATGCTTCCGGGTGTCCGTGTACACAAACCAGTATAGGTATAAACTCCATTTTCAATAGGGAACGCCCGATAGTGATCTTGAATAACATATTTCAATTTCATTAAAGTATGTCTGCAGTAAAGGTATGAAAATATGGTTTATAGAAATACCTCTCATAGAACACAATGCTTTGAAATACTTTCGGGTGTCCCTGTACACAAACCAGTAGAGGTATCATATTCACCCTTAAAAAATGTTAGAATGTGTTAAAAACGCTTAACGTAAACGAAAGTACAATTCTAGCCATTTTTTTTTAATAGCTGTTAATGTAACTGGATATTTTTGTGCCACCCTGTAAATCTAATGCTAATCATGCTATATTCTGCGCAAAGCATTCTTTTGTGCATATAAATATCATATTTAAATTTCCAAAAACTTCGTGGAAAGTAAAGTTATTAAAATTTG
Source organism: Salticus scenicus (assembly GCA_963930645.1). NCBI lineage: Eukaryota > Metazoa > Arthropoda > Arachnida > Araneae > Salticidae > Salticus > Salticus scenicus. The sequence continues at coordinate 314,859,900 of OZ005654.1, forward strand.
ATTTATAGAAATATCTCTCATAGAACGCGATGCTTTGGAATACTTTTGAGTGTCCCTGTACATAAACCGATGGTGATATTTCCTCCATTTTACACAGAAAACATCCTATAGTAAACTTTAATAACATATTTCAATTTCATTAAGATATGTCTACAGTAAAGGTAGGAAAATATGGTTTGTAGAAATACCTCTCATAGAACACAAATGCTTTGAAATACTTTCGGGTGTCCCTGTACACAAACTAGTAGAGTTATAAACTCCATTTTCAATAGGGAACGTCCAATAGTGATCTTGAATAACATATATCAGTTTCAAGAAATTCCATAAATATTTACGGGAGTTAGAGCGCGGACAGACAGAAGGACGGACAGACAGACAGACGGACAGACAGACAGACAAACCGAAGTCATAAACACTTTTCAACCTTGTTGGAAAGTGTTAATAACAGTTTTCAACCTTCTTTGGAAAATGTTAATAACATTAAAGTAACTCCCATGCATTAAATGCATTATCGCATTTAGGGAGTTTGAACATCGCATTTAGGACATAGTACCTTAAATGCGACAAAAATTTCCTAAATGCGACGCTGGTATATATTTTCATAAATTACTGATATTTTTTTAATTTCTTGAAAAAAATGACACAAAACACCAGTTTAGAACTATGAGTATAATATTCAACCATTTTTTCTTTCTTTTTATAATTATTTGTTTACTAAAATGTCATAAGTTTCCTAAATGCGATAAACTTACCAAAAATCACGTCGCATTTAGGCACAATGACCTTATAGCTAAACATTCTGACAATAATTTGGCGGTTTATAGTGGGGGCCAAGAGAGAAAACCGAGAAATTGCCAATTGAAGGTCCGTATGTAGAATTAAATTATCATCATTTAGATGGTCATCATATCTTTTAATTTATCATCATTTAGGTGACTTATTTTAATATTTATAAATCATTGGTAAATTTAGTTTTTCTCAATGCATTATTGAAATCGTGATGCAAATTTCATTATTTTTTTAAATCACCTTTCTTCCATTATTTTGGTCTTTCTTCTGAACCAAGGATAAAAATTTATTATTTTTACTGCAATAAATCGTGTTAGCAATTACGTCAGTTTCGAACGTTTGTTTAAGGAAGCTTGAGCTTTCATTGTTAAGATTAGCTTTAAAATTTTATTTAAAAATTAAAATTAGATTGACATTTAACTGAGATGTGTAATTAATTTTGATGTCAGACTGCATTTTTTTTTCTGTTTCCTTTTTTTATAGTCTAATGACAGGAAAATCCTGTAACATTAACGTTTCGAGTTTTTTAAAAAATTTCCTTTCACGTTCAAATTGCCCTATTTTGTTCTGTAAAAATAGTCTTGTGTTTTGTTGCTGTTTGTAATCCTAGATTGTCCAGCATAGGTTAAACCATCTCCAAGAAGCAAAAAATTTCTAAAAAGCCCAAAAACTGTATTGAGTCCTTTAAAAGTTCTTCTTTTGTAAAATCCAAGTAATTAAGGATGTGAGAGGATGAGCACTTACCAGCTTTACACCAGGGCACTCTGGAAAAAGTTGACGGTCTTCATGGAAAGTGAGCGCTCTGATGTGCCCACTCAAGCAACACATCCTACTTGTAGGATGTGTTGACTCAAGAAACGCATGATGGTCGTTTGACGCTTTCTGTCGGGATAGAATTGGAGAGACCCACCAGGATTCCTTCTAGTTTACCATGGTCGAGTGGGTGGAGCCTTGTGTTTTAATATATAAAACTAGCAAACTTTGTCCGTTTCACTAATCACTGTATTTAAATAAATTAAAGAAACAGTATCATTCTTTTTAATATCGCTTTGTAAACAAAAAAATAAAAAGAAATTCACTTACATTTCTCAAAACATCGCTTCGGATTCTTGCTGTGTTCGGCAGCGTCTTCACTACCTACAAAATCTCTGGTATATTTTGCAAAAGCTAAATTTAAAGCTAATATTTAAATGGTTAGTTTTAAATCTAATATAAGGTTATTATTGCCATATATCAATTAATTAAAAAAGATAAAAAAGATTCGAAAATCTAAGTTTCCAGGTGCAATTGGACACTTCGTGGGACATCTTCGTTTCGAATCATGTGACTGTGGGAGTTACTGTCTTTGCACGCACATGCAAATTCACATTCACATGCAAACTCACACGCAGAGACACATATACAGATATAGATAGATACATAAATATATAAAAGATGTGTTTATCCTTCAAAAGACAGGTTCGACAGTATACAAAGTACTAAGGATACTTGTTTATCATTTGGATTAATGCCATTTATGAATTCCAGTTATACTTTTTATTATTATATTAGTAGAAACATTTTGAGGCATCCCCGAATTTTGTCTGGTGTAATTTAAACTTTTGACCTAGAAAAAAATAAATAAATATATATATATATATATATATATATATATATAATATAGTTTATGTAATCATATTTGTTTTTTTAATGTATTTGTAAGCAATAAATAAAGTTAAAATTACAAAATATTCACACCGATTAATTTGTAAAGTGTGAGTACTCACACTATCTTTTTCGGGTTGAAGTGCTCGAAATCGCGTTTAATTATCCATGGAGTGTTAGGTTGGAAAAAAATAAAGTCAGCAGTTGGACCTAGCGATAGCTGGCGATGATCTCGGTGAAAATGTTGCGTTGAGCATAGAAGAGCTGGTTTGGTGTAAAAAAAGGTTGCCAGTTGTTCGAATTTAGCTTGGCGTTTGGTTCAAGTGAGATATAGAAAAAATAGAAGCTTTGCAACTTCCCTAAAGGAAACTGCTAAGCTTTTTGTTGTCCGTTGGATAACTTTTTTTTTTAGTATAAATGTTTTAAGGAAAATGAAATGAATCGTTCTTTAATTTATTTCTTTAAATTTCGAATTACGGAGATGTACTTTTGGATGAAGTTTTTCGAGAATGTTGATATTCGAGTTTCCCGATTTAAAGTTGGAAAGCATCTTCGTAATACCTTTGGCGTTAATCATTTTCTAATGTGAATTAGTGCAGCCTCATTTCACAGACAAATTCAAGAGTGAAATTTAATTCAAGTCTAGTGAGTTCATCACTTTATAGTTTCTTAAGATTTAAAATCTACTTTGAGATTATTTAAGTTAAGCACTTGTGTGAAAGTCACTCAGTTTAAAGTTCAAAATAAAATAAGTTAAATTTTACCTGGCTTTTCTTGATATGCATTAGAATTAGATAGATATTTTTGTAGTTAAGATGGGGGAGCAAGTAGGGCAGAGAACCAGCCTTTACAAATTATATTATCAATTAATTAACTTCATATTATTTTTACCATTGTTGCATTTTTTTTCTTACTATGCCTTGCTTTTACGAAAACAGAATTTTTATCAATGGGGCAGAAAATAGCAAAAGAACGAGTATATCATTATTATTATTTTATATTATTATCATCTAAAAAATTGGTTTGCATATGGAATTTTTAAGAAAGAGTTTGTCGATTATCAGTTAATCACGTATGCATTCAAGGATTTTAGTTTTGAAACTGGCACTGTTAAACCTAATTAGAAATTCGCTTGGTATTATTTAATATTTTCAAAAGACTTCTTTTTTTTTTTTTTTTTTCAGTATACATTCAACAGAACCAAGATAAAACGCAGCCTTTTATGCAAAAGTACTAGATAAAGTAAACCTTTCTAATTTCCTGAAATTTGAAAAATTTTAACTCGCTAATATGGAACATTTTCCACTATAAATGCTACTAGAATAGAAGATTTGCACCGAAACGATTTAAAAACTGAAGAGATAGCAACAAATCAAGCTCTGGAAAAAATAAAAGAAAGTGAAAGTAGCATATATTGTTTACATAAATTAAAGCGTGTTTTGTGTAGAATACAGTACGGAAATCATTGATCATTCGTTATAGGGTTACCCGGAAGAATCTGGATGTATTATGACTGTAAATGGAAATTGCTGGAAGTGTATTTTTGGTCATGTTACAGTTGGTAACAAAAGTCTCCGAACACTAGCAAAAATTCCTATGTTAAAAAAGTACGCTTAATACAGTTTTGTCAAATAAATCCTTGTCGAATCCTGTTTTTAGACTGACTAAGAACAGGATTCGACAAGGATTTATTTAACAAAACTGTAGTAAGTGTACCTTTTTATATAAGAATTTTTGCTAGTTTTTGGAGACTTTTGTTGCCGACTGTACGTGTTTTCATATAGGACAAAAATTAAGTACACAATTTTGTGTGTATATAACGTATAGACAGTATATACAGTTTGTGCTTAAAATTAAGCAAAAGCATTCTGTTCTATTAAATTTATTTGACGGAATTTATTGCATTTTACAGTGTCGACGAACACTGTTCAGGAAGAAAAATTCCTCATATCCATACGGTAGACAAAGCATTTTTTGAAATTATTTTTTTTTCTCTGGCTTTTTTGAGTAATATCTCGTTTTAAGGTCCCCTGAATACAAAAGTCAAGTTTTTAGTGGTTGATCTTTATAAATATGTGCTATCAGCATGATTTGAAAAAATAATTGCAGGAAATTCATATTTATATTTTGTAGTTCATATGAGGTTGCCACTTGAACAATATCTTTAAGATTGGAAAGTTTCAATGGGTTTTGTTGGTGTAATTTGTCTAAAGATTTTTATTTATACTTTAAAACTTAATAAAAGACTTCAATTTTTTGTAAATGTAGTACTATATTTAAATGGGAGTTGAAGGAGGCACATGATTACACGTGAAATGAAACTGTTCCTAAACATATTTTAAATTGTCTTTAAATTACATTCCAATATACAGTATTCCTTATTTTACCCCTTAATCCTGTTTTTATGGTATTGTTATTGTTACGGAATCGTAAATAATTGTATATATTTTTGTATAAATTATTTCAAAGAGGCTTAGTAAGTTGATAAAATGCCAATTTTCTGCATTTCCAGCTCTTTTTCGCTTTAAAATAGATTAATTTTCCCTTTAAAGCGCATTAAAAAGCTCCAATAAGGCAGGTAATGGAATTGGCATCAAATTTGGCGACTTTAAGCCCTTGGCGACTTTTTTAGCGACTTTTGGCGAGAAAATCCTTATTAACGATATACCAAAGATGGACGCTGTAATGTGATTGGTTAAGGAGTTACGAGAAATTTCCCGAACATTCTGGGTTCAGCAGAGAAATATAAAAGGCAGTCCAGTGCGCCAAACCCAGATCAGAGTCAGTCAGTTTCGTCAATGCTTGCAGTGCTTATTGAAGGAGTTCTGAGCCTCTTTGAATGAGCCTTGCTTTATGTGTTTTCGCTGTACAATTCGTACTGTGGATTTGCTGTTGACAGCTGTTATTTAAGCTATGTTTATTGGAGGAATTGAAGCTGATTCTCAGTTTATAGACCTGTATTCTTCTGGAATTTTCGGTAAATAAACTACTGAACTTTCTAAGTTTCGCTTTTCATTCTCGGAGAACTCACGAACCCTCAAGTACTCGGCAATATATAGGAAGAGGAAGTCGTGCGAGTGACACACCCATTTTTTTTTTAACAATTCGTTCATATTAAAATATTTCATACTTTTTTTACTTCCTTATACAATGGATTTTATATCTCGCATAGCTCAAAAAGGAATCATAGTACAATGTTTCAAATCTATATGTGTGACTGTCATGATGTCTAGTTGTACACCTGCAAGTTTCGTCTTAATACGAGCTCTCGTTTTAGAGATATCAGCGACTATACACGATTATTTGTGATGTCTGTATGTATGTGTGTATGTGTCTCACATAACTGAAAAACGGTTGGATATAGAACGTTGCAAATTGGTATATGTTTGTTATAACATCTAGTTGCGCACCTCTCTTTTTGGTCTTTCTGTGAATTTTCGTTTTGGAGATATTTACGAAAATTATATTCATAATGACCAAATATACAAAGGTTTTGGCCGTTATATATGACCTACCATCATATAGGTTTTAAACTAAGCTAATGATAGAGCTCTTAATGATATTATTATGAAAGTTGTCGACTTTTTGTGTGTAGAAAGTAATTTGTCAAGATATAAGCAAGTTCTAGTCGACGAATGCATTTTATTTAATGAATATTCAGCCCGTAAGTAGAGTCTTAATGATAATTTATGAAAGTTGTTGGCTTTTTTTGCTTGTAGAATGTAATTCTTAAAGATATAAACAGATTCTACTCAACGAATGCCCTTTAATGAATACCCAGCACGTAGATAGCACGTAATCATATTGTTATGAAAGTTGCCGACATTTTTGAGTGTAGAAAGTAATTCTTTATATAGAAGCAGATTCTAGTCGACGTATGCACTTTAGGTTGTTTTAATCTTGTTTGTCATTTAAAGATTTTTCGAAAAATTTAGTTTAGCGCTATAAACCAATGAATCTTTCCGGAAAATTCGAGAATTCTGTTCTTATAAAAGTTAGGTATTCCAAACTTTGACAACCATAAACTACAAATTTTCGCGAATTTGGTCGCCAAGTCGCTAAATTCGACGCAAAAACATCAAAATCGAGGCCATGACCAAAATCAACGTTGTCTATAAACTTGGCGAGTTGGCGAGATTAGCGATCAAATTTGGCTGAAAATGTTTTTTTCAGGATAGCCAGGATTAGTAAATCCTTTTTTAATATATCTGAATTAATTGTTCAGGTAAAATGTATCATTTTCACCTTTAATTTTTGGAAAAGAGAACAAACGTAGGCTATGTATACTCGAATGATTTTTATTAAACACTAAGCTATGAATTTCCCAATGAGAGATTCTGTAATAAGCCATTTCCTGAAAAAAAAAAAAACTGGTATATTTTTTGGCGGTATACACAATCCTATTATCATGACTTTTGTGGTTAGAGTAGCAGTTTTTCAGTTTTTCAGTTTTTTTTTTTTTTTTTCGGTGGTTGGAACTTGACTGTTTATTTACGAATCCGTTGCCTCACATAAAAATGACAATGTTTTCATAACAATATGTATATTCCAATTGGTGTGTAAGGAGGTCATGTACTGTCCACATCAGATTTTTAATCAAAAGAATCCAAAAATAATATTTTTTTTTTTTTACATTTTTATTATTAAAATGGCAAAATTATCAGCATACTGAAATACTTAATACACTAAATAGAGATATAAAAGTAATATTAATATACAATATTGAACTCATTTATGTTCGAGAATAAGCGTCAATTTCTACATTAATTGCAGGACTTGAAATATCTACAAAAATACATATTAATTATTATAAATGCCCCATTAATTTACCGTTATATTTATGAATGCTGCTACTCGCACGAATTAAAATTAATCATTAATATTTCCAATACAAATAACACAATTAATAAAAGAAAATACACCTTTGCTGTGGGCATGCCAAGAAAAATTAATCTAAAACAAAACTATTATTGAAAAATCGATTAAATTTCTCTAATTAAATGCTTGCTTTATCGCTTATATATGCATAGACACTTTAAAAGGCAAAACACATTAATTCAAGATAATATAATTATTGAAACCCCATGACAATATTAAAACTTACGAAACAAATAAATCTTAACTAAAACCAAACTGATAAACGAAACTGCTTAAATACAACAAGGCGCGACATTATTTATCACCTTAATTAAGTGAATAACTATTGAATTAATTCTGATGGTGACACAAGTACTCCGGCGCAATCGCTAACAATGGTTAATTTATTAAAATTTTCATTTAGCTAATATTTTTCAAGATAATTTGATCGGCATTTTGGGCGAGTAACGCACTTGAAGGTGAGACAGATCCATCTTGCCTGGTAAAGGACCCCCACCTCCAAGACATCCAAATTAGAAGGGCTTTCATTAGAACGAGGGGTTAAAGATTTTATGGTTAAATTGTCTAGAAAGGGGGGGGGGGAGCTTTAAATCCGATGAACGCTAATTTGGCTCCACCCCCGCGCACCTGACTACCTGTCTGCCCGAAAATCCATTAGGGCCTTCTCTTCCCGAAACCCTGGCAGGTGGTTTGCTTGATCGTGCCCCGCATCTACGGCAAATATTTGAAATAAACGATAAATTGTCCATGACATCATGCCGTAATTGCACGCAATTTCGTTTGAGCTTGTGGAGGGGTATAGGACGAGATAGATGAGGAAGGCTTTCGCCAAAAAAGATTGCGTGAGGTTGTTTCAAGAAGGTAGTAGAAACATAAATTGGTCAATAACGGGATGGGGTATAAGGGAGGATTTTTTTTCGCTTGGTTACTTGCTTTTTTTATTATTTTTTCTTAAGTCCGACATTAAATGATCTCGTACGGGCTAGCCAATGGCGATATTTTTATTTTAGTTATATTGCTTTCAAGAAACTTGTATTGTATTTTATTTTACGGGTTGAAAAGGTCCGTTGTGTTAAACCTTAAAAACTGCATTTCGGTTTTAAATTATTTTAGAAACTTTTATTCAGAAACATATAATTATACTAATCTATCATTATTATTGAAAATAATTCTGAATGATATTTTTATGGAACAATAAGATTAAGAAAAATGAAATTCGTTGAAATAAGAAGTAGAAAAAATCATAATTTTTTTTTCTTTTTTTTTCTGTTCTTTCTATTTTTAGTTAAAGTTATCAAAGTAACATATTTAATGATGAAAGCTTTGAAAATTTATTTTACCTGTAACACTGTAATTAATATTTAAAAAAAAATATTACATAATATTTTTAAAACTAAATATTTCCTAATGCGAACATTATTTTTGGTTTTAAATAACGCAATATTTGTAAGTGATACAATATCAGGGCGTCTAGAACTATTGTCTAAAACTTTCACACGCCTTAGCAACTTTTTCCACATAAATTCCACATATTATTTCATTGTAATTCATAGAATATTTATTCAAACTAAATATAAATATGAGATGTTAAATTCTTATTGAAAAAACATTTTGATAATTTACCAATTATTATTATTAGTGCTAGAGGCCTATTTCGGTCGATACAAATGTCGAATTTTTATAGGCCACTCTTAATTAGTGCTAGAGGCCTATTTCAGTCGATTTATTGGATGGGGATTTATTGAATGAAGTCCCCCCAATGCACAACTTTGACATGAGTCCCCCCCCAGGCCCAACTTTGACATGAGTCCCCCCCAAGGTACCCCTATTTCAGTCGGTACAGCGTTGTCGAATTTTTATAATACACTCTTAATAGTGCTAAGGGCCTATTTCAGTCGGTTTATTGAATGGGGATTTATTGAATGAAGTCCCCCCCAGGCCCAACTTTGACATGAGTCCCCCCCAAGGTACCCCTATTTCAGTCGGTACAGCGTTGTCGAATTTTTATAATACACTCTTAATAGTGCAAAGGGCCTATTTCAGTCGGTTTATTGAATGGGGATTTATTGAATGAAGTCCCCCCAAGGCACAACTTTGACATGAGTCCCCCCCCCAGGCCCAACTTTGACATGAGTCCCCCCTAAGGTACCCCTATTTCAATCGGTACAGCGTTGTCGAATTTTTATAATACACTCTTAATAGTGCTAAGGGCCTATTTCAGTCGGTTTATTGAATGGGGATTTATTGAATGAAGTCCCCCCAAGGCACAACTTTGACATGAGTCCCCCCCAAGGTACCCCTATTTCAGTCGGTACAGTTGTCGAATTTTTATAGGTCACTCTTAATTAGTGCTAGAGGCCTATTTCAGTCGGTTTATTGAATGGGGATTTATTGAATGAAGTCCCCCCAAGGCCCAACTTTGACATGAGTCCCCGCCAAGGTACCCCTATTTTAGTCGGTACAGTTGTCGAATTTTTATAGGTCACTCTTAATTAGTGCTAGAGGCCTATTTCAGTCGGTTTATTGAATGGGGATTTATTGAATGAAGTCCCCTAAGGCACAACTTTGACATGAGTCCCCCCCAGGCCCAACTTTGACATGGTGCCCCCAAGGTACCCCTATTTCAGTCGGTACAGCGTTGTCGAATTTTTATAATACACTCTTAATAGTGCTAAGGGCCTATTTCAGTCGGTTTATTGAATGGGGATTTATTGAATGAAGTCCCCCCAAGGCACAACTTTGACATGAGTCCCCCCAGGCCCAACTTTGACATGAGTCCCCCCCAAGGTAAAACTTTGACATGAGTCTCCCCAAGGCCCAACTTTGACATGAGTCCCCCCAAGGCCCAACTTTGACATGAGTCCCCCCCCAAGGTACAACTTTGACATGAGTCCCCCCTCAAGGCACACCTTTGACATCAGTCCCCCCCAAGGCACACCTCCCCCTCATTGGGAAAAAGAGAAAAAACGTTGTTTTGCGGGTATAAGACAGTTTGCACTTCCAACGTTATTTGTTACAATATCTGCAGCTGAAACACATTGGTTTGATTTAATGAAAACTTTATCATGGAATTTAGATCGTCACGAATTAACTAAGAAGAATTTGTCGATATTAACAAGTTTAGCAGTAGGCCTCTGGCACTAAATTAAAATCTGTCAATGTCAGATTTTCATGTTTTAAATAATGAAATAATGTCGCGTCTGTATAATTTTTATTATTGTTGTTATTATTATTTTGTTTAATTTTGGCTATTTGTTATTCATAAAATTTCATACAGAAATATGCACAATATTTTTTAATGCATAAATATTATTGTAATAAGATTTTTTCAAAAAAAAAAAAAAAAAATTCTTTATCAAGAATTTATTTAGTTACGATACTCATTACCTTTTTTTTTGGTTCTGTATCGCACGTTTAGGTAATTCGATTTGTAATTCGTAACTTGAGAAAGTAAATTATTCGCAATCTAACATTTTATTTAAAATGTATAAAAATGACATGTTCAAAATTGCATGTTGCTCGTATATCAAAATATATGTTGCATCCTTTTGGTTCGGAGTTCTTGTTTACTCAGAGGGTTTAAAAATAAGGTTTCCACTCTTCGTAGTTCAAACCTATCATCATTAAACTCCCGGTTTGGGCTAGTTGGTAAAGGTTGATTTCAATTAAAACAACAAAATACAAGTAATACTGACCGAGGTCAGCACTTAGGGTTACGCCTCTCTCAATTTTTAAAAGTCCCAACATCTTAGTTTCACACTTTGTCTTCGAAAAAACCAAATCTGTGTCGGTGTATGGTTCTCCTTAATCTGCTCTCCACCGTGAAATTCTTCGCATTTCGCGCAAGTTGCTGAAGTAATCCTTTCCGTTCAAGTTCAGAACCTAGAGAAGATTACTAGACCGTCAGCGCAACTCCAGAGAGGTATTAAATCTACTCAACCTCAATTTCAATCCTCCTCAGTTCCATCTTCTAATTTAGTTTAGGTGGTAAATTTTTATCAAAATGTTCCTCTAGTAGCAACTTTCGTTCTATAAAATAAAAGCAATGGTAATATTTTCTTAACATCTCTATGCATAGTGCAGTGAAGTGCGTCTAAATGCTTGTTTTAAATGATTTTAAATAAATTTTTTATAAATAAACTCCAAAAATTGAAAAAATCTGGAGTGACTCCACTCGACTTTCCGAACATTGAGTAATTAACAGTTTTGTAGATAAAGTAAAGAAAGAGTAGTTGTTAAACAAACAAAAGAGAGAAAACCATAATAGAGTGTTTGAGTATTTTTCTCCATCTATTACACGTTGTTTTATTTAACGCTACTGAACTTTGAGCCCATAGATCATAATGATAAAGAAATTTTCGTTGTGTCCCTGTAAAAACCTATAAATGTTAGATTCACCAAAATGCTTATAGTTAGTGCAACAGTGATTTATAATACTCATATAAATTTTCAGCTGAATTCAATAAGGCGTTTAGATGCTATCGTACTTTTAAAAATTTAGTCCCATAGGCCATAATGATAAAGAATTTTTCTTTGTGTCCCTGTAAAAAAACTGTAAGTGCTAGATTCACCAAAATCTATACAGTTAGTTCAACTGTGATCTATAACATGTGTACAATTTTTTTGCTCGGATTAATAAGGCGTTTAGACGCTATCACATTTTTAAAAATTTGGCCCCATAGGCATAATGATAAAGAATTTTTCTTTGTGTCCCTGTAAAAAAACTATAAGTGCTAGATTCTCCAAAATCTATACAGATTGAGTATTTGTGATCTATAATATGTGTATAAATTTTTGCTCAATTGAATATGGCGTTTAGATGCTATCACACTTTTAAGATTTTGCTCCCATAGGCCATAATGATAAAGAATTTTTCTTTGTGTCCCTGTAAAGTGCTAGATTCACCAAAATCTATAGGGTTTGTACTATGGTGACTTTCAATATGCGTACCAACTTTCAGGTTAATCGAACAAAGCGTTTAGACGCTAGCGTGTTCACTCACAGACATACACACATACACACATACACACACACATACATACATCATCGTAAAAATAGTGAAAACGGACTCAGGGGACCTCAAAACGTATAGAAACATAAAAATCTCGAATTCGGATTTTTGACGTGATTACAATACTTTCCTCACTATAGTGTTCGGAAAGTAAAAAAAAAGGTATTTATGGCATTAATTATTTTTAGGTGCAATTCAACAAGCATGGTTGTTTATTATTAGTCTAATAAAAGATGTGTTATAAAAAAAAAAAAAAAAAACTGTTGGCTTTCATGCTGCAATCGTGCCTACATTTACTTTTACTTGGTAAAGGGCCGTGTTCAGTTACTGAGAAATGAAAACGAAACATTTATTACATGTTTTTGCAATTTGTGGTGTTATTTATGGTGTTTATTCGTTATCTGAGTTTCTTATTTAGTGGCCCATAATTCACATACGCACACATACACACACACAGAAATAAAATAAAAGTTAAATGCAGTAAATTTAAATTATGAGATAATGGTAATAAAGTACAAACAGCATAATTTAAATGAAATAATTGTTGTCTAAATCTTTATTTATAATACAAATTCATGTAGTATAATCATTCTATTAAAAAATAATCTGGAGTGACTCCACTCGACTTTCCGAACATTGAGTAACTAACAGTTTTGTAGATAAAATAAAGAAAGAGGAGTTGCTAATCAAACAGAAGAGAGAAAACCATAATAGAGTATTTGAGTATTTTTCTCCATATATCACACGAGGTTTTATTTAACGCTACTGAACTTTGTGCCCTTAGATCATAATGATAAAGAATTTTTCGTTGTGTCCCTGTAAAAATCTATAAATGTTAGATTCACCAAAATGCTTATAATTAGTGCAACAGTGATTTAAAATATTCATACAAATTTTCAGCTCAATTGAATAAGGCGTTTAGATGCTATCGCACTTTTAAAAATTTGGTCTAAAATGATAAAAAAATTTTCTTTGTGTCCCTGTAAAAAAACTGTAAGTGCTAGATTCACCAAAATCTATATAGCTGGTGCAAATGTGACCTATAACATGTGTACAAATTGTTTGCTTAGATTAATAAGGCGTTTAGACGCTATCACACTTTTAAAAATTTGGCCCCATAGGCCATAATGATAAAGAATTTTTCTTTGTGTCCCTGTAAAAAAACTATAATTGCTAGATTCTCCAAAATCTATACAGATTGAGTATCTCTGACCTATAATATGTGTATAAAGTTTTTGCTCAATTGAATTAGGCGTTTAGATGCTATCGCACTTTTAAGATTTTGGTCCCATAGGCCATAATGATAAAGAATTTTTCTTTGTGTCCCTGTAAAGAAACTATAAGTGCTAGATTCACCAAAATCTATAGGGTTCGTACTATGGTGACTTACAATATACGTACCAACTTTCATCTTATTCGAACAAAACGTTTAGACGCTAGCGTGTTCACTCACAGACATACACACATACATACACACATACACACATACACACACACATACATACATCATCTCAAAAATAGTGGAAACGGACTCAGGGGACCTCGAAACGTATAGAAATATCAAAATCTCCGATTCGGATTTTTGACATGATTACAATACTTTCCTCACTACAGTGTTCGGAAAGTAACAAGGGATTGCTGCCAGAAAAAGGAAAATCAAACGGTATTTTGGTCCATTATATTAAAAAACTATCAAATTATGAAAAGTAAATTTCCATATTATTAATATTAAAAATATTACATAATTTACTTTTATGAGTATATCAATATTATTATTGTCCATTTTAGCTTATTAATGCAAATTGCGTGCTAATAAAAATTATTTAGCATTAGCATAATTGCTCCTGCATTATAATTATTAACTGCTTTTGAAATCAATGTTTTATAAGAGAAACAGCAAAAGTAGGACTGGTAAAAGATGTGGGGATTGTTTCCCAATATTGCAGAGGCATTTAGGTTCATTGTTTATTTATTTATAGATTTTAGCATTATTGTTAATTAATGGTTTAGTAGCTAAAATGTTCTAGATAAAGTAATTTAAATTCGAACTTGCCAGGCAAGAGTATCGGAGATTAAAATGAATATTTGATTTGATTACAGATATTTTTCTTTATAGTTGTTTAGGAGGAAGATGTTAATTATGCTCTGTTGATCACCGAAGCAACAAAAGCAGTGTACGCAATTATTCACGGAGATTTTTCGGTTTTCTAAGATAGAGTTTGCGCAATTTCTCTTTAGATCAAATGGATTGTTCCCATCATGAACTCTTACGATAATTAAATATTTCAGCAAAGAATGACAATATTTATGAACGTAATAAACTATCGTTAAAGAAAACAGGCAAATATTGAAACCGATTCATAAATAAATGAACAAATATTTATATATAAACACCATGTTAATTAATTAAATCTTTCATGATTTTATCGTTAAGTTTTAATTTTTTCTTGCTTAATTTATTTTTCAGTAATTATAATTTTAACACATAACTTTGTTACCATATGGTCTTTCAGAGAATTTGGGGTAACATTGAACAGCCGGAAAAATAGTTTAACGCGTTCCCGTCTTAAGTTTTGTTGGCTCTGCTTCTATTTCTTTTTCTAGTAATTAATAATTTTTCCTGTTACTCTTTGATCATATTTTCTATATATGATCTCATCAAACAATGTTTCAGAAACAATTCATGTTTACTTTTTAAACATCTTTTGCCTTGTATAAGGTATTAGGTTTGATTTCCATATGTGGTTATTTGTACACTCAAGGAGGGAAAAAAAAAAACATTCCCTGTTGTTTTGTTATTAATTGAAGCAAAAAAACATACACATATCAAGAAATGGGAAATTAGGTATACTTTTTTAAAATGACGTGAAATTTTGACTTAGGGGTTCTCTATATATTGAAATGAGTGCCAACATTGATTTTTTCAATGGTAATAATATATAGCTATATATATATATATACACACACACTAAGCGACAAAAAAAAAAATAAAAAATGCCACACTTGGATATTTTCCTTTTCACCTTCTACAACCGCCAATTTCATCGTTTACAAAGCAAATTTTCGAATTTGTTGTCCTCAATATACACTTTAGGATTGAGTCCAGTGTTAAAAATTAAATGTAATTGCCAGGAAAATTGTAATTTTAGGAATTATTTCGAAAATGGTAAGAATAAGGCAGTTAACGATGCCACAAAAAGTATTAATTTTTGAATGAAAAAAAAAAAATATTTTAATACGTGAGATGGCAAAATTATTAAATGTTAACGAAATATTGATAAAATGGGTTTTATCAAGATATAAAATATTTTGGCCATTTAAACAAGAAATTTTGCATTAGGCGGCCATGTTGCACATCCAAGCAAGATGACCGTAAGTTAAAAAGCCATTGCTTATAAAATCGGTTTGTATTACATTTAGAACATAAAAGAGATTCAGAAAAAGTATTTTGCAGCATAATTTCTTTAACTACAGTGCAGCAACTATTAAACAAAGCAGGTTTAAATGACAGAAAATTTGAAAAAATTCCATTCTTAGTGAAAAGAATTAGAAAAGCAAGACCTCAGATGGCTAAAAAAATTAAAAAATGATTAATTAAATACTGGGATGAACTGGTTCTCTCTGATGAGTCAAATTTAACTTATTTCGAGTTAAAGAAAACAAGCAAATCTGGTAACGAAAATATGACCGGCTTAGTGAAAATCGCAGTCGGGCGAATTTTTATGTTCCAGGAATTAATTAACTCGGAAATAAAACACGGCCATCATAAAAAGTGGTGCTTGACCGATTATTTTGGAGGTATCTTGGACATTTCCACAAACAGTATTTCAAGATGATAAATCCGCCTTACTACACGGCGTCTGCTTTAAGTTTATTCAATTAAAATTGTCAAAAATTCCTATCCATTCCCAAGAGTACCTATAATTCTGTAAGTAATCAAACCTTTTTTTACTTTAAGTTAAATCCCACGAATGATATAGTAGAATTTCGTCTTTACCAGACATGGAAATAGTCTTAATCGCAATCCGCTCGAAAATGTTTCTTCTATAAAAAGACGGGAGAGAGGGGAGAGGAATCGAAATTTGCAGCCTACAACTCTGACAGAACTAGAAAAATTATTTGTGATATTTCGCACATTAAAATTTCTGAGATTTATATTAAAACACTGCATAATACTATGCCATTGCGCCTTAAAGCAGTAATTCCACATAAAGGTGGAATTAACCCAATTTAGTATACATATTTTTATTAAAAAATTGCTTAGATCTCACAAATAAATAGTTTTATTTCATATATTAAAATATAACTTGTTTATTTCATATAATAAATCATAATAGTATGGTTACTGCATGTTTTAAAAGAAAGTTTTATGTAGATTTTTATAAATTACTTCGTAGAGTGTAATAGAACGAATTATTACATAGAAAATGTACATAGGTATCATTTCATCCCTCTGGCATTATGCAAACATGACAGTTTTATTTGTTTCAACGATTATTTTTAATGTCATTACAAATAAAAAAGGTGCAAGTCATTTTTTCTGCTGTGCGGCTTTTTTTTATGTTGCTTATTGATGTATATATATATATATATATATATATATATATATATATAACGCATAAAGAGAAATTATTTTTTTTTGTAATTATTTAAATTTCCTTACTGATTAACTCTTAAATATTTTATATAAAATTAACCATCTAGTTAAGTCTAAACACACTTTGACTATTGAATTCACAGCAAAGCATTTCTTTAGGATTTTTCGCTTTAATAAAAGTTGGTTTCACTAAAATGAAAATAGATCTGTATTATTTAAATTACTTTGATTTTTTAAATGAAATATTGATGGCAGCACTACACAAAGTTTAAATTTTTAGAAAGCTTAACAGTTAATAATATAATTATATAATCAAAATTAATTAAAATCAATAAATCTCCAAGTACTAACAAATTAATCATTTAAACATTAAAAATCATTTTTTTTTAGATAATTGGATAGGAATAATCTTAAAATTATTAGTTGTAATTTAATTTTAAATTAATTTTAACTGTCAAACATACACATTACAACTCAACTTCGTAAAAGCCCCTTTCTCAACTATGACGTTTTGTTTTTACTCATGTTTCGATTTCAACTTTTATTCTGGTGGATATTTCAATTATAAAATTTCAGGATGAGTTCTGTCTTTATTTTATTTGCTTCATTTCACGGTAATTTTTGCTTCCTTATACAAAGTACAAAGAAATAATCCCGATGTGCGAAATGGATTTTGTATATCACATAGTTCAAAATTGAATGACCGTAGGATGTTGTAAATTTATATGTGTGACAGTTATGATGTCTAGTTATACACCTGAAACTTTGGTTTTAATACGAGTTCCTGTTTCAGAGATATCAACGACTTAACACGAATTCTCGTGACGTCTGTAATTAAGTATGTGTGTGTATGTGTGTGTACGTGTATCTCGCATAACTCAAAAACGGTTTGGCGTAGAACGCTGCAAATTGGTATATCGGTTTGTTATAACATCTAGTTGTGCACCTCTTTTTTTTTTTTTGGATTTTCTATGATTTTCCGTTTTGAAGTTATTTAGGAAAATTATATTCTTAATGACCAAAAATATACAGATTTTGTCCATTATATATGATCTACTATCATAGAGATTTCAAAAGAATCTAATGATAGAGCCAGTAATGATATTGTTTTGAAAGTTGAAGACATTTTTGCGCGTAGAAAGTTATGCTTAAAGACATAAACAGGTGCTTGTCGATGAATGCATTTTATTTAATGAATATTCAGCCCTTAGACAGAGCCCGTAATGTATCTCGCATAACTCAAAAACAGTTGGGTATAGAACGTTGCAAATTGGTATATATGTTTTTTATAACATCTAGTTGTGCATCTCCTTTTTTGGACTTTATATAATTTTCCGTTTTGGATATATTTAGGAAAATTATATTCATAATAACCAAAAATGTAAAGGTTTTGTCCATTACATATGACCTACTATCATAGAGATTTCAAAAGAAGCTAATTGTAGAGCGAGTAATGATGTTGATATGAATGTTGAAGACATTTTTGCATGTAGAAAGTCATGCTTAAAGACATAACTAGGTTCTTATCGACGAATGCATTCTGTTAATGAATATTCAGCCCGTAGATAGAGCCCATAATTTTATTGTTATGAAATTTGTCGACAATTTAGCGTATAGAAATTAATTTTTTGAGAGTGAAATAGGTTCTAGTTGACGAATGTATTTCATTTAATGAATATTTAGTCTGAAGATAGAGCCTGTAATGATATTTATTAAAAAGAGTTGTCTAAATTTTACCGTGCAGAAAGTAATTCTTAGGGAAATAAGCAAGTTCTAGTCGATGAATGCACTTTATTCAATTGATATTCGGTAAACAATTGAGCAATTCTCTTTTTTGTTCTACAAAATTTAATATTCTAGAAAAAATCCAATGGAATGGTCATTTTTACTACAGAAATCAAATAAACATTGTTAAATACACTGCAGAGCATAAATTTCGCTGAATCAGGAGCAGGCGAATATTTCGAAGTCTGAATGGAATTTGAATTCATCGAAAATATTTTCAATGGTTTATGGAATTTTTAAGGTAGTTCTGCGCGAGAAACCTGTGCGTCATTACAAAATTTCCAGAACTAGACTCTTATTGAGGTGAAGTTTCCAAATTTTGTAAATCATTTACTACCATTTTTCTCCACATTTGAATGCCTAATTTAACGCTAAGTCAAAGCCCATCTTCGTGGAAATGTAAAAACTTTCACCTGTTTCCACTTTTAGTGTAATACCGTGTAGAAAGTAACACGTAAAGATGTAGGCAAGTTCTAGTCTACAATCATCAACAATTACTATTTTTTTTTTATATAGATGGTCTTTATAGTGAGTGTTTTTACAATGAGTCATTTATAAAACTTTCGAAGAATTTAGTTCTGCGCAATAAACAATGATTTTTTCCAGAATATTCCAGATCTCTGTAATTATTGAAGTTAGAGCTTCTAAACCTAAGCAACAATTTTTTGCCAAATTCGTTTGCAGAGTTGTCAAATTCGATGCCAAGACGAAAAATCTATGCTGGTTACTAATTTGCGGTATAATAGCGAAATTAGCGATAAAATTTTGCGGCAAATGTTGTTTCAGGATAGCCAGAAACCCTTTCTCAATTTTAACGGAGTTAATTATTTTGAAATTTATCGTTTCACCACTAATATTTATTAAAGAGAACAAAACTGGGCCATATATAATCGAATGATTTTCATTGTACTCTAAGCTGTGCATTTGCCAATGAGATATTCTGTAAAAAGCCGTTGAGTACTATTCCTGAAAAAAAAAACTAGAATATTTATCTCGGTGACATATATAATCGCATTATCGTGACTTTTTGGTTCGAGTAGCATTTTTTTTTTTTTTCTTTTTTTTAAGGAATGTTCGCGAATTGGAACCTGCCTGTTTATTTACGAATTAGTTTCCTCACACAAAACTGTCAATGTTTAAAAAGAAATATGTATATTTATGTGGTTGCATAAGGAAGTCATATGCTGGCCACATCAGATTTTTTTTTTTTTTTTTTTTTCGGGTTTGAGCTATTTTTAGGTATTTCGCTTGAAATTGCTTACCAAAAACAGAAAATCTGCATTTTACTGCTCAATGCTTTAGGGATAGCTCCTGAAGAAGTCCTATCGCATTTTGAGGTTTTTATTTA
The DNA here is from genome assembly GCA_963930645.1 of Salticus scenicus. Lineage (NCBI taxonomy): Eukaryota > Metazoa > Arthropoda > Arachnida > Araneae > Salticidae > Salticus > Salticus scenicus. The sequence continues at coordinate 314,879,952 of OZ005654.1, forward strand.
AAATTCAATCTTATTAATATGCTTTGGTCCAAAAATCTTTTGCTAATCTTAACTTTAAAGGTTCATTTCTTTAATGTAAGATGGATTATTTCCCCTTATAATACCATCCTTTACTATTCCTTTTTTTCTACAGCATTACATTGCACGACCTTTTTTTATGTTGTCTACAGGTAATGTAACCTAATAAATTTCAGAATTAAAGTAAGTAATATTATTAATTTTCTGAAAATAAAATCAATTTGTGCTAACTAGTTACTTTGTTGACATATGTGTGTTTCTGTGGTGATTTATTTGACTGCCTATTCTTCGTTCTCATTCTTTTCTTTTTAATCAAATAAATTATAAATTATATATATATATACATATATTTACATAAATATTTCAGAAAACTGATATTAATTAATGGTGTTGTATGATTATGAATGAAAACTTTGTGAGCAAACAAAATAATGCAGTACAACAACAACGCATAAACTGCATCTTTTCAAATAAATTATTTTAAGTTTTAATCATACTTACCTTTTTTGGTTAGTTTAATTTTCTGAACTGCAGTGTATGTGTATTAAAAACTCGATTTTTAAAATTTACTGTAAATTATATAGTGATTACAATAGTACAACACATAACATTATAATGTTTTTAATTATATTGCAAAAGTGTTTTTATAATATCAGTTTGTTAGGTACATTTTTTGAAACATGTACAAGTTTTACGAAATATATATATATATATATATATATATATATTATTCAAAAATTAATTACTTGTTCCTCAGCGTTTCCATGCAGCATTTATTACACCACACTGCACTGTAAAAAAAGCCTGTTAAAACACCGATAATTTCTCTAGTTTTCTGATTTTTTTTTTTTTTTTTTTTTTTTTTTTTTTTTTAACTACAGAAATTTAGTTTAAAATTACAACTCAAACTGTCGAAAAAAAAAAAAAAAAAAAGCATTTTTTTAGTAACCAGGTGAAATCTAGAACCACTGATATGGATTTCAACTAGTTGTTACGTATTTTTTTCTGTTTTGCATGCGGAGAATCGATATCAGAGCAGAATTTAGAAGTAAAAAATTAGATTGTGCTTATGTGGCTGAGAGGTAACATCCTCGTCGATCCTGGCTAGTAGAACATTCGGTTTTTATATAATATGAAATTTTTGTTTACAATGTGCCCCACGGGAAAAAAGTTGTCGTGTACGAATATTCTCTGTATTAATCTTTTATAGAAAATTTTGATCAACGTATCTTTTGTATAGCATACAGATATTTTTTGGCAATGTTGCTAACAGGAATTTTCGGCAATATAAATGGATTTTTCTCATATTGTGTATGTAAAGAGATAATATAAAAGTAATTGCTTAGAAGGAGGTCTTATCTTAAAGATAAAACATTAATTTTTGTCTTTGCTATATATAATATTGGGTGAGTGCGAAAGTTCTACCTGTTTTTGAATATGCAAATTTGCAATGAAATTGACGTCACACGTGACACTGTAATGACGTAAATTGTCAGACAATCAAACTAGAACTCCTATATTAATAGGTTGACGCATCCGCCGTTTTTTAGCCCACAAGACCGGCTGACGATTTATTATTGGTGATTTTTTGGCAATAAATTGCACAAATAACTCCAGAAAAGGGTACCGCCTGTTTATATTTTCTTCTAATCCAGAAAGAAGGAAAAAGTGGATTATAAATTGCAGATGTAACTTGTGGATAACTGGAGCAGGAGCACAACTTTGTAGTGCAAGATTTCCCTTATTTTTATCTTATTTCATTTTATTTTCAAAGTTCTTTGACAAATTTAATATGAATGTGCTGTTTTTTTAAGTTATTGTTTTTAAATTCTTTTAAAATTAACTTTAACATTACATTTCTTTAGATGTGAAGGGTTGCAGTTTTGAGAATGTTGGCGATGTTCTTAAAATTGCCAACTTGTTTGTTTCGTGATAAGAAGTTTTAGCTCACATGAACTGTGTAGAAGTTTAAAGGCAATAACAACGCTAATCACGTAACCTAGCTTTTTCTACCGCCAACACTTTCCCAGACGGGCTAGAAAATGGCGGACACTGCGCCAGCTCTTATCATATAGGAGTCTTAAATCAAATGTGTGGACTCCTCACATATAAATGCATCATATCTCACAAAGTTAATTATCTCAAAAACAACAACATGAAAAAATAAATATCAGAGGGTGTAACATGGAAAACGAGAAGGAACATATAAGGCATTGTTTGTTATACGAGTTCGATAAAAAGAGTACGGAAGCCGCAGCATATTGAAATGTTTGTCAAGTTTATGGTGAAGATGCAATAGACGAAAGCACTTGTCGTCGATGGTTTCGTAAATTTAGGGAAGGAGACAGTAGCTGCCGAGATCAGGCTAGGTGTGGACGGCCATCACACGTTGGAGACGACGATATTGACCAAGCCCTAAGGAACAACCTTAACTCAACGGTGCAAAAATTAGCGGAAACCTTCAACGTACATCGGACAACCGTCAAGAGACGGCTGGTTAAGTTGGGTTTTACGAGAAAGTTTAATCGTTTGGTTACACATAACCTGACAGCTAATCAGCGGCATGACCTAATCGCAACCTGTGTTTCCTTGCTTTCCTTGCAAAAATGACTCACTCTTGACATGAATTGTGACAGGAGATGAGAAGTGGGTTATGTACTGTAACGTAAATCGTCGTAGGACTGTGTGTTGCCCTTCTGAACTTCTGACCCACCTGCATCGACTTCGAAAGCTGAACTTCATCTTCAGAAGGTGTTATTAAGTGTGTGGTGCGATGTGCAGGGGCTAATTCACTGAGATGTCCTGCTACTCAATCAAACCACCAATTCTGCCTACTACTGTCTACAGTTAGACAGGCTGCATTCAAATTTGGTAGCAAAGTGGCCAGGTTTCATCAATCGTCGCGGTGTTATCCTTCATCACGATAACGCCAGGCTGTCATCACTCGCCAAATCATCACTCACTCTGTCATCACGGCTGTCATCACTCGCCAAAAGTTACTGGGCTTTGGTTGGGAGGTTTTACCTCACCCTCCCAATTCTCCTGACTTGGCACTTATTTCGTGCGTTGAGCAATTATTTCAGTCAGAAAATCTTTGATTATCTTGATGCAATGAAAACTGACATTCAAGACTGTTTTGACTCGAAACCACCGGAATTTTACTGCCGTGGGATTCATCTCCTACCAGAAAGGTGGCAAGATGTCGTAGATAGCAATGGGGATTATGCACAATAATAGGTACTGTTTATATTGCGTTTATTTTCTCTACTTTATGGGTAATAAAAACGGGTAGAACTTTTGCACTCACCCGATATATCATTAATATAATGTACACAAATATTTTTTTTTTCTAAACATTACATGAGAAGTGACCACAACCGCAAACAATATGATGCATTTGTTATAATAATTAAAAGAGAATTCAACTAAATTATATTTTTATTTTAATAAAAACAATAATGGGTTATTTTAAGTAACACTGCCTAAAAAATATTACAAATTAAAGAATTTCTGTCTTAAACACCAGTCGAACATCAGTTGTTTTGAAGGTCTATCTTAAATGAATGCTAAAATAAATATTTATATAAGTAAGCATAACAATTTTCAGAAATTATCGAAATGCATATAATATGTTTATAATATACCCTGATCTTTTTATCTAATTTAATACGGCAGAAATAGGACAAAATTTTTTTAAAGGTACTACTTCATATTTTAGCATTCAAAATGGAATATTCTCATCTGAAATAATTAGAGTTGAAATATACTTTCAAACGGAATAAAATATGTTTTTTAAAAGGAAATTATTGAGAAAAATGAAAGAAATCGAATTGAATTTATTCAGCTTTTTACAGGTATTCAAATTTTAAGCCTTTTTCACACACAGAAAAACATTGGTTAGATCATGAATTTAATTTTGGAAAATACAGTTGGTTGGTTGGTTGGGTTTTACGTCGCACTAGTGCTGCGCAGAAAAGGAAAATACAGTAATGTAATGCTATTTACAATGACAATACAGGCTAAATGACTTGGAAAACTAACTTTAACAAAAGCAAAAAATATTATGAGACGCAGCAGTGTCTTGAATGACGCAAGCAACATAGATACATATAAAGAGAGATATAAATAACTTATAAAGCGATTAGAAAACAAAATCTGACTCCTGATTAGTTTCTCCCACTATGACTGTTGCATTCATTACAAACATGAGAAAGTTCTTCATTTTTACAAGTAATGCCCTTTTTATTTTTGCACATAATATCGATTTTTCTTATACATCTGTAAATATACATAATTATACTAAATTTTATCATCTTGTTTTTAAAAATGCTATCTCATAATATGGGAAATTGTTTCAAACTAATTTTATCGTAGCATCCTGCTGAAAATGGCAACATTGTTTTTACACCAGTTTGACATTAGATTTTATAAACATTGTATTTTTACTATAAAACCTGCAATAGAAATTAACTTATTATAATTAAATTACTAAATTTGTGGTCTAAAACGGAAACTTTTACATGTTTATCATCTACACTGTAAATAGAAGCGTCTTAAATTCAGACAGAAGTGTGTCTGAAATGTCAATTCAGACACATAAATGTCTGAAACACTTACGCATGCAAAATTTCAGACGCATGTGCTGTCTTAAATTAAGACACGTAATTGTCTTTTTTATAAATGAGTTCAGATAAGTGTCTGAATAAGGTCGATATGTCTGAAATTAAGACATATAACATTTTCAGACACATAAAATTTCAGACATTTTACAATTTATGCACTTAAAAATTCAGACATTACAAATTTCAGACGCTTAGAAATTCAGACATTTGTATTACTTAACGAATTTTCCATATGGAATCTACTTTAAGCAGCATGCATATCCTGTTTTAACATTTTTTTAAACAAATAAATTTGACATTATTTTTTGTAATATAAGTCGTTGACTTATTTAAAATACTTAGACACGAATCTTATTCTGTTAAAAATTAAAAAACAAAGTTAATTTTTATTTAAAATTCTCACATGTAATAAATAAAAAAAATATTAAGATAAACGAAGCATGTAACTTGTAGCTAAGAAAGCGAATTCGTAGCTAAACAATCTTAAACAATTTGTGCATAATTGATTTTTTTTTCGCGTTTTAAAAATTATTTTATGTTTCCCTACACTTCAAAATGTAAAAGAGCATTTTTTTTTTTTTTTTTTTTTTTTGGTTTCATGTATATAGTTTGTTTTCTTGCAAATACCAGTTAAAAATAAAATAAAATAAATAAATAAATAAAAAATCGTTTAAAATCCATAGGCTACTATTTTTTCATATTTATTACGCATTTTACAAAAAATAAATAAATAAATAAATAAATAAATAAAATAACTCTAAACCTCTACACATGAAATTTAAGATAACATGTATTAAGCTTTACTTCTTATGAACAGTTTTATTGCAAAGACATAAAACTTCAATTTGTTTTACGGATACTAGAATATATTTCGTTATACAAGCACAGGAGAGCGTGAGCACCGATGGCTTGATTGGGAAGACACTAGACTTTGAATCCATTGATTGTCAGTTCGATTCCAACGGGGACTGTTACCGTAAAAATTATTAATATATATATTCTATGCTCTAGGAGATTCTAAAATGTTTTTCTTACAGGTAAACAGTATAAAACGCATCTTTTTATTTATTTATTTATGAAAAATATTCACTTCAGACAGGATCAAAGATGGCGGAATTTCAGACGTTTCGAGTGTGAAACGATGTGCCTTTTAAGACACATTTTAGCATCTTAAAATTAAACACCCGTTTCAGACACAATTTTGTCTGAATTTCAGACACTTGTATTTACAGTGTATCTCTGAGCAAACACATAACCTATCCCTACACATAAACTATTTATTCACAATTTTATTTGAAAGTCAGACTTGACCAAAATAATTAAATAAAAAGCTTTTTTTTTTTTTTATTTAGTGAGGTGTGTTATTTTAATAATTTCATAAAATTAAGAAGATATTACACATATAATTCAACAAATTTTTAAGAATAAAAACAAATAAAACGAACAGTTTAATGCTTTTTCATTTATTTTAATCCTAAATGTTTAAATATTTTTAAATTAGTGACCTTAGATAGTGGGAAAAAAATAAATTAAAAAAATAAAAACTATTTATTTACACTTATAATCTTTTTAACAAGAAAAGTCCAAGTGTCACGGGGATAATGCTCGAATAATAGCTTCAATAATGTATAGAAATGTATGTAAGAAAATAAATTTGTATCCTTGGTTTGGTGGAATGAAAAAAAAAAAAAAAAAAAAATTAAAAAGGGTAATTTAGCAGACAAAATTGACATCACAATTGCAACAACGTACTAACATAAGAAAAAAAAAAAAAGTGATTTAAAGCAAATAAATTAAGTCTAAAAGGTAATTTTAAGGAATAAATATAATGCTTTGTAAGGACCGCCACTTTACGATTTAGCGTTTTTTTTTTTTTTTTTTTTTTTTTTTTTCACGAACCCCCGTTAAAAACTTCCAAATTATGATTGAAACATTAAGCTAAATTAGAGGAAAAAAGCCTAAAAAATAGTTAAAATGATTATGATAAATAATTAAGTTAACTTAGATAAAAACCTTTTGAAAAAGTTAAAGTAATTATAATAATAATAATAATATTTGGAAATATCTACCGCAAAGTGTACGAAGGCCAACTACTTAATTGAATTAAAAAAAAAAAAAAACTGCTGTGAGGTGAAGAATTAATTAAAAAAAAGGTTTGTTTTGTTAATGAAAATTTCTGTCAACGTATTTATTCCCATAATATACCTATATTTTTTGTAATATAACAGGATTTTTATTATTATTTCTATTATTTAGCAGTATATATCTCTTTAGACTTATAACTCTTTTCACACTCTTATACACTCTTTTCACTCGACTTTTCCAGTCTCCGGTCATCAAATCCGATGTAACTCTATTACGAAATTTGTTCATAGATTATTGTTCATCTCTCATCACCAGAAAAAAAAAAAAAAAAAAAAAAAAAAAAAATTACAATCATTACACTAGTACTCGTTTGCTAATTTTTTTTTTTTTTTTTTTCATTTGACAACTAAAAAATTAGAAAAATGCACATAGTTAATTTTCCGCGCTTTTAATTAAAAAAAAAAAAAAAAAAAAAAAAAAAATCAGTTTTTAGAAAACGGGTACTTATTTAACTGTTGAAAATATTTGGAATGTGAAAACTGAAAGTATAAAATCATATTTCATGATAAACAAGATATGATCAATAGACGTCACCACAAAATTACAACAAAGGTCTGTTTTTCTAACTAGTAAATCGCGAATGAGCAGAAATAACTCAACCGCTGACTGAATATGTAAAACGCAAACTGATTTATGTTAAATATAAAACAAATATTTGTCTAAAACAGAGAGAGAGGCGCTTTTCTTAAGACTAGCTAAAAAAAAAAAAATATCCTTAGACGAAATGGGTTGGTAAACTGACATAATTATATTAAGAGAGCGAACAGTTTCTCACACGCATATTTGCACATAGTACATTTCAGGAAAATACCTGAAACTTAATTGTATTTAAAATTTTTCATTTGTGGTTTAAGTGCTTTCATTACTTTTTATTAATCGTATATTAAAAATACATAAATATAGAATAAAACTTCTAATTAAAAAAAATATATATCACACAATATGCAAATTCAGTTTCATAATATTTTGCCGCTTGTGAACACAATATTTTAAAAATTTACGACAGTTGTTCAGATAGAAGTTTACGTTTAAAATATTTCCTTTATTTTCAACTAGAATACACGAGCATTGATGAATTATGAACGTTTGACATAGTAAAATCAAAACTAATCATTCATATTTATACTATTTATAAGATGATATTGTTTGAGTAAAGATAAACTGATGTAGGGAGAACGTTATTTGGAAAAGATTTTATTTAAACAACTTCCTCTAAGTATATATACTTAAATAAACTCATTCAATTTATTTTATGATGGATAGATGTGTATTTCAGCTTAAACTGGCTGCGGAACTATCAAATAAAATTTCTGGAATCTGACAGAATACCCAGTTATGATTTATGCTTTATTTAATATTCTTACAATTTTATTTATGTTTTTGATTTTGGAAAATGCACAAAGATAATGGTAATTTTTCTTTAAACTAGATCTGTCTGTTTATTTAATTTTGATAATATTTGAAATATAAACTTCTTTATTACATTCTACTTATCAAGTGAAGATATCAAAAAGGGATTTGATAATATAAGTAAAGATTTATAAATTAACTTATTATCCGGGATTTAAAACATTTTAAATTATTTCAGATATAAGAAATTATTTTGTTAAAAAAAATACTGAAATTTAGATAAGTATAATATAAAATTTTCTGGCAACTGTAAAATATTTTTACTAATGTATTTCTTGATATATTTGTATAATTCAATTTCTCAAACGATAATTCTCCAGAATTGTAACAATTAAAATTTTTAACATAGACAGAAAAATGTATCCCTTTTAAAAGAATTTTTAATTACTTTTGATTGAAAGCAATTTTGGTTAATAAAATTTAATAAAATCTCTACCATTTTAGCATAGTAAGTAACTGTTATTATTATTATTATTATTATTATTATTAAAAAGGTGAAAATGTTTGAAATTTTCTGCTGACACTTTTTAACATAAACTAATATGCATAATATTATTCATAGAATAACATACTAATGGAAAACTCAATCCCAATACCACCAAGGAGAAATTAGTTAAGGGAAGTGAAGTTTAAGTAAAAATTTAATTTTTTTAAATAAAACTTTAAAGGATACAGTTTAAAGTATGTGCAATAAAAGCTATTTGAAATAAGAAATGGTGGACTGTTTGTTCTAGTGGCCAAAATTTTGAATGCAAGCATGCAAATGTACATGTTTTGCATTATACAGATCAGGTGAATGCTTGTTGCATTTAATCAGAACAAACAGCAGCAAACCCACACTGTAAAAAGAATAAAATCCTGTTATATTACAGAAAATTTCTGGCAGCAAAATTGCCAGAAAATATCCGTATATTAGGGAAAAACAGAAATTTTCCATAACAGTACAATACAGAAAATGCTCTTATGCAATAGACTTTTTCCATAGGGCACACTGAAAAAAAAAAAAAAAAAAACTCGCATTAAATAATTTTTTTTCCAATTTCGTTAGGCAGAATCAGGGGTGTCTGCGTTCCGGAATTTTTATTTTATTTCCCCCCAGTAATTTTTTAATAGTAATATCATTAGCAGTAATCTTGTAAAGTTTAACATTTAAATATAGCCAAAAATACAATTCGTAATTACTGGTGGAAAATAAAATAAAAAATCCGGAACGCAAACACCCCTGCAGAATCAGACAGGGATCCATCACTGAGTAATCAATGATGTTACCTTACAGCCACGGAATCACACCGCCTGGTGTTACTAAGCGTTTCCCAATCCTGTTTTGATACCACGTTTTCTGTGTTCAAAACTGAAAAAAATTATGTACATACCAGACAAAAATCTGTAACTATTGCTGCAGATAAAATCTGGTTAAAGAAAAATCGTATCTTTTGATAGATTGGAAGTATAATTATGTAGTAAAATTTTGTAATTTTAGTAATCAGCAATTTTCTGTAGGAAAGTTACGGAAGTTTCCTGTTTTTCAACAGATTTTTTTTTTTTAGAGTGCAAATGATAATTGATGGCCCTGGATTCTTCGTCCAATAATGTACAATGGGAATTCTGTCGAGCACATTTACAGACAGCAGCCGTAACTGAGCGTTATCCTGTTGGAAAATACTCCCTTTAACGATGCTTAAGAATAACACTGGTCTGCGAAATCGCACTTTTCAAATTTTTAGTTGGTTGCTTCTAATGCGTTTTGATAATCTGAATTCAGAAATGCTTGTCTTTTCTTCCTATCACGTAATTTTTTTTTTTTTTTTTTTTTTTTTTTTTTTTTTTTTTAAGAAATAAGAATGAAGATCAGAATATTTCACAAAGAAACTAGAACAAATTCGAAACTATTTATGGTTTAAATACAATAAAATATGCTATTATTTACACATTATCTTTTAAATGTGTTTATTTTCATCGAAGCTTCTTTCTCTTCTGCATGGCTTGAGGGTTTTGAGAGGGAAGGGATACTCTATGCAGCATCCAACATTAATCTGCTGACATGTTAACACTTCATCGTCCCTAATACCTCATCTACGTTACTCTGATGTCTCCATGAAATAGCTCTCCTTGTTTTTCACTCACATCACCCAGATTTCCCGGTAAATAACTTAGTTGGGAATTGAACAAGAAAACTTTAAGCTAAAAAAAAGATTTTTTTTTTTTTTTTTTTTTTGCCAAAACTATTCGTGATAGAAATTTTTTAATAGTTTTTATTTAATCAGAAGCCAAAAACACACACCATAAAAAAAAAAATAAATAAATAAATAAATAAATCGCTAATCTGTGTAATAGTGCAAACTTTTTGATCGAATTAAATGTAAAAATTTTTATCTGGTGTACCTGAAATAATGACGAAAATATATTGTCACAATGAAAAAAAAAAAAAAAAAAAAAACTAAGCCTATTTTTGTTTTCTAATTAATAGATATAAAATTCTGTACAAAACAGAATTTAATTTAGTACGAAAGAACCTATTTTTATCTATTCTTTTATATAAAAGCATTCAGTATAATTGTGTTTCATTCCCTAACATCACTAACTACATTCATTTCTTAAAATTTCTTTAGTACAGCTTTATCATAAGAGCTCCTTGACCGCTTGTAAATTTTTGTTGCTAGTTTGGCGGTGAATTAAAATAACTATTGCAATTGCATAAGTAAAGATCTTGGTGAAAAACATTCGAGCTATTTCTGTGCCAAATTTCAAATTTCATCAAGCGTTTTATACTGAAGCTGTTCCATTTCTTTAGAACAATTTTATTTCAATTATTAAAAAAAAAAAAAAAAAAAAAAATCCTGTTATTATTATTATTATTATTATTTTGAAATAAAAATAATTATATTTTCTTATTTAATTATTTATTTCTGGCTCATAAATAACAGAATCTTTCTATATGTAGTTTTTATAATTTTAATAAATTTTTACTTGCCAAATTTATGCTACAAAGTTTGTTTACCTTCAAAATTTTCCATTTCTTTTACTAAAGTTAAGCATTTTCTTTTCTTTTAATTTATTAGAAATTGCCTTCATTATTTTAGAAACTTTATTTTCAGCAATTTTTAAAATGTTAATTATAAATATTTTCAAATAAATTTCGTAGTTAACTATTGACGTCATATCCTTCTAAAATCATAACAAATACATGAAAATTCACTTACATGTACTTTTTTTCAACATAAGTAAATAATAATAGTAATGATACATAGCATATATCGTTCTATACTGAAGCTTTTCCATTTATTTAGCACAATTTTTCTCAATTTAATTTTAATTATTTAATTTTTTTTTTTGCATGCTCATTTTTTTTTTTTTTTTTTTTTTTTTTTTTTTTGCATGCTCATTTTTTTTTTTTTTTTTTTTTTTTTTTTTGCATGCTCATTTTTTTTTTTTTTTTTGACTTAAAAAGAAATATAAAATTCAAAGTGGAACACTATAAATAGTGACAACGCAAAATCGCAAATAAAAAAAATAATCCTTTCGTAATGATAAATAAATAAATAAATAAAATAAAAATTAAAAATGTGTCTATACCACAGACAACTTAGCCCCAGCGTTTATTTTGAATTTCAAGCTGATCCTTCTTTTTAATGTTTTCTCCATCTGTAAATGTTTTGAAGTACTCGCAGTGAAATTTCTTTTTTTCTCCTGTGAAATCCTGAAAATATATGATGCAATGCGTTCAAAAGTTATACAATATTTTACTAATATTTAAATATCTGTCTTACATTCTGTTGCTAAATTAATAAATACATAATAAATAAATTAAAATTTTATCATTTGCTGCATGTGAAGTAATAAATTTCAATACAATATAATGTATCGTGGGGACATATCTCTCTCCAGTCGTTTGCTACTACTGACTCAATCACTTATTTAACAGAGCACAGTCCAATCCCTCTGTGCCTAAAAATATAAAATTTGTTAAAACATCGCTTCCGTGACATTGACACTCACTAAAAGGCAATTTTATAAATTTCGATACCCAAGACAAACATTTTTTTTTTCTTTTGTTAAAGAAAAAATTGCATACCCATTGGATTCCTCTTTTATAAAAAATACAAATATATAACAAAGAATTTCGGGTATTTCCGGAATTAGAACCGCAAGAAGTAAAGAGGGAGGTGGAAACGTGTTTTTTACATACACTTTCATATCTGTCTTTTTTTTTTTTTTACTTTGAAATAAAACAAATGCAACTGCCAAAAACTAACTTCAGGAATTTCAGAGACCTGCCACCAAGAAAGTGGGGTGGTGGTCTTTGACATAACCTGGCATATTTCAAAGAAAAGAACCTAGCATATTCCAAAGAAAAGAATAAAGATAAATATTCATGAGTTCCTTGCTTTAAAATGCAAAACCTAATAAAATACCTAATAGAAAAGCCTTAAAATTAATTTTTAAAATTTCATGAATTTGCCAGTCACGGAAGTGAAAAATATCATCTATAGATTTCTTGCTTTAAAATTCAACAAATTTAAAAATCCATTTCTGTTTTTCCTTCCATTCACCTCTATTTAGAGAGGGGAACCAAAAAATTTTAATCTATTTCCCAATCAATGTATAGCCAAAAATATTAAAAATATGCATTTGAAATTTTAAAAACGTATTCTTTTATATTGAAGGCGAGATCTAAAAAGCTATTTTTCGAATTTTGCTCCCTCCAAAAGAGAGAAAGGTCGTATAATGTATTTATGTATTTTTTAACGTGTTTTATTTTTTTCCCTTAACATCTTAAAAATAAATAAATAAATAAACAGTTTTTAACATGACTGTTGCTTTAATTATACATTTATTGTGGGGCAGGGAGGGGATAACATTTTTGAAGTTCCATATTATAACAAAGACAAAGCCAGGCGAATCTACTAGTATATATAAGTACAAATGTAGACACACACATTATTATTTTTTTTATTTTTAACATAACATTCCGTTGAATAAGAAATTTTTACTGAAATATTTTCAAACTTTTCATTCCGATTTAAGAAATAAATACGTTTTCAGACATTACAAAATAATTCTTCACTTTTCAGAGTAATAGAAATGATCGAAGAGGTTGGGTAAGGAAAATTTCCAATTCTTTTCGTATAGCTGAAATTCCAAATCTCATCCAATAAAATACCAATTGCCTCCAATTTTTGTTTCCGTGACTGAACTGTATAAGATATTAGTAGTTTCATATTTACTTGTTTTTGTCATAAATGATTTATTCGAGGTTAAGATAGTCATCTATATAAAATGGTTCTTTAAGGGTCAACAGTTTATTACTATTTCTTACCCATGAAAGTATTGTTTTGGAGATAAATTTTCGAAAATGAGTTTTTTCTATAATTGTGGGCATTAGAGGTGTCTGAATCAGCATATTTATGAGTTGGTCTTGTGTTCAGTTTAATTAAAAAACAGGTATTAAAAAAAGTCCAAAGTTAATATTCAAAATTCGATATTCGGTTTTCGGTCTGTATGATTTGGTGGCATTACATAAAATTTTTTTCTGAAAAAAAAAAAAAAAAAAAAAAAAAAAGTATTTTAAATATATTATGGTCTATGCTTGGAATTTCTCGTTGGTTTATTACTATTTCTTACCCATGAAAGTATTATTTTGCAGACAAATTTTCGAAAATGAGTTTTTTTCTATAATTGCGGGCTTTGGGGGTCTCTTGAATGAACAGTTTTATGAATTGGTCTTCTTGAGTTCAGTTTAATTTAAAAACAGGTATTAAAAAGAAGTACAAGTTTAATATTCAAAATTCGGTGTTTAGTTTTCGGTTTGTATGATTTGGTGGCATTACATAAAGTTTTAGTTCCCCATCATACTATAGGTATGGGGAACTTAGGTAATCGTGAAAATTTTCGACCTCGGTTTTTTGACTTTTCTACACGTTTTCAGATGTGAGGAATCCGAAAATGACAAAATTTGTATAGTGTCTGTCTGTAGGGTGTCCGTTAGTCCGTTAGTTTGTTAGTCTGTGTACACGATATCTCAAGAATCAATTGTCGCAGAGAGGTCAGATCAGTTTTAAAATATTACTTTCGACACTGGCAAGAACCCTATTTATTTGCAACATTCGAATTGCAAAACTTCGTATGTTATTAGAAATTTACGATTTTCTTAACATGGGAGAATATAGGGCGAAATTTCACTTAAACGTGCATTAAATGAAAACTTTTTACTCTAAAAATGTCAGACCAGTTTTAAAATATCCGTTTTGATGCCGGAACGAACATCAGTAACTATAAATATGCTACTTTGAAAATTTCGCAAGTTATTGGAAATTTACGAATTTCTTAACATGGCAGTATAGGGCAAAATTTCACATAAACGTCAATTTTGAGCGATATTTTCATCGTAAAGATGTCAGACTACTTTTGAAATACTATTTAGGACACTGGCATGAATATTAATAACTATGAATTTTCAAATCTAAAAATTTCGTAAGTTATTGGAAATTTACGAATTTCTTAACATGGGAGAATAGGACAAAAATTCACTTAAACGTGCATTAAGTGGAAACTTTTTACTCTAAAAATGTCAAACCACTTTTAAAATATCCGTTTTGATGCCGAAATGAACATCAGTAACTATAAATATGCTACTTTGAAAATTTCGCAAGTTATTGGAAATTTACGAATTTCTTAACATGGGAGTATAGGGCAAAATTTCACATAAACGTCAATTTTGATCGATATTTTCATCGCAAGGATGTCAGACTACTTTTGAAATATTATTTAGGACACTGGCAGGAATATTAATGACTATGAATTTTCAAATATAAAAATTTCGTAAGTTATTGGAAATTTACGAATTTCTTAACATGAATAGAGCAAATTTTAACATAAACGTCAATTTTGAGAGATATTTTCATCGTAAAGATGTCAAACCACTTTCGAAATATTATTTAGGTTACTGGCATGAATATCATAGACTATGATTTTTCCAATTTAAAAAAATTCGTAAGTTATTTGGAATTTACGATTTACTTAACATGTCAGAATAAGGCAAAATTGAGCATAAACTTCTATTTTGAGGATCATAAATACATTCGACAACTTCAAAATTACATTTATGATATTTTGTTGAACATGATTGAATACAAATATTCTAATAGGAAAATTTCGTAAATTATTCGTAATTTACGATTTTATCAACATAGCGAAATTGTAATTTTTTCATATAAATATGAATTTTGAGGATTATTGCACTGGAAATGAAAACATTGGCGTGAAACATAAACAACGGAATTGACCCTGATAAAATAAATTAATAGATTAGAATAAGATAAATATATGGAAGTGAACGATGGATAGCCTATTAGGCGGGGATTTCTTTCTGTCCCTGTATCAAGCTTTGGTCAAATTGATTTTTTTAACATGATTATAATGTCTCGCACTAGAAATTTATGAGACCATAAATATGGTGGGGAACTGAGCAGAGTCCACCTATGCCAACTAGTTTACTGATATATATTTAAAAAAAATAAAAAATTAAATCATGAAAAGTATTTTAAATATATTATGGTCTATGCTTGGAATTTCTCGTTGGTACATTTAAAAACGTTTCGGCAGCACTGATCTTATTGAAACTAATATATTTTAAGTATAGAATATTAAAAGCATTTATCATTTTTCTACAAAGCCGTACAAGGAAAAAAAAAATAGCGGATATATTGCGAACTATGGTTGAAAATTATTCTAAATGCACATCAAATTGTGTTCTGAATTATTATTTTTATTGTGATAAATTTAAATATAACTTATTGTACATACATGTAGAATTTTTAGACAATACGCAGGGCTGCTTAAAACTATAGTACGTTACTTTCTATTATGCGCGTAAATAATTGATTGTACAGTTTTAAATAATTATATCTTCATTAGGACGATATAAATACGCAATACTTCATCTATACAACACGGTTTAAATATGAAAGCACGGCTGTTTTTTAAAAAAGGTTTCAGTTTAAATACGTGGTATGAAGAAGTAATCTGAGTGTTAGACCTAATTATTATTAATAATACTATTTTTATAGCATTAATTTCTTCTTGTTTATTTTCTTTGTGCTCTTCACAGCAATATTTCATTTTATGTCCATTATTTAACGCTTATTTTCCGACAGACATCAAATTTAGTTATTATGTATAAAAGATAACGGAATATGCAGTCGCATACATAACCACACATAAGAAACTGACTGTTACGTATATTTAGCTATTTCGTAATTTTTGTAACATCAATTTAATTTTCTGTCGTGTAGGTAAGATATATTTTGTAATCTGGAAGAATTTTTTTTCAGCTGTTTTATGTTGAATACCTACAGCATATTTTTCAACCAAAGATAACTTGAATAAATATAGGTTCATTAACTAAATTTTGCTATGGAACAAATCAGATATAGAGAAATGGAGGAATGAAAAAATGTAAAATATGTTTGACAGCACAGTTTGATACATGGTCAGTCATGTAATAGTAGGCATAATTTTGTGGATTCAAATAGGTGGCTAAAGCTGTTTTAATATGAACAGTTAAATTAATTTGTGAATATTTTTCATTTAAATACGCCCAAATTGTAGCCGAAAGGTTCTTACTTCGAATCTGGTAGTGACATATTCAAGCACAGGATGCTTTCATTGGTCTACACTTTCAAGGCTTTCCATGGTTTACCCGAATACTCGCGAGAATATGAGCTAAGAGCCCAAGAAAGACCCCACGAAGAGATTATACCTAGACCAAGGTCCCAAGCCAAAAAAAAAATAAATAAATAAATAAAATAAATAAAAAATCAACCATAAACATCAAAATCGACAAAAAAATTCTTTGCGGCTTTCAGAAATAAATTAGTGTTGTCCAAAGAGAATATCGTAATACCGGAATAGTTTTTATCATTTTGTACAAAGCAAACATATATATAACACCGTGTATATTTTATATTTCCCGAAAGATAGAAAGCATTTTGTCGGGAGTATTTTACCATCCAGGGATTATGTTTCATCACTGTCCTAAAATTTGTCCATAAGTTGTAAACTTATGACTACTTTTTTATTACTTAATGAATGGGAAATTTTATATAATATTGCTTTTGATTATGTAATAAAGGTATCACTATTTAAATTAAGAATCATCATGCTTATATATTTTGTATTTGTAATTTGTAATTTTTCCAATATATATAAGACAAATCAAGACAGGACACTCGACACGGGAGCTAAGCTTAATCGCTTTATATGGCTGAAGTTACTGAGTGGTCAAAATTTCCTGGTTTGCTTTCACACCGTATACAATTTATGCATTTTATACATAACAAAAAAATGTTAATGATATATTTATTGACATATACAGATATCAGATAATTTTAATACGTTTTTTCCAGTATTTTGTTAAATTCCATCAGTAGCCACTCTAGAATTATTGAACTACATCAGAATTTTTAAAGATTATTAATTGCTATGCGTACTGTCGTATAGATAAAAATTTAAGGTAGAACATGTTCAGTGATGGGGGAGGAAGTGGTAACAGAAATTACCAAAGTAGAAAGTTGAAACAAAATAAAATATGAGTGGCTTACTAAATCTCTTTCATGTAGTTATGCATATTTCCGAAACTTGACGATCCTTGTTAGAAGAGTGGGTCAATCCAGGCTGTATTTTGCCCAACTGTGTGCTTGTTTATTTATTTATTTATTAATTTTAAATACGGAATTTACAGGTATTTGAGAAAAGGTATTTGAAAACATAATGAATTGAATTACAAAATCTTATCAGATACAATTCGGCGAAAGGGTTTTTGATAGTATATGGAATTGGGCCATGATTAAGAAAGAAATATAAGAAGTATCCGTCAGTTAAAATAAGACATTTTTAACTGTTTTTAATAGTTTTTATGTATATTTCTTAACTTCTCTATTGTCCTAACGTCTTTCAATAAGAAAAAACTACTAGATTCGTGAAAATTTTTTTACTCAGGTTTTCGATGAATTTACACGTTTTTTAAAATTTCTAAATACTATTAGGTCATTTTTAGAAAATGTGTGTCTGTGTATCTGTCAATATGTGAGTGTGTTATAAAAATTTTATGGACATTGTTCCTTACGACTCAGTGAATGGAATTTAACCATTGTGATATTTAGTTGGATCATGATTATAATTAATGCTGATTACATTTTGGGACATACCGCTCAAAAGGTAGCGCCGTAATCCCCCTACACTTTTTTGGCAATTTTTAATATGGCAGTAATTTTGAAATTTCGTATAAATGTGAACAAAGGGAATTATATTTAACCAATCATTGTGAAATAAAAAAAATGTATGCATAAGTATAATAGTAAAAGTCATCCATCAGATATTTTTGGTTATTCAGGAGACTTGCTTACCCCTGGGGGGAAGGGATTACCCTTCTACTCGAAATAATTTTTCAATATGAGTACTTTTTAAAATACATTGATAACTTTAAAACGATTGTTTGAATCATAGATTTGTAATGGTTTGGAAGACAATTAACATTTTTTTTTCAATTTTACAAACATAATCTTAAAAAACTGCATTTTTTCATATGACATCTGTAGAGCACAAAACTGACTTTTGTTTTTCGACATTCAGTGTTATAAGTCTCGGTTGAAAATCATATGCATTCTTTACGGGAAATATTTTAATTACAATAATACTTTTATTGAATAATTTTTACTGCTTGAATTCGTATAAGAAAATATCGGAAAAAGATCTGTGAAGTCCGTAATATGCTCATTTTAATGTGTTTCAATTTACTAAATTTACATAATATACTAATTATATAATATACTAATATATATAATATACTGATTTTACCGTGTTTTCCTTCAAAACATTCTATATATATACAAGTTCTGCTGAATATATTTTAATACATAAAATGAGAAGCCAGTTATAAATATTCTAGCAGTCTAATAACTCAAACAATAACCATAAAAGTGATATCAAATATATAATACTATTTACATGTGTTATTATCATTATGCAAATCTATCGCTATATATATAAGCTCCAAATGTTGAGAGTAAAATATAGTTCATGAAAACTGCTTGATAAGCGTATATAAAATACGTATACGTATATGACAGTTTATTTAGTGGATTATATTAAATTTATTTAGCGTCGTTTTATATGATATATATTTGACATTTAATTGCCTCCACAAATAACCATAAAATCATGGGTTCTATAATAGTCATTATCATTTATCAGCTTTTATTAGAAATTAGTTATATTTATTTGCATCATCAATATGAATAATCATTCAAAATGCATCATGTTAATGATTGAAACATTTTTGATTAAAGATTAGTCTTAATAAATATAAATGCAATACGTAAATTAATTTTAAAACATTGCATGATGCACAATGGGCTCTTCACAGTGTCGTTTGCTAAAACAAGTGATTTAGAAATGACGAAGAGTCGAATTCTGAGAATCGAATTTAGTTGAATATTGTTCTTAAGAACAAAAGTATTAATTTAATATAAAATAAAATAAGATTAATATCGTGCATTTGGAAACAATAGAATAATTGCATTTGTAAGTTTAATATGAAAAAAAAAAAAAAAAAAGAAAAACGCTTTATATGTTTATTTATTTTCACATGTAAGAATCGATTTTTGAATGTTGTAGTGTAACTGTTAAATTAACTGACCTAGCAATAAATAACTTGTTCTTGTGGAATGTTTCTGGATTGCAACTTAAAATTAATTAAAAATATTTTCAGTTACATTTAATCGCATAAATGTGTTAAAAAAGTTTATTAATTGAGCTACTGGCCGAAAGGGCTTTAGACCGTACGATGTTGCACTATTATAACAAATATAAACTAAGTGATGATTGTAAACGTCTACAGAAAAAAAAAAAAAGGATGGTGAATAATGATATAATATGGATCAAGAAAATGATGATGTATAAAAAACAAAATCACACAGATTAAATCGGATTAATCAAAAATAAGAATAGAAAAGGCGTTATTTCAGCATTGCTATAGATAAATATAGAAGATTTCATCTGATCTTTGGTTTAAAACAACTATATCATGTGAACTGTGACGTCAGGTGAGAAGAGCCCATTAAGTTCTTGGGAAAAAAAAAAAAAAAAAAAAAAAACAGCGGTGAATAAGAGATTCTTAGAAAGTTCGTTCTTTATTTTTTAACTACTTTTCTTGCGGCCATGGAGCTTCTACGCAAATGCTGACTCAATGAATCCAGTGTTAAAATCATAGATATAGTAATTTGTATAGATCTATCATCCCCATGTTATCATGCAAAGATTTTTTATGACAATTTTTTTTTTTTTTTTTTTTTTTTTTTTTGCATCAGCCATTAACTGGTATTGAAACTCGGCAATTGTAATAGAATAGAATGTTGATGAATTTTCAAAATGTCGAAATATTGCGTCTTTTAATTCTTCTAATAAGTTTATGAAAAGAAATGGGATAAGTTATCATAAAAATAAATTATATCTGACTAAATTATGAAAAATATAATTTTTATGATCAGCTTATAATTAGCTTTGTTATTATTATGCAATAAAAGCTGTTTTGATTTTTTAATGGAATACTTTTTCTAAAGTTTGATATTTTTTAAGATTTTATATTAGTAAGTAATATAGAATTTTCAAAATTCTTTTAAATATAGTTAGCGG
Source organism: Salticus scenicus (assembly GCA_963930645.1). Classification (NCBI taxonomy): domain Eukaryota; kingdom Metazoa; phylum Arthropoda; class Arachnida; order Araneae; family Salticidae; genus Salticus; species Salticus scenicus. Next base: position 314,900,837 of record OZ005654.1, read on the forward strand.
AGGCGCAGGTAAAGAACGTTTGTTTCAGTATATAAAAAGAATTTAACTTTAAATATTAACTAAATTAATAAATATAGTAAAAAAAAAAAAAAAAAAAAAAAGAAAGAAAAATTAATTTAAAACTGTATCTACAGTTTTTCATTCACTTTCAGTACATAAATTATTAATAAATTTTATTTTCTAAATTGTCTGTGTGCATTCACTCGGAGAAAGACGGCCATTAACTGGTCAAAATGGCCGTCTTTCTCGGAGTAAAAAGGAATCACTTTTTCTCCCTCCATGATCAGTCTATGTCACATTACTATATCTATGGTTAAAATAAGGGGGATAACTCCTTTGAAAAGAGTAAATAGCAATAAGGGGACGCCGAATGACTGGATTTTTAGCATATCTCAACCTGTCGGTCAATTTGGCACCACTCCAAGCATTTGGAATCGTCGTCAAAGCTAGGCGCCGGAAACGTGGTTAGACTATAGAAAACGACTCCGGATATAAACATACTCGGAGAAAACGTCCTCTGAATTAACTCCCAGAAATAAACTCCAATAAGTATGTTACCTAAAAAATTTTCAAAACTTTTATGTTTAAAAAAATTATTTATGTTGAAAAGTTTTAAATATTGATTATTAGAAATAAATACATCTTCTATATATCTTTAGTTAGTTTTTCATTTGATTTTTTAGTGATTTTTGTTCACAGTTGACGCTCTTGTTATTTTATTATTATTATTATTATTATTATTTATTTATTTATTTATTATTTTTGTTTTTCATAATTTTATAGCATTTCTTTATAACATGATTTTGATTAATGTATAGCATTTCTGACACCAATATTAATGTCTTATTTTAAGATTTCTAGACGATACGTAAACTACTTTTAATGAAAATTTTGTTTAAAAAAAATATTTCAAATAACAATAACAATAATAATAATAATAATAATAATAATAATAATAATAATAATAACAATAACAATAATAAAAAAAAAAAAAAAAAAAAATTAGTTATTTAAAATAATTTATTTCAATACGAACTATACCAATTCATGTTGGAAATTAATTTCATTAAAAATTTCTAAAATTAGTTAAATTCATTCAATATTTATAGGCATAGTATTATATGTTCTTTTTTATAAATTCGCTCAAATTAATCCCCTAATCAAGAGAAAATATATGTAGCACACTGCGGTCGCTGGATTGCAGAACTCTCCCTAAATAAACTAACATCAACCACTCAACTCCGAAGTAAAATGTCGAGTAAATGCCGATGAAAAGCGTTATGTTATATATTTGAAAATGTCTATTTTTACCGATACATTGATGACATTATAATTTTTTATGTCAATAATTTTCCCCCTAATTTATTTAAAATTGAATATCCTTCTCACCTTACCTTAACTCATAATCATCTCAACAATAACTGTATAAGTTTCTTAGATTTAAAACTTAAACTTGATGGTAGTAAAATTTATACTGATCTGTATGACAAAAGACAAGATTTCAGTTTCAAAGTAAATTTATTTACACATTTTACTTCTTGTCTTCATATCTCTGTTTACAGAAATATCATTCTCAATCACCTCTTTCGTATACATAATCTTTGTTCATATAGTTTTAAAAACAAAAATATCTCTCACATAATTAATGTTGCTACAAAAATGGGTTATCCCAAAAAATTTATTCATTCACTTGTTTATCATTAAGGGTCTCTGTCTAACACACACACAAAAAAAAAAAAAAAACTACTAAGGTTTAATTTAATAATAATAATAAAAAAATGGTGGATGGGTGGGCAGATGTTTGATTAAGGAGGAAGGGTGGTGTTGTTTGGCTGGTTGGTTGAGAGGGTTTCATGTTGAATAAAATTAAAAAAAAAAAAAAGTTGGGGGGATTACTGTAAGTTACATTCTTATTTTTTCTGGTTGATACTATGAATTTTGAACTATCATTAAATTTAATTATGTGTATCTGGCTACTTGTAGCTTCCCTTGTTAAGTTTGAAGAATCCATCTATTTGCATAACAAAAATAAGATCTTATATTATATTAAAAAAAAAAAATATTTTGAATTATAATTTTAATTATTGATGACTGCCTTATAATGCTTATCCTTATATGTGTGCTCTTTGGCATTATTGCTTGTAATTGAGTCTTCTTACAACTTAACATTTAATACTTCTTAATACTTTGACTTCAAGATTACTTAATTTTGGGTTAATCATATAAATTCAATTCTTCTTATTACTTGATCGGTGCTAAAAATTATTCTTATTACTTGATCGGTGCTAAAAATTATCTTAATCTAGCAGTCAATACTTCTAAATTATCTTAATCTTTCAGTCAATACATCTTAATTACACTCCTTATTGCACTGGCTTTTTCTCCTGAAATAATTTAACTACTTATTGTTTTTATAGCTAACCGAAAGATGGCGCTTGCACTCTGATATCTTATGTTTTTATTCTTCAGTCCTTTACTAAAAAGATTTAATTATTAATGTTTTAGGTACGATTTAATTTAACTCTACTAGTTTTAATTTTAATTAACTTTAAAATCTATTTTAACATTATCATTTAATATATACTCTGTGTATTTTATCTTTAATGAAAATGCTCTGAAGTATATTCGATTAATCGATTTCTGTCGAGCTTTTATTTTAATTTCAAATTAGGTTTTGGCATTATCCTTTTCTCCAATTTGTGTTAACTGTTATACATGTGGTTAATATGCTTCTTTCGGGTTATCACTTTGGTTTCCATTAAGATTTTAATTAATCTTTGTTTAATCTTTGTTTTAATTTAATATTTCACTTATTTCTCATTCATTATGGTTCTTGCTGCTTCGATCGGGGCGTGAAATGATATAAATTGCTATGATTATCAATATCGTTTTACGAAATCGTTGCAGCTTTCACAGCTTTATGAAGTATGCGCCCCTTGATACGTATACTTCTAATTTTAAGCATTTATATCCAATTAATTCTGTAGTTAATTATTTGTTTTCTCTCTCGTAAGTTTAATGGTCCTTTTTTATTATCATTCAGGTCGGCATAAGTATTTTAAGTTACTATTGTAACTCATTGTTTCTTAATCTATATCGCAACTTTTTGTGTCATTCTTTACTCTATGTTAAATTCAGTTCTATATATTTTTGTGTGCTGTTATTGTTTTAGTTCTATTAATTGCTAAATTTTAAGATTAAATTTTATTACGTTATCGATTATATATATATATATATATATTATTATTATTATTATTATTATATATATATTTTTTTTTTTTTCAGAACTCCACTTTGACGTTGAACTTGCCGCCGACACATTTTCTCAAAAAGTATGCATTCTATCAAAATAGTGTAAAAGGCTTTCTTCGGGATATTTGACGCACTTTAAAATGAGATTCACCGAAATTTCTAAAATAAAAACTCGCTATGTTTCAATAGCCCTAATGTTTTGTAAAAATGGCAAAAATCGATTTTTTGAGAGTAGTGCATTGATTTGCAAAACCGTTCATAGTATTTTTGTAAAAGTTATTATATAATGTTTTTTAATGAAAATATGTAAATTTTAGAAAAACTATTTACGTTAAATATTCTAAAATTAGAAATTGCCTTGAAAACCGTTATCTGTACATTGAAAAATAGGAGAATACCACATTTTGTGTCAATCGAACATACATTTTGTTTAGTACAGGTGTTCAGAGATTCAAAATGCGTGGGTGCCGTTAAAAATAACGTAATAACTTTGATTTTATTATATTAAGCTGACGCCATTAAAAACAAAATATTTACACTTTCATTTGTATTCACTTAATTATTTTATATAAAAAGAAATGTATTTTTTACATGGGAAATTACAATAAAACTTTGTCACTATTTAGTTTGAATCTGATAAAATTGACGTCATTATAGTTTTAATATTATGAAATGTATCCTGCTATAACCTACAAATTAAAACGAAAAAAAAAAAAAAAATAAATAAATAAATAGATATATAATTAAATAAAAAAATAAATATTTTTCAAAAACACCCTATGAAGTACTATAATTAACTCAATACTGAAATACAACCTTTTACGCAAAAATAAATAATTAAATAAAATTTTTACATCATATTTTATAAACAAATATATTTTTTTTATTTTCACGCGAGTAATAAAATTCTGAAAGTTTCGGAATTATGTATTATTTTATATTTCTACATTTGCATTGCAACCTATGGAAATAATGAACTGTGCCTTAAAGTAATTCATTAAAATTCTGGCATATTTAAAAACTGGAAAAGATTAAAAAAAAAAAAAAAATCTGATGTGGACACCACATGATATCTTTATACACCCACTTAATTATAATATTGTTAGCGAAAACAAAGATATTGCTGTGTGTTGCAAGCTTTTTGTAAATAAAATGGCGTGTTAAAGTTGACGAATACATTTTATTTGAAAAATAGTCTCGAAATAAGCCAGAAAAACTATACTCGCAACACAAAGTCACGATAATAGAATTATATATAACGCAGAGTACGAAAATTGCTTGTTCACTGGAACAGTAATTAATAGCTTATGGTAGAATCTCTCATACACAAAGTCACCCCTTAACATTATTGTACAGAGGCTGTTCGCACATTTTTTAGACGATTTTGATGGAGTGTACTGAAGCAATTTCACTCATATTTCGTGTTTTATTTGTTCAGTTTGATAGCCCTTGTTCTTAACTAACATTCTACATCATAATTTCTATGATAATAATGCTTTTTATAATATCGGAAGAGGTATATTTTTCTACTCCTCTTGAACGGCTTTCCAGAGTCCACAAAGCGTTGTAGGTCGGTGTTTGGATAATGTTGATTTTAAGAGTCGAAAAACACAAAAATCCAACAGTGATACATCAGAAGATTTAGCAGGAATGTCAGTGAAGGGTATGGTTTTAATTCCCGTTTTTTGTTCCATTTTTTTCTAGAAAAGCAATTGCGGATTGCGATGTGTGGCTGCTTGTTTTGTCTTGATTCAGTTCAACGGATTGATAGCATTGTGGATAAAGATCTGGATTTTCATTTTTAAAAATTGGAATTAAAATATGTTCTTGAGAGTATTTAGAGTTGATTTTGACATTTTTGTCACATTTTTTTGCTTTTATCTTGCGCTTATATGAAAAAACCAGTGGCAATCATAAATTCTTTAGAAAAACTCTCTTTTGATGCTTTGAGCCATGTAGCAAATTTTTTTCTCAACTTTTGTGATAATAAATTGATCTTTTTTTATTGCAACCACTTAAATAGACCCAAGATTCATCTGTTGTTGCAACATTTTTCCATTTTTCTCTTGATAAATGCTTTTCATAAAGATTTCACTAAAAACTATCTTTGGAAAGAGTGAAAACCTATCCTTCCATCTACTGCCATTTTAAAAGCGTATTTTTGCATCTAAACAAAAATTAGAAATATCAGAAGATAAATAAAACTTCAAAAAATATAACTGTTGTGAAAATAAAATTCTCCATGCAAACGATTTTTTCTTACTGCGAAATAAAATCGTCTAAAAAATGTGCGAACAGCCTGTAAAACTAGTTAATTCCGTTGCAAATTAAGAGAGGGAATTTCATTGTGGAAGCCTTAAATTACTTGTCCGATAAAGTTAGTCCCCAATCTCGCCACGTCGCAAAGTTCATTCCCAACACTTAAAACCGTTAGAGCCAATTAAATGCTATTATGTTCCTCTTGCTTTTACATGTATTTTCACTCTAACAACACTTCTAATAAAGGGTGTTTCATCTATTGGGATATCATTGTTACAAAAGAATAAACTTTTTCCTACTCCAAAGTTATTGTTGCGAAGAAAGTAAATTTGTAATTAAAGTAGAAACAGATGGAAATGTTTTTATTTTCACGAAGGTAGTAAATTTTGCGTAATCCTTGGCAGTAAATTTTGCGATTTCGCGAACAAATTTGACAAAAATTGTAATTTAGAATTGCCAAAGTTTGAAGTTCTAAGTTCAATAGAAGGAAGTTCTGGAAAATTCCGGAATGATTCATTACTTTCTAGCCGAAAACGACTCAAAAGTTCTTTAAATCACTAATGGCGCTACTACACAAGACAACTTTACTTGCAACTTTTCAGCAATAATTGACTCAAATCGCCTCAACGCCAAGTTTAGTGCACGAACAATTTTCTCTGGTTAGTCATAAAAATTGTTTCTCAAGCAATTATTTCTCCTACGATTAACCAAAGTGAAGAAAACTCTTTATGCGCACTGAGAAAAGAGCGATAAACAGGACCAACTTGACACGTACATCGCGGGAATCAGTTTTTCGGACGATTTTTTACTCAATATTTGCAAACCATTTTTAATTTCAACCTTCAGAAGTTGTAAGAAAAATCAGCTCAAATGAGAATTGCGTTAAAAGTAATAGCACCCCATCGAGACTTATGTACAGTCAGCAAAAAAAAAAAAAAAAAAAAAGCCACCACCACCCTCCCCTCAACTAATTCGCCGTAAATTGTCGTAGAAACATGCGGCTGGTACCAATCGATTTGTAATAACGTCTACTTTATAATAGTATAGTCAGATTTTGCTGAGAGGGTCGTCTACATATTAAAACTGGCATCAACTTCATTTTTTCAATACTAACTCCATTTTTAATAATTTATTTGAATTATTTGGATCAAAACATCGCGAAAAATGGCATAGTTTATATATTTTGCTCAATTTTTCATAGAGTTATAAGCTGTAAAAGTATGGGGATGCTAATGTTAACTGAGTGTGACGAACATTAATTCACATCTTCCCAAAAATTATTATATTCAAATTCTGTTTTTTTTTTTTTTTTTTTTTTTCTTAAATGCGTTAGAATGAAGCGGCCCAAATATATTCCATGCATATTTTTGATAAAAAGCATTTTTTGAATTATGAAGATTATTAATAAATCCATATTTGAAAAAATTATGAATTATGACCTATGTTAATTTTTCCACGAATAGAACGGACATCATCAAAAACATGGGTTTCCAAATTACAACTCGTTCCTTACATTATTTTTTGAGTTACAGTGATATTTCATTTTTTATTGCTGTTAGGGGACCGTCACTTGTTATAATTTCTATCCTCTGTGAGTAACTATCTGTATATTTTTTGACGAAAAACTATTTTAATTTACCTTTATGTTATTCTTATTGTTTTCTAAGCAATATTTCGATGTTTATTATACAGATGGGCATATTTTTATAAAATTATCGCAATGGAGGCGAGAGATTGTGAAAGAATTCCAAAAAAAAAATCAATCCCCACCTCTATATCGCTGAAAAAATATTTAAAAAAAAACTAATTTGCATATTCGTATTTGACTCTATATGCGACACTGGCATCAATAAATTTCAATGGCATTTACTACATCGAATGCTGTAGACAAACCTTAAATGATTTAATTGCAAATATATAAAATAATTTTGTTTTATAATGTTTTAGAAAAATGTGTAAAGGCGTGACTTACGTTGCACGAAGGAATATACCCGGTCCTGTAATGTTAAATCTTTTTCTTAAATATTACGTAACTCTTCCTAGTTTCTCACTACTAAAACTCTATCTTAACTTTTAACCCTGTTGTCCTTTTTTTTTTTTTTTTTTTTTGTACATGAATATTGTAGGATTTGTACACCTCATATTAAATATCATGATTTAGGAAACGCAGTAAGACAAGGATTATTGTTTGAAAGAGCAATACGCAGTAAACAATCTTTTTTTTTTTTTTTCTTTTTTTTAATTATTGTTATTTAATAATTTTTATAAGGTGTTTTAAAATGGATTTTCTGTTTTAATCTTGTCACATTTTCGCATTCGTTTACATTACCGTTCTAAACTTTATGTTATTTAAATTTTATCGCATGACGTAACATAATAAAATATTAAATTTTATTAATTTTTTTTTTTTAAATACAGAATCAAATAGTGGATTTTTTATTTATTTATTTATTTATTTATTTATTTTTTTTTACGTTTATAGAATACTAGCAGGCTACGCCCGCTTCGCTGGTCACCACTTTTAAATGAATCATTATAATTAATGAACTCTCAAAATTGCGTTAATTTTTATCATGTGAAAAAAAAAAAAAAAAGAAAAAAAAAACTCTGATCGGGAAAAATGTCGCACCGGGTCCCTACTGCCTTCGGCAGTGTAGACCCGTGCGCGATGCACACGCGCGAATGCATATATACGAGCGCCCTAATAATTTTACAAATTCGAATATATCCGCAATCGATTTGTAAGTATCAAAAACCTCTACATACCAGTTTTGAACGATCTATCTCTATTTTTATTTTTTCACCCTTCCGCTCCCTCCCCCCCTTTCCGCCAAAACCAATAATTTTAAAAATTCAAAAATATCCGCAATCGATTTGTAGGTATCGAAAACCTCGATGTACCAATTTTGAATGATCTAACTCTATTTTTTTTTACCCTCTGTCCCCCCTCCCCGGCCCTTCTAATAACTTTACACTTTCAAAAATATCCCCATTCGATTTGCAGGCCTCTAAAACCTATCTGTACCAATTTTGAATGGCCTAACTGTATTTCTATTTGTTTTTGCCCATAGCTCCGCCCCCCCTTACCGCCCCTCCTAATAATTTTACAAATTCAAAAATATCCGCAATCAATTTGTAAGTATCGAAACCCTCTATATACCAATTTTGAACGATCTAACTGTATTTTTATTTTTTTGCCTCCCCCCCCTCTCCCCTCCCCCCTTCTCGCCCCTCCTAATAACTTCATATTTTCGAAAATATCCCCATTCGACATGCAGGCCTCTTCAACCTATCTGTACCAATTTTGAACGGCCTAACTGTATTTCTATTTGTTTTTGCCCCATAGCCCCCCCTTACCGCCCCACCCCCTACCCGCCCCTCTTAATAATTTTTCAAATTCAAAATCATCCGCAATCGATTTGTAAGTATCGAAAACCTCTATGTACCAATTTTGAACGATCTGACACTATTTTTATTTTTTTGCCCCCCCTCCCCTCCCCCTTCTCGCCCCTCCTAATAACTTTACACAATCGAAAATATCCCCATTCGACTTGCAGGCCTCTTAAACCTATCTGTACCAATTTTGAACGGCCTAACTGTATTTCTATTTGTTTTTGCCCCATAGCCCCCCCTTACTGCCCCACCTCCTACCCGCCCCTCCTAATAATTTTACAAATTCAAAAATATCCGCAATAGATTTGTAAGTATCGAAAACCTCTATGTACCAATTTTGAACGATCTGACACTATTTTTATTTTTTTGCCCCCCCCCTCCCCTCCCCCTACTCGCCCCTCCTAATAACTTTACACAATCGAAAATATCCCCATTCGACTTGCAAGCCTCTTAAACCTATCTGTACCAATTTTGAACGGCCTAACTGTATTTCTATTTGTTTTTGCCCCATAGCCCCCCCTTACCGCCCCACCCTCCTACCCGCCCCTCCTAATAATTTTACAAATTCAAAATCATCCGCAATCGATTTGTAAGTATCAGAAACCTCTATGTACCAATTTTCAACGATCTGACACTATTTTTATTTTTTTGCCTCCCCCCTCCCCTCCCCCCTTCTCGCCCCTCCTAATAACTTTACACAATCGAAAATATCCCCATTTGACTTGCAGGCCTCTTAAACCTATCTGTACCAATTTTGAACGGCCTAACTGTATTTCTATTTGTTTTTGCCCCATACCCCCCCTTACTGCCCCACCCCCTTACCCGCCCCTCTTAATAATTTTACAAATTCAAAAATATCCGCAATCGATTTGTAAGTATCGAAAACCTCTATGTACCAATTTTGAACGATCTGACACTATTTTTATTTTTTTGCCCCCCCCTCCCCTCTCCCCTTCTCGCCCCTCCTAATAACTTTACACAATCGAAAATATCCCCATTCGACTTCCAGGCCTCTTAAACCTATCTGTACCAATTTTGAACGGCCTAACTGTATTTCTATTTGTTTTTGCCCCATAGCCCCCCCTTACTGCCCCACCCCCCCTACCCGCCCCTCCTAATAATTTTACAAATTCAAAAATATCCGCAATCGAGTTGTAAGTATCGGAAACCTCTATGTACCAATTTTGAACGATCTGACACTATTTTTATTTTTTTGCCTCCCCCCCTCCCCTCCCCCCCTCCCCTCCCCCCCTCCCCTCCCCCCCTTCTCGCCCCTCCTAATAAATTTACACAATCGAAAATATCCCCATTCGACTTACAGGCCTCTTAAACCTATCTGTACCAATTTTGAACGGCCTAACTGTATTTCTATTTGTTTTTGCCCCATAGCCCCCCCTTACGCATGTGAAATCACGTTTTGCCCCCCCCCCCCGCCCCCCTTGGGGACCGAATTTCAAAAATTCCAGAAACCGATTTTTAGACATTTGTATTAGCTATATTTAAAAGCAAAAATTTTACGGATATCTGTTTTTTTGTTTGAGATATGAAGGATTTTGTGAAATTACGTTTTGCCCCCCCTCCCCCCCTTGGGGAGGCGAATTTTGTAAAATCGCTTGCGGCGTTGTCTTTCTCGGGTCGTAAACATTAACCGTGCTAAATCTGGTCCCGTTCGGTGAAACGGCCTAGGATTCTATAGCGGACACACACACAGACACACACACACACACACAGACTCTGCTCTTTTATATATATAGATATAAATATATTACTGAAACAAAGCGCAATATTATTTATTTTGGATTATTCTAATCATGGCGTAAAATTCACATTTATTATGGAAAAAGAATTTAAAACAAAGTAATATGTCTTATTATGTTTAAGGATATAGATCTTCCACATTTAAAATTAAGAAATCAAGTACAGTAGACTACTGTATAACGGCGGATATTTGTTCTGGGCAATAGGAAATCGTTTTAAGTGGGACATACCAATTTATGCAAATTCAGTCCAATACTGAAAATTTTTATTTTATTTTATTTCTTATTTTATTTTATTTTATTTATTTCATTTTATTGTTTTCTAAATAAGGTTTCGGTGTTTACTAAACAAAGTAACCTATTTTTGTAGAATTAACGCATTGCAGGCTGAAAATTTTGATGGCATTAAAAGAATAATATACCCCACCCTCTGGATTTTTCTGAAATATTACTTTGCTTTAAAAAATGTCTATTGTTTCCTTAATTTTAGTTTGTTTGACTCTTTATAGAACTCTAGCATATATAAACAAGTGATATTTACTGTTTCGATTGTTGATGACAAAATTTCAGTTATTTAATCAGGAATTTGTTAAATAATTTTATGTTTTAGAGAAACGTATAAAGGCGTGACCTATTACTGAAAATAGGAATGATTTTGAATAGTATCTTCTTTTTATTGAGTATTAAATATTCGAGGGATGGAACGGAACACAGCGCAATATAACAAAATTTTCTATTTCATATATCAACAATACTGCAGATAGAAAAATTTCTTAAACAAATAGCGGTATAAATTCTGCTCCCGTGTTCCATCCCTGATGTCCTTTCTCAGATTTTAGTTTAAATCTTGTTATTTGTATTTTTGTATATTGTAGGTTTGTACGCCTCAAATTAAATGTAAAATTTTATTGTAACACATACATAAAAATATACCCAACAGAAATATCTATATATTCTTAAATATTAAACACTTTTTTAAATTTTTTATTTACCGCTATTGTTATTATTATCATTATTATTATTACTATTACCATTATTATTTTATCTTTCTATCTAGATTTTTGTAAATCAACATTGGAGGGTTCATATGACTCAAGCTATTTAAATTTTTACGTATAAAGTGACGTATTGAACTATTCCACGTTTATTAAAAATAAACCATTTAATTTTTTTTTAATTCATAAGCAAACACAGTGCAACTATCTTCGTTTTTGTTTTATAATTAATAATTCTGCACAGTTTTCTGGTGTGAAACTTAATAAATAATGTCTGTTCTGTGGTAGATCATGATTTATTTTTTTCTAAATGCATAGACGGACCCCCTAATACATTTTCGCTTGCAAATCTATCAAAATTTGATTTGAAGTACATAAATAGGAGTTTTTCTCAACCTCCTTGAACTCAGAAATTTGAATATGCTATCAAAAATTGGGGTTGCTATTGAAAAAAATGAAGTTGATGTCTGTTTTAATATGTTGATGACCCCTTAAGCAAAATCTAACTATACCATTATAAACTAGACATTATTACAGATCGATTGGTACCAGCCGCCTGGTACCATCCTACGATAAATTACGGTGGGTGGGTGGGGGCTTTTTTTTTGTTGTTGTTGACTGTACATAAGGGAAGGGGGGGGGGAAACAAATATCAATTTTAACTTAATTTTAAATAAAAAGCTCGCATGCAAATTTATTTTTTCTTTATTACTTCCGTGAATTATTTAAATATTAAAACCAAATGACTATTCTGGGAACATTTTGTGTGGGCGATTTTTCTGATGCCGAAACGAAAGGACAAATATAACCGTATGATAAATATTATCTTTAAAAATAATAATTTTACAGTATATACGTATATCTTGCAATTTATTTAACTTTCAAAATGCTAAAGACCTTTTTTCAGTAAATCTGCAATACAAGTGTAGTCTCAAATTTTAGGAACCATTTGGAACAAAAAAGGATTTTCATCAACACGTTGCGAACAAAGCCCAAATCTTGATTTTTAAATCAGAAAATATATCGCTTTAGCTATTTTGTTGTGAACTAGATAGAAAGAATTCTAAATGTTGAAAAATCAATCTGGCAGGCCGTAATATTCAGTAAAATTAGTTTTAACCACTGTAGTTGGACGGGAAATTATCATGGAAAAGGAAAAGTATTAACCACTGAGGTAAAAATTAAGTATTAGTATTTTTGTGCGCACAGATTTATTAACAGGTTGTAGATAAAATTAATTTTCAATTATTACCTTCTTTTTTTTCGCGGGGACAAACTTTGTACAGAAAATAAATGTTTTTAAATATTTTGATAAAAACTAGAAAATGTAGGGTTTGTGGGGAATTTAAAATCAATGTGGCTGATTTTATCATTTAAAAAAATAATCTACAAAACAAAAAGAGCTCTTTTTGCTAGGAAAAACAGTAAATGTTAACTGCTTTGATCTTCAGAAAAAAAAAAAAAAAATCATTATACAATTTTTTTGCATAAAAAACAATCTAAACTGATTATTAATTGTGAGTTCGTTATTTCCCCCTGTAACCTGCATTTCCTTGCAAGGTAAAACAGTATGAAAAAACAAGCAGTGTTAATGATTTTAAAGAAAACCAAGAAAAAATAGATTTGGAGGAGAAGAAATGAAACAGTTTCTTTTAAATAACCGAAAAATAAATTTTCGCTGATTATCCGCTACTTAGAGAGAAAAACATTTTCAGAATAAAAACAACTTTCCATTCAAAAAAAAAAAAAAAGGTTAAAGGGTTTTTGAAGTTTGAAAATCGTTCTAGCAGGCTGTGATTCTTTAGGAAATCAGCTTTTATAGTTAACCCGCTTTTCGCTCAGGTTAAAAATATGTAAAATATATAGATTTTAAGTTTCAAATAAAATAAAATAGTAAAGTTTTTTTTTTTTTTTTGTGTGTGTGTGTGTGTATGTTTGCTTACGTATTGAAACCTATCTAATATTGTTACATCTGGATTTTTTTTTTTTGGTGGTAAACTGCTTCTAAAACGGAGAAAAAAGATTTTTTTGAAAGCAAATAATGATAAAAAGGAACGATAAATGATTTTGAAAGATTAGAAATTGGTAAAAAATAAATTAGTTTTAATGGGTATCTCACAATTCGCTGGTAATATTTCAAAAAATAAATTGCTTTGTTAATAATAATAATAATAATAATAATCAAATTTTGGTGACTGTTCTGCGTAGAAATTGAATTGACCGGTTGACATTTCAGGAGAAAATTGTTTTCATTTTTAACCAGCATTTGGAACCGAGCAAAACATTATAAATTAAACTGTTTTAACTCTAAATTAGGTTTTAAAGGCTTTTTGTAAGACATCGTAGATAGAATTCCAACGAATAATCAACTTTTAGTGGTTACTTGCTTTTTGCTCCAGCAAATCAATTATGAAAAAAAAAAAAAAAAAAAAAATTGCTTGCTTTTTAAATAAAAGAAATGAAAAACAATATAATTTAAGGACTTTTGATCCGGCGGAAGCATTCAACGCTCATAAAATGATTAAATTTTAAATTCTGCAATCTTGTAGTATTGTGGCAAATTCATAGTCTAATATGTCTCTCGCACTATTCTCTCTTACTTTACAATCTGAGGTGTTACTATTTATTATTTTACTATTATAAATATGGATTATTTACAGAGTAGGTATTAAGATGTAAAGAAAGAGGTAATGTATTTGCAAATGCTTTAAAAAATGTCTGCCTATTAAAAACTGTTATAAATTTCATTTTACATATATTATTAATTTCGCTTTTCGATTATCATCATTTGAAGGAAACTTCACTAAGTAATTTGTGAATGATTCTAAGACACGATGTACACTTAAATTATGAACCACGTCAACGATGAAAACATCGAGTGTTATTATCCATCATATATATTAAGTCCCCATCCAACTATAGTCATCGAAGTTTAAGCAGGCTTTGAAAGTTTAAGAATCATATTTACTACGAATCATATTGACTCGTGCTTCATTTTAATGAAAATTAAATTTAGACAGCAATAAAATATATGCATTCCTGACAAGGGATGGATTTGATATAAGCCATTTGATATAAAATGATTGTAATGCAATTGAAGCATACAAATGATGTTTAAAAAGATCAAAGTAAGATATTAAAATGCAAGATTTTTTTTTCTCTATTTAACAAAGTAGAATAAATCATCATTCGCATATTAACGAAGTCACATTAAACAAAATAACTGATTGCAGCATCATCTTTTTTTGATAATTCCAGGCTGTTGGGCTTATTGTTTTTCCTTTTGAATTAATGGAAGTCCGAAAATATGTACATGTAGTTATTAAATCTTTTTCTCCGCCATTATTATGTACTAGTAGACTTTAACCATTTCTCTGGTCCCTGTATTTAAATGAATTGTTTAAAAAAAAATGAATCACAATTTTTTTTACATCACTTTATATATATAAAAAAAAATGTTTTTAAATTACTCTGAATCTTGTTGCGTGCATTCGCTGCATTTAGTACTGTCTTCCACGCCCGCGTAAACTCAGGTCCGGGTTAAGAATGCTTGTGGCAACGCCTTACCCGAACACTTCAAATACTAACGACAAGACTGCTATAATTCAAGAAATGCGATTTTACAAATGGCTACATCTCAGCATCACCAGCTTTCCCGTTTTTTCCGGCAAACCTCATACCAGAAAATTTCTACAAAATTTTTCAATTTATTTAATCGTAGAAAATAAGCATGGTGAATTTCTTTTTAAAATACAGGTACTAAATCCATTTTAAAATTCGAAATGTTGGCAGTTTTAATATATATACTTCTATTGAAAAAAAAAAATCATATTGTAGTTGTTGCTAAGGAACGCAGATGGACGGAATGAAAGATTAAATTAAGGAAAATGAAACCGAAAAATCAATGGATAAAAATCTAAAGAAAATAATTAAAAACCAAAAATTGAAAAAATCTTGATGAGGCACACTATTGCATGGTCTCAGGTACCCCTCTGATAATTTTTGTTGTTCTACGATGAGTGGCCTAAGTGCAATCAAAGCCAGGACGTGCACAGACAAACAGACAGTCACTTCCTTATATATATATATATATATTAGATAATTATATTTTGTGTCATACAAATGAATTTTTTTCCAGAAAAGATTGAATATTCATTAAAACCAAAGAAAAAACAATTTTTAGAACATATTTTGACAAGTAGTTATTTATGGCATATGATATCAAATAATTGAAAATTTTCCGGACAGATTTAATAGATAGTTTTCCACGAAACATTTTAACATTTCCATAAAAAGCTCCACGTAGCATTCCCATATGACACATATTTAGTATATCGACTATGAACCTCATGTTAGTATCTGTTCTTGAGTTTCACTGATATCAGACTCACATAAATACAGATATAGAGACAGACACATGGACCGCGAAAAATCTGATTTTCTGGGGCTTTAAAACGTATAAATGTAGCAAAATCTCAATTTTGAAAATTTAGCTTTTGCATAATACTTTTTAGACCATATATATGTAGGAGAAAGTTTTAACTTCAAATTTTTCTATATAAAACTTCTTCTTCTTTTTTAAATAGAGTTTTGGAGAATTGCTGTGAAATCTGTGATTCACACAATGTTTTATTATACATTGAAATAAATGTCTCATGAATAAAGAAACATGTTTTGGATTTCTTAAATGCTTATGTCACAATAATAATAATAAATGTCTAGAAAATTTGAGGTAAAATGCAAATAAACTCTTTATAACTAAACTACGTAATATTGACTATAAGATTTATATAACATGAATCTCATAACTTACTAAGATAAGATTACACTGAACTGGAAAAAAAAAAATAATAAATAAAAGATCCCTCATACCATTCTTGCTGGTTCTTATGTAAAATGACCTCCTGAATCCGGATAGGACCCTCATTTTGTCCAATCACCCACCGTTTTCGCGGGACGTCAACCCCGCCTCCAATTTTTATCACTATTTGGTAATTTTATAGTCATGAATTTGATTTGAAGAGTGGAAAAAGGTTATTTTAACATTTAAAAGCAAAAACAAAACAAAAAACTATTAAGATATGATAAATAATAATTATAATACATAGGTTAATAAATTAAATAAGTGTAATTTCTAATTTCAATGGCGAATCACTCCCTAAATTTCATCCTTGCTACAAATTGTCATGTTTTATAACTTTTGATCTCTGTAGCCCTCAGAAGATATTTAACAGTTAAAACAATCCTCTCGTTCCTTCCAAATCAGATCCATAGCAATGAAATTACTGAACAGTGATAAAAACAGTGTGTGTGTGTGTGTGGGGGGGTATCCACAAAAAACAGTGGCTGATGTTGCAAAAGGGGCATCATATTTGAAATCAGGAGGTCATTTTACATAAGAATATGCATGAATGGTATTGGGACCCATTTTCGTGAAGAGCAGTGTTATTTATAGAATTTTAGCTCAGTAGATATATGTTTAAACAAAATTATTGAGTTATTAATCACCAATTAGTAAGTACAGAATTTTATTTTTTTACTGTTTATTACAGATTTAGTTTTTACAGTTTAATTTATGTGACCACTGAAACGCAATTTGCCGATATGCTTTTTTCCACTGAAGAACTTATGTGGATGCCTTGCTGTGTGGTTTAAGTTCCATTAAGTTTAAATTATATTGTCATATACGATGTATCTGATGATTTTATTTTTGAAGATACTATTCTATAAACTTATAAAAAAATCCATTTATTTGTGTAAGATTCTCAATCAAATTTGTGTAAGATGATAATGAAAAATTTTATATGGTAGGCACATAAACACACAAATTTTGTAATTCTTAAAATTAAGGAAATTTTAAATTTTGGAAATTTTGAAATTTTGGAGGGGAAAAAAAAAAAAGAATAATCTGTATCTTAATTTACACAACGTCTCAATTCAAAATATGTATAAAAAATCCATATTCAAAGAATCAATGTTTATCTAACACCCTGTATATATATATATATATATTTCGTAAGATTAGAATAGAGAAGAATTTCAGAAAACGGAGCAATTTGGAATAACCTAGGAGAGGTCTTCATCCTGCAGTGGATTGATAAAGGCCGAAATTGATGATGATGATGACGATATAAATAAAAACGTAATGTCCTTATCAGTTATATTCCAACATTAGAGTGATACAAAAATATTTTGATCGAAATACAAATCCGTATATATATATTTTTTTTATCGAAAAAATATCCAGCTTTTTCTTTTTTCATTTCTTTTTTTTTATTTGACTTAACATTAAATAAAGGTTGATGTATGTCGAATAATTACAAATAACAATAAACGAAAAAATAAATTAAGCAGTTAACATAATGTGCTTCAGCATAACATAATTTGAAATACAAATTTTGTAAAATTTCAGAATTCTAATAAATATTTATGAAAAGAAGTCTTTTACATTTTGAGTAAAATACAAGAACTTCAATAATGTATAAAGATGGTCTTTTCCGATTATTCTTACTGTTATCATCAAAACCCCCCATCCAATAAACATACTGATGGCTTCTTCAATTTGCTTTCGTGACCATACATTCTATAAATTTGTGTTGTTTTGTCATAAAACGATTATTTATGGACGATTCAAATATTCATCTGCATCGAATGGTATTTCAGAAATCACGCGATTGCTTTAAAACACTACATCTCCATTCAAAGATGACAGCGGCCGGGAATGAAGGAAATTGGAAGATTTTGCCGTCCGATTTTATGTTCACTGAATTATTAATAGCCTGAGTACTTAATAGGAAGCAACTAGGGGAAGAGAAAATAAATAGAGCTTTTAAGAAATATAAATTTATTGCAGTTTATCATGTTTTCATACGTTGAGAGGGAGTTTCATTCGGGAGAATTTCTGGAATGCATCCCGTTCTTCTTATAGCGTTGAGAAAGTGGACTATTTAATTTTGTGTCATCAAATTAAAAATGAGTTTTGTGGGATATCTGTTTCCTCTCATAACAGATTTATCATGTGAAACAAAATTATCTTAATACTTTTAATGCGGATAATATACCTGAAGCACTGCAATGAAATTTTTAATTATAAAATGCCATGAACGATAGGAAGCAAGATAAATGGCTGAAGTGAAAAAGAAAACAAATTGAAAACTACAGTTCTCATTCTTGGGTATATAATTAAAGTACGGTTCATGATTAATATAAGGGGGTTTTGCATAATTAATTTAAAGACAGATAAATCAATGGTTAATTTTGCAAAAAGAGAGACGGTTTGCTTTTTCACTCTCTTTACACTTATTAATTTATCTATAATTACATTATTTCTTTATTATAATTAGGGTTCACTTCAGATTGGCGACTTAGCGGCAATTTCCGCCAAATCGTAAACAAATGTTGCCAAAATAACATATATAGACGACAAATGTTTCACCGGAAATATTTTTATAAACTATTTTTTTTTTTATTCATATATATATATATATATATATAAAAGGAAATAAATGTATTTTTACAGTTAAAAAATATCGGTAAAGTAATCCTACTAGAAAACAAAATCAATATATTTAAAATAAGTTTCAAACTTGAAATTTCGTTGTTTGATTAAAAAAGCTTGGAACTTGGAAACCACTGAATGGCCCCTATCTAACTGACAAAGCCAAGTAATACGAAATATTTGCAGTTCACAGGGGAGAATAGTCGCCAGATTGCGTAGTGACCCACTATTGTCAAAACTGTAAGTGCTCCAATAAACTGAAATGTGTTCTGGTGATTTCTTGGAAAACGACATACTGAGTAACTGGAGCTTCTTTATCTTTCTCGGACTTATATGATTGTCTTGCACACTCGAACTTTCAATCCAGCATAGAAACCGACAGAGACCAGGATGAATTTTGATAAAAGGTTTTTCTACTTTCAATGTTCTATACCAATCACGGGAAATCTTGTGAGTGTTATATCTCCAAAACTAATAAATATAGAACAATGATATTTCAGAATTAAGACAGGTCTTGTGTACAGATGATTTTGCAAACTTTTGGCGAAAATTGGAAAACCGGAAATGAGGCATTGAAAACACGATGTGGGACCGTAAGTACGTATCTCAAAAACGGCTCTAATGATTTTCATCAAAGTTTCTATTTAAATAATCTTTTAGATTTTTTTTAAATATATATCGGTTGGTTAGTTCAGCACAACTGGTAGGCGCCCTGTATAAATACGTTAATTTTAGGTTTCACGCGTGAGTTTCTTTAAAAATGGTTCTATAGATTTTCTTCAAATTCGCCATATTAACTCCCTTTTAGATATGGTTTCATATCATACCTATCTATTGTTAGTTTCTGGTAAACAGAATAGCTTGTCAGGTTTTGGTGAGAATTAAAAGTGAGGTCGAAAATATCTCTCATATTATTTTTCAAATTTGCAATATAAATCCCTTTTTAGATGTAGTTTCGCATGTATTACTTTGTTACTACAAGGAAATTGACAGGCGTCCTCTTCAGGTAAGTAAGTTTTAGATCTTGGAAATGGGTGTTTCAAAAACGGTTCTACCGACTTTTTTTAAAGTCACTACATAAATTCTTTTTTGTATGTCTTTAAGATGCATGCATTACTTTGCTGTTACAGGAGAATTGTTACAGGTCTGATATATTAATTTAATTTTCTGTTTTCTCATCATACTTTTTTTTTTTTTTTTTTTTTTTTTTATGAAAAAGAATGCACAGTATGTGTGGTAGTGAGTAACTGAAGACGTGTGATTGTTGAAAAAGGGTTTTTCATTTCATTTTGTTTATTATTCTTTTAAATTTTATGGGTTAACATTATAATTTAAAAAACATTGCACTGGAAATAAACATTTAAAATTTAAAGAAACGTAAATAAAAATATTAACAATATGATAATTTATTATTTATATATAATAATAATAATAATAATAACAATAATTTTTCATTATTATTCGTGAGACAATCTTACCATATTCAAATACAGGAATTATATAATTTCAAATTATAAGTCATATCTGAACATCATAATAGAAAAATTAATTTTTATGAAGTCTTAGCAAACACATTTTATAATGTTTAAATAATACGGAATACATTTAAAAATTGTTTGAAATTATTCTCCCCCCCCTCCCCCCCCCCCCCCAAAAAAAAAGAGTTCGTGATAATTACAATTTAATCTTCGTAAATTATTTTGAACTAAGAATGATTTGAAAATATAAAAAATATTATCATTTATTTTACACACATACATAAATGCATGTTTATCTATAATTAACGAGAAACATAAGCAGAAAAAAGCTTCTTTCATATTTTTAACGTCAGATTAAAAATGATATTGAAATACTCATTCATTTGACTAACTTCAAAAAATAGTTTCAATAACGCAAACGACAATAAATCAAACCTACCAAAAAGTTAACCTGAAACAAGCACTTTTCTTTCAAAATTGCGTAATTTTTCTTTTGTAACTTTTCACGAAAAATTTCTTTTAGTTTAACAAACAAACAGCCAAACAAAGAGAAGAAAAAAAATACCCAAAATAAATTACCCCATATTACTTATACAAATACTTGTTTAAATTTAAACAGTCCTTTTTTGTGGTTAATAAATATGAACCATGTAACGCGAGTTCTAAATTCTCCATAACTTTTGTTATGTGGGAGCAAGCGAAAAAAATTCCCACCACTTAAATGCATCATGTTTCTTTATTATGATTGAAGTTAGAGTAACCAAAGTAAGCACGGAATTCTCACTTCTCTTCTTGCTCTGAAAGTGTGCCTCCACCACGTGCAACACACACTGGATATTTGCTCTCACACATGTATATAATCATAAGAAGTTAGGAAAATGCACGGAAACTTTAATGGCTGCCATTCTGTTAGGATAATCACGCTCAAACTGTAACAGCACGAGGATATAAAAAAACAGCTGCACTTTTCGCAGAGGTCGCGTGAGGAAGGAGGACTGGGGAAATAAGAAAATTTCGCTATCTTTGCAAATTGGGAACTAGAGGTTCCTCCTCCTCTTCCCATTGAGGGATGAGAACTTCCAGTCAATATTAACACTTTTGAAGAACCCATTATGACAATGCAGAAAGCCATACACAGAAACGGATTTAAATTAGATTGTTCAAAGGACACATTTTGATATGGGCACTCATTGCTTTCAAATAGTGTGCATCTATATATTTACACATATTATGTAAAAAATATATATGTTAGATTTGATTTTAATTATAAACAATTCAATATATCTTCTTGAAATTAGATGTTATATATACAATACTAACAATGATACTTTGCTGTTTCATATTTTTGTTTAAAAAAATTAATTTGTAATTAAATTAAATTAATTTACTTATTTTAGATATTTTCTGCATAAAATTGTTTATAAAAATATCTTAATAAATTTCTTATGCAAAATTTAAAATTTTAGCTCACATAAATGTAATGTAATAGTAAAAACATAAAGACTATACATCTGCAAGCTAAACTATATGATATCCTAAATCTCGAGTAAATTCTATTTAGAAATCTATTTATTAGTAATTTTTAAAGTTTTCATCCGTTTTGAAGTGTTTACAAATATGTATATGTATATATATATATATATATATTGGTTGGTTGTCTTAAGCAGATTTTTGATAAAGAAGGAGACAGGCGTTGTTCGGCTTGGTTGGTTGGATGCGACGACGTTATTATTATTATTAATTTATTTTTTATTATTATTATTTTAAAAATTGGTGTGAGCATTCATTTATATATAAATAAATTTTAGTTTAGCTCATTTTTTTTTCAAACATATTATTCTTAATCTGCATTAACATCAATTTAACTCTTCATGTTTATCTCTATTTTTTAATCTCTTATTTCATCTTTAATATTATTGCTATCTATATATAAATAGATTTACCAACAACCTTTGTTTAAACCTAAATTTAGTTTATGCCTGTGAAGCTTCTATTCATTTCTTACTATAAAATAAGCATTAAATCCCAAATTAAAAAATAAATAAAATAATAGTGAGTAAAAATCAATAACACAGCTATTAAATATCAAATACACCTCTATATACTAATATTAACCCATACACATGCACACATACACACACACATAGAAAAAAATATCTATGTATATATAGAACAAAGTTGTTAATTTACAAAGCCAAAAAAGAAAAAGGGGGGGGGGGAGACAGGTCACATAAAATTTTAATCTCAGCTTAATTGGTTTTTTTTTTTTTTTTTTTTTTTTCTACAATGAGATATCTGATTTCAAATTTTGCTAAAATGAGAGCAGCACTTTTATTTATATTTTTATTTTCATACAAAAGTGAAATTTTGTAAATAGATGGCAGCACTAAATTTTAGTTTAAATCAAAATGCTTTTATAAAATACACTTTAAATACTAATGCATTTATCTTATTAAAATAAAATGTAATAATTTAGTGATTTGATCTAAATATCTTTTGACACTTTTTAACAAAGTTGAAATTTCTTTTTTAATGTTTTTGGTCTGTCTATTCGCGCTCTAACTTCCGAACAGTTAAGGTAAAAGCAAAGAACATGGTCAGAAATCAAATTTACATTAACTTTTTATTTAATATTTCAAAAATTAATCTGTTTTCTTTAATTACTTTTTTATATTGTACTTTTTTCTCACCCACCAATGTGTCCAACTGCCAATTTTTATAGCTGCACGGCGTGGTCGTTGAAGAAATCACAGTACAGATAGACACATATGCAGAAACCTTCTTTTATTAATACAGATACGCGTTATTAATTTTTAATATGAGGTTTAAATATAAATATTTTTTTTTGTCAGGTTTAGAGTAACTGTTAGTGAATACTTTTAAATCCCTTTTCAAAAATGAATTAATAAAATAAAATGCACTAAAAAATTCTTAAAAATCTGAATTATAATATTATGCAAATTAGAAGTTTTATTAAATAAAATTTATTATAAATGTAATGTTTTTCACTCCACAAAAAATAAATAAAATTATAGGAAGAGGGGTTGCAATGTTTTTGCTTGTATGAAGTTTCAGGCCATTACGTCTAGAATTTGTTTAGATAATTGAAAAAAATGTCAAAAAAAAAAAAAAAAAAAAATCTTTCAATTTGATCACCCATTGTATATATATATTTAATTTCTACATAGTATGATATTATTTCTATTTATTCTTAAATTATTTCATTTGTTTGTTCTTAAACAAGTATTAAGTTCAATTATTTTTATTTGTATTTATTTTTTAATTTTTATGTTAGCATGGAACTATTTTTAAATATTCTTTAACAATTTCATTTATTTATCTATTTTTAATTTTTCGCGCTGGACGAATCATAGGCTTGTTTTATAAAACTGAAATTGGTGGTAAACTTAATGGCACGTATTAAATAAAATTAATTTAATTTAATTTTCAATTATTTTATTTATTTTATTTTCTTATTCTCATTTATATTTATTTTATTTATTAAATACAGAGTTTTAGCAACTTCAGATAAGAAATAACAAATTGATTGCACGGAAGATTGCGCGCTAAATCAATGACTATTTTTTTTTCTTTTTTCTCTGCTTTGACTGCATCCATAAACATCATTGTTATTATTACAAACAATTTATTACACTCATTAGCCTCTATTTCATTTCATAGATAAATAATTTGTTTAGTATCAAAATATTTTCTTCACACCTTTTGCTTATTATTTTATATTTATATGTTTTTATATTTTTAATTATATTATTAAAAAAAAAAAAAAAAAAAAAAAAAAAAAAAAAAACTATAGTAGCAATAATAGCAATAATAATAATACTCATGAAATAAAAACATCTTTGTCTTATGATAGCGAGAGCAAATAAGACTTCAAATTTGTTTCGTTTATAGAAAAACTAATCAGTTTTGAATTTAAGTTTTATTATTATTATTAATAAATTCAGGTTAAAAATTAAAACTTCTTCGAATTTTAGAAGCTTAAAAATTTTTACCTTTCTGCTAAATTACCTTCCAAGATCTCTCTTTCGAAAGCCTAACTGGAAATTTCAGTTTTGGCAATAGACCAAAATACAGTACTGAACCAATTGCATTACTTTCTTACAGTTGTCTTTGAAAATCTTAGTAATAGAAACGCGTAGTTTAATTAAAATCTAGCACTAGATAACATTATCTAGTGCATGAATGGTAACATATCACAACACATTTTTTCTTTGGATAAATTTAACGATAAAAATTTTATACGAATTATTTCAAATTAATTTTAAATAATTTGCATGTTAAAAAAATTAAAAAAAAAAAAAAAAATGTTTTTTTACGGGCATGTAACATAATTTAAAGTCATTATAAACTTAATTTACGTTTTTTTATTTTTTATTTTTAACAGTGTATGATTATTTTTTATGCATAAGATCGAAAATAATTTTTTAAATAATTGATATACAACAGTATGTCTAGAGTGGATTTAAAAATTTTTACCACCATTTCAAGTGCGACATATGAGCAAAGGTAATTTGATTAACTGAATCCTTCAGTATCTCTTAATTTAATATATAAAGTAAAATTTTTGTACCTTAATTTAAAAATTAAGTTTTTGTTTAACTGTGAAAAATTATGGTTATGCCCCGATTGCTGTCTACATCTGCGTTCTATTCTACAACCTTTAGATGTTTTCAGAAAAGGAAAGGTACAAGAATGCTTTTCATATAATGATTTCAATATATATATATATATATATATATATATATATATATATATATTAAAAATATAAATAGAACAAATACGCATATCAATGAAATCTATACGCCTTTTATATAACCTAAACTTGTAGGTAAAATTATTGGTAATCGAGTTATAACATAAGGAGGTAAAAATTTAATTTGCATTAATAATAATATAATTTTAACGAAATATATTAATATTACAGACATAGAAAGGAATAATAACTGAATTTCCTTAAAAAATAGAAAATAAACATTATTTATATTACACAAATCAGAAACATATAGAGCTATTAACTACCATATAAATGAATATGGTTATTCATCAATGAAATCGCGCTGCTTGGGCAAGGAAGAAAACAGAAACTGTAAAGTGTTTGCTGGTATCAAATAAAGATAGATTTCAGACCACTATTTAGAAAAAATAATCTTTGTCTAATTTAATAGCAGATTGATATTACTAAAGAATGTTATTAACAAAACTTTAGAATGAGGGTTAAGTGCAAAACTTTAGATTGAGGGTTAAGTGCAATCGGTAATAACTTATGTCCCAACACAAAACGAAATTTTTGTACAGAAACTTGAATATGTCAAAAATAAAGTTTAGTTAATTTTCAAAAATAAATTATATTTAATAAAAAATAACTCTTCTTGTTTATTTTTTCGAAAGTAAATTAAAAGATTTTTACAGTAGGGATTGAAGAAATTTGCTTACATTTAAAGCTTAACCAATCATCTTTATCTTCATTGTTTTATAATTCTGTAAAACCATCTTACAGACAGTATTAAATTGTACCACATATATCATTGTATATTAACGTTTTAAAGCCTTCGAATATTTCTTAGTAAATTAGTGAAATATTTAAAGTTTAAAATTTCGATAAATTTTATTCAGTTTATGTGGGTTTGGGAAAATATTCTTAAACAAGTATGTAAATGAATTGTTGCAAAATTTGAGCATCTTTAGCTAATTAATTCTATTAAAGTCACACCACAATTTTATATAAATTTTTTTATACCATAAGTAAAATTAGTGCTTAAAGAAAACTTGAGTTGCTCCATACAATAAGATATATGCATGATATGAAAATTTAAATTCTTTGTACTATAATAGTTGAATTTTTTTAATAACAATTTTACAATTAATTAGGTTTTCATTATCTATAGTTATTTCTTTTTGTCTTTTATTGTAAAAATTAACGTTGTCTTCTCTTTTTAAATATCTTTAATGTCAAATGTACAGAAATAGTATCATTTATATTTTAGAAATGTTTCATTAGAAATTTTAGAAAAAGTTCTAAATTTATACTAAAAAAATAAAATAAAATAAAATAAAATAAAATAAACTTATATTAAGAAATTACTGATAATTTGATTTGACTGTGATGTGTTTAAAAAAATATTAAAGTGTACATATGTTCTTTAAAGTCCAAAATATTAACATAATTTTTTTAAATATATTATTTATCTGTTTCAAAACCCTTTTTAAATATTTGAGGTAATAAGCAATACGTCAGTCATCAGAGAATCATAATTTTAATTCTAAATTTTAAATACACTGTCAATGTAGCGTACCTCTCAACTTACCCCTTTTCTAAAGAATAAAATCTCAAAAACCATGTGAAAAATGATACATGACTTACTCAATCACCCTTTTTATCCCAAAAGTTGAGAAAATTTTCATTTTAAATTCATAGTGTCAATTTTATACGTCAATCTGCACGATTTATTGATCTCAAGTTATCATTACCTTTCTTTCTTCTGTTGCAAATTGCTTGAAGCTGTTAATGTAAAGAAATATTTAGTCTTCTTATGTTATATAAATATTCAAAAACTACATAGGTCAAGCAGATGTCATATGATATGAAACGAGACTCCACCCCTTATTTCTTATAATTTAATTTTTTCAAACTTTGGTTTAGTAATTTTTCAACGTAAGATTATTTCAAAATTGTCTGTCTCAATTTTTTCCAAAATACTGGTACCTACTATTATCATACTAAATTTTCTTTAATGCTAAGCTATAAAAAATAACTGATATTAAATTACAGTTTGGTATTTCTACACGATAACGATTTAAAAAGGCTAATAACATATTTATAAATTAAATATTTAAGTTCCTTTAAAAAATATATACCTTTCTTATCAGTTTATTATATACTATATGTTCAGTATTACCACTTACTAAAGAAATGCTTTTTTTTATATAAAGTACATTTATTTTGCTAAAAGTGAATAATTTATATCATTGATTTCCTTACTTGCACATTCTTTTTAACAGAAAAAAAAAAAGAGAGACATACATTTATTTTATAAATAGAATTTGTAATTTCGATATAATGCAATTTTACACATCTTTAAGAGAAAGGTCAATTTAATTTTAACACAAGGAAAATAATAATAATGAACATGCAGTTGGTAGTTAGATGTTAGCGTCGACAATTCCAGGGTTGCGCTTTTACCAAGAATCTAGTTCCAATTCCTGATCTGGTTATTTGTTCTTCATTTTAAAATTAACGCGACCTTTTCTTTAAAAATTCGTATTCGATATTTATTGCATATTTTGGGAAAATAAATTCCGACAACTGAAACAACTTTCACAAATTGATATGATTTTTTATTCTTAAAAAATAACATAAAATAAATAAATAAATAAATATAAAAAATAACGTTTTAATTCTTTTCGTTCGTTTTTGTTTTTGTTATTATATAAGTATATGCATACACACACATACACATATTATACAAGATGATTCGCAACCGGTGCGACAAACTTACAGGCATTGTAGAAGGCCCAAAGACGATTCGGAATCACATAGCAATGCAGGGTCGGAAATGCAATCCGAACGAGATAGGCGATTTTTTTTAGCTTTTTATAATTGTTTAAAGCTACATCCAAATAGTTCCAATTTTTAATGACTTGAAATTGTGTTAAAATGACCATGGGAATGATAGGCATTTCATTAACCTGATATTTTTAAATAGATTTTAAATAGTAGGATGCAGCTTGATACTTACTATTTCTCTAAAATATCAAGAAAACAACAAACAGGGGGCATGGTCAAATTCTATGAATTTTACATACACGAACGTTAAGGGGTTAAGGCAGGGCTGCCAACATTTTAAACTTTTAAACCACAATTGACACCACTATTTTTAAATGGTATATGTTATATATATTTTCGACGATTAATGTTACCGAAAACAGCTACAAAAAATTTCCGGTTTGAAGTCTCCCTTGAAAAACGGAAGACTTGGCACCTATGGGTTAAGGGTTATCAAAGGAAAACTGTCAACAGCCACTTGCAGAAGTGTTAGGGTGAAAACTATGAATACGACATATATAAAGGCCAAAAGCTTAATATAAGTTATGAGTTTTTTAATAATTATACTCCCTAATAACCCCCTAACGCATTATGATTGTATTTTCGTCCCTGCATTGCTATGTGATTCCGAACTGGCATTGTGCCCCTACATCTCCTGTAATTTTTTCACGCAGGTAGCAAATCATCCTATATGTAAGATGGACAAAAGAATTAAGTTTTCATAAAATAATAATTTAAAGTCCCAATTATTCTTATCCTTTCATATATATTAATGGTTTGCTGATGAAGGTATGCGGGATTTTATGGTTCTTTATTAATGAAATATTTTAAATTAAACCGTTCCTGGGTATCTCTATTTTTAGTTTTTGTGGATAATTTTGGTATTTGATCAGTTCTGCAATTACTGTAGCTTCATACACCATCATTTAATTAAATTAAAAAATTTTCAATATGTAATCTTCCAGTTGTTTATATTTCAACAATTAAGTTTTAGCATGATTTCTTTCCTGTTTTTATTATTATTATTTTTTTTTTTTCGCATTGTCGCGATAAAGTATGATTTTTATATATATAATATAAATATAAAAATCATACTTTATCACGAAAGTGCGAAAAATAAATAAATAAATAAATAAAAATAAAAAACAAGAAACAAATCATGTTAAAAATTACTAAAATAAATTATTAAAATACTATATATATATAATTTAAAAAATATATAAATAGATAATGCTGAAATAGAAGTGAACGACAAAATTAAAACATAAATAAACTTTTATCTTCTTCTTTTTTTTTTCTTTACGATTTTTTAAGTAAATCAGAAGATTAGAATTTGATAAAATTTTTTATTACATGATAAAACAACTGAAAAATGTCTTTGATCAGTATTTTAAACTGTCAGTATTCTTATTCTAACCATTTCTTCCACATCCTGGGCTGTAACGGTATTCAGTATCTTCTGTGATGATGATAACTTCCATATCCGTGAGGATGATGATTTCTATAATTTGGATAAAGATTGTTTTCATGAGGCCTGTAATAGGACATGTATTCTTCTTCTTGTCTGGGTATAATAATGCTGTTCCTGGAACCACTGTATAGACGATGGATAGTTACTTCTCCGATGTTGCTGTCTCGCAAGCTGTAATCACGTATATAATCGGACGAGCAAACCATGGCTGCGTAAGCTGCTAAATATGCTAAACAGACCTAAGATAATTCATATTTGATTACTATATCATGTAAAAAGAAGCTTAAATTAGTTTATAAAGTTTCATTTTGTAACCGAGGAGAAAACTATTTTGAAAACACTTTTTGATTTTTTTTTTTTTTTAATTGAAAAACATGCAAAATAACGACAACAACAGCAACAAAAATAATACAAAAACAACAATAATAATAATAATAATGCACTTCATTCAAAAATAAATAAACGACATTAAATAATAATCTATAAACGCAGTAGCGTAATGTAATACCTAAATCACATCTGGACAATCTTGTTATAGCAGGTACAATTATTTGTTTCTGTTTTAGTTGTTAAAGTTTACTATATACAATAATGTAAAAAAATTATAAATGTAATGTTTATTTAAATTGTTTCTTAACATAATTTTCCTAAAAAGGATGATGATGATGATGATAATAATTAGTATTTTTATTATAGAAGTTACAGTCGGCAGCAAAATTGTTGAAGCATTAGCAATAATACTTATTTAAAAGATGGGCACCTAGTACTGCTTTGTTAAGTAAATATTTGTCGAGACATGATTTTAGTCTTATATCGTTTATGAAAAAGAAAGTTGATGATAAAAATTAGCAATCAAACTAAAATAGATGCTCATTTTTTTGTTTTGTTTATTCAATTTTTCTACTTCTTTATCTCATACTCGGTTATATCTGCTGCAATGTTTGAGAAGGTTTTCAATATATATATATATATATATGTGTTTTTGTGTGTGTGTGTGAAAAGTGTGGATGTGTGCTTCAATAATTTTGCTGCTAACTGTAAATGAAGGCGATTCCCTCACTGACTGTTTAACCTCCAATTTCCACAGGCAAAGGAAATGTAGAATGATATATGATTACATCTAAAATTGACTTTTTTAATCATCTAATTTTATGATCTAAATCTGCATTTAAACAATATTTGCTATAAAAAACATTGTACATATTTAAATTTGAAATATATGTATATTTTAAGTATGTAATAATTGATAAAAAGTACATTTATAAAAGTGGTTTTCTAAAAAAAAAAAAAAAAAGCATTCAGTGGGTTAAGGGTTTTTATTTCACGGCTATCACTATTCCAGTTTAATCCACTCTGCTTGAGACTGCAATGTCCCATCTACAACAAAAATGTATTAAAGTAAATAAAATAAAATTACCTCCATGTTTTTGAATAAAATAAAGTATAATATTAAAGGTAATTTAATGTAAAATAGTCAGAATACAGAAAATCCTTACACACATATCAATTATTAAAAGCTTCATTTTTCAAATTCCGGTGATCTCCAAGCGTGTAATTATAGCACAAAATTCAATGAAAAATAATGTTTTCGCTTAATTTTGGAAAGCTTTGTATAGTATCTATAAATTATATATGTACCCTATACTGTCTCTCAAATTTAGTTCAATATATAACATACATAACACAACTTGATATAATTAAAAAAGAGCAAAAACTTTCTTTAGGCTTCATCCTCAGTACAACTTCATATATCAGTTTGCCTATAATAGCCTTAATATATCATAATTTTTTCGTGCAGCCCTGTGAACTAATGGTGAATGATCTTAACACCGTATTCTATAGAAAAATGCTTATATATATATATATATATACACACATATTAAAATATATATATATTTACTTCATTTTATTTAGTGCAGCCTAAAGTTGTTAAATTCTATACCTCCCAGAAATTTTGCCGATAGACGTAGCGTATTTGAATCCTCTTGGATTTCTTTTTGCACGAATTATTTTGTCTATTTTAATAAATATCTCAAGTGGCATCTTCATATGACACAGGTTGAAAATACTGAGTTTGGATTTTCTCGTAATATTTCTTTTTGACTTATATGATGACAGACAGACATACACACATACAAAGAGAGAGTGAGAGCAGCCGCTAAAATCTATAAGACAAATAAAGTCAATAAGATTTTCGTTAGTCTTCTTTTCCACATATTCCGATGTTTTCTTCAGCTTCATTCTTTGATGTTAGTGGATACTACTGTGTTAAGCAGCCTTAAAAAACCTATTCAACCAATTATGTTGTAGTACGGTTGAATTAAAGAATTAAGATATTACTTTTTCTTTCTTGGTATATTTTGGAATTATGATGTAAAAAATGCTGTCTTTATTATTATTATTATTATTATTATTATTATTATTATTATTTTAAATGTCTAATAAACCAATGTTAAATGATTTAAACTGCCTTGAGACAAATAAATTTTAAATTACATTCCACCAGAACTATATTCAACTAGTAAAAATAACTGTAATAGTAAAAAGAGCAATAACACGCACACACACACACACACACACACAAATAAATAAATAAATAAAATAAAAATAAAAAATAAAATAAATAAAAAATAAATTAAATTAAATTAAATTAAATTAAATAAATAAATAAATATAATAATAATAACATATCTGGAAATAAATTCCTTAATGCTTTTTACATCGAAGAAAAGGACTAACAGCTATGCACATGATTAATTTATGTAATATAATCATCACTACTCTTACATTTTGTAATAATCTTTACAGAAAATTCCAATGAAATATATTTTACATTACATAAATAAAATTTAAGGAAATACCTGAACATATAATATTATTACTTACTAGTTTATTCATCTTTGCGCTGCTTGTTTAGTTGTTACTGGCTGAATTTTCCGTTTTACTGTCATGTATTTATACCAATACGTTTTTGAAATTTCAAGTAAATTAAAATAGATCTATTGGAGCTTATTAACGATAACGATCTGCTGATAACATCATCTTTCTTAAAGTCTGCCTTAATCTTTTTATTGCTTGAAATCGTGAGATTAAAGATATAGTATTTTACACATCAACATATATACTTTACTTTTTTCTAACATTGTTTTGTAACATTATTTTTGAAAATTCCCATAATAAAATGTTGAGCGATTCCTTTTCTGTCTTTACTGTGATCAAGATTTTGATGAACTTCTTGATAATTTCGTTTCTTGTAAACGAATAGTTATGTAATAACTTTCTAAAATAAGATAATAATCTGGTGTGTCACTCACACGACTTTCTCTTACCCTGAAATATAATACTATAAATGCAGGTTGGAGATTAAGAGGTAAGATAACGATGTTATGTAAACCTCTGATAAACAATTCAAATTAGGCTTCGGGAGAGTTTTATATGATAATTAGTTGTGTATGAGGGGTGCTACCGCCCCTCTCAACCCCCCGTTTCATTAATGCACCTACATTTATATACAATTTAATTCGGTTATTAAGGGCGGGGTAAGGGTTTTGGCGTAAAAAAAAAAAAAACAACACTTTTTTGCGATTTTTTTTCTCAAATATGGATTGAGCAATTTCATCCGAACCTTTTGTACATTATTGAGCATACTTTTGACAATGTTGTGTAATTTTTTCATGCAGAATTATTGAATCATAAGCCGGTAACAGAGCTTCCCCCAGAACGTCTTGGGAAAAAAACAATTTGCGGTGTTCACCATAACTCGGCCGGAAATTATCTGAAAATAAAAAACCATGAAAATTAGTTAAATTTTAATCAAATCTTCTCCCCAACGTTCTCTGATAATTTTTTTTTTTCATTTAAAAATTTTTGGCGGCCATCAAAAGTGTGAACTGTTATTTTCTACGAAAAATTCCGCAATTTTGTGGGTGGGAAACACCCTTAATGTAAAAAAAAAAAAAAAAAAAAAAATAAGTAAACGTTGGGGGGCGGTATTTTATATGTCAAAAATGTGTACAAAGTTTGAAATGAATCGGTCAAGTAGTTTTTAAATGGCAGTGAACACGGACTTTGAAAAAGTAGTTTTGAGAAAAACGCGTCTAAAGTTTATGAAATAAAAAAGTGAAGAAATTTTTTTTTCCAACTTACACAGAATCATCGATTCCAGCTCCATACAACAGACTTCCTGCGGCATTGTCGATGTCTTCAGCCTCTTTTCTCTCAAGTCTTTGTTTTATTCTGGCTTCTTTGCTCTGCTGCTCAGCTTGAATCTCAGCCCTGGCAATGCGATTGCTGTCCGCGAATGTCGCATAATCATGAGCGCTTGGGCCGACGCTGACGTTCATGTCAGATAGAAAAGTTAGGAAAGCACCAGCACCTTCATTGAAAGTGCATGCAGCTACATAAGATGCAAATTCAACAATTTGTCTGCTGCCAGATAATTTTTTCGGTGCATTTCTCCAAATCAGCTGGTTCAAACTTTCGTTGGCATTTTGAGTAAAGCATTTTGAGGATAATGGGTCAGGACAATAGCAATGACTAAACTGTATACCTGTTCGACAGCTGCACTGCTATCCCGACCGCCTGCAGCTGTTACAGTTATAGCGTTAAAGGCCAGGAAATTAATAAGACAATAACTTTAAGAATATTCCTTATATCGGCTTAAAATTTTAAGGACATATTCTTGAAATGTTAAACAATAAGATAAGACAAAAAAAAAATTCGATTTTTCGAAAGTGAAAACCCTTACCCCGCCCTTAAAAAACAAATCTGTTTTTAAAAAATAATTTATTAAAATTATTATTTAAAAGAATTATCCTTTATGGTAATGTAGACGATTTCCATAATAGAGAAGTAGTATAACACCGAATATAAAAAAAAAAAGGTCCATTTTATTCTCAATATTAAAAAAAAAAAAAAAAAAAAAAAAAATTACAATTTTTTAAAAGTAAAAAAAGTCGATAACTTTGTTTTAAATTATCGCAGATCGATGGTTCAACCATTCGTTTTAAAGGTATTGGCGAGCTCTTTTGAAAGATACCCATCATGAAAATTTACTCTCCTCGAGGAGGGACTTCCCCTCCAGGAAGGGGGGGGGAGGCGAGGCTCCTACATGCACAATTTTTTATCCTAGTTAGCTATCTCTATTACAAAAAATATATATTCGTTTCATTTGGTTTAGTGCAGTCTATAGACGTTAAACTCTACTTACCGGCAATTTCCCCCATAGACGTTATGTATTAGAATTCTCTTGATTGTCCCTGTACACGAACCATTTGCTTGATCTTAACGAAAAGCTTACTGTAGCATCCCTATATAATACACATTTAGAATACCAAGTTTGAACTTTCTGCCATAATTTGTTTTTGAGATATGCTGGTAACAGACAGACACCCAGACACCCAGACATACAGACATACACACAGACCATTTTCTAAAAACATGATTTTCGTATTCAGGGGACCTCAAAACGTGTAAATATAACAAAATCTCGAGTTCGAAAATTTGACCCAAAAACAATACTTTCTCTACCTTATGGGTAAGAGAAAGTAATAAATGAGAGTGACCAGTGTAATCATTTACATTAGTCTATTCTATTTTGAAATAACTTTTCTTTTCTTCTTTTAAATATTCTGCTTTTCTGCTTTTAAATATTATTCTGTTTCTAAAATAACTTTTATGGTAAAAAATATTATATAAAACACTCAGGTACTAAAATAAGAAAGAATAACCGTGCATCATGCATAGCTTATGTAGAATTTTAAACATCATTGTACGCATTTTAAACAACATTTTACCTAATGCTTCACTTGTGCCTTCTGTTTTTTCTACCAACGAAGAACCATGATATTATTTTTATTTACTTATTTATTTTTAATGGTGCGACTTTTTTTAAATTTGTGGTAGTTGATTATAAATGATTTTATTCCTTAAATTTTTGTGTAAGTTTTGTAACATTAAGATAATAAAATACACATTTTTAAGAGCAATATGACTCATAGCCATTAATATATCTCAGCTCTTTGTAAATCCCTGAATTATTTGTATTGCACAAACCAGAAGTCTTATTAAAAATATAAAAGTATGTTATTGTGACCATGAATAAGAAATATATGCTTCAATGCTTTAAAAAAATATTTACATAAATTAGAACAACGACAAATGAACAAACAACTGTATAAATAATTATACACAGATTAAAACTACTAATTCATAAACACTTTTCAACATTTGTTTAAAATGTTAAAAAAAAAAGTAAAGCTAAATAAATAAAAGGAATAGGAGGCAAACTGTAATTATTATTATTATTATTATTATTATTATTATTATTAAACAAATGAACCAAATTTCAGGATAAATGATATTGCTAATTTCGAAATCTCATCCAACAGTTTCACAAATTCCAACTTATTAGAAATATAATTATAATCTTATCCCAAAATTAAAATAAATAAATAAATAAAAATAAAATAGAAAATCATATGGCTGCTGCATTTTGTTTTTAGTAAAAGGTAAAATTTAAAACTATTTTAATACCCAGAAAGATGATTGAAAATATGAAAAGCATTACGTCTTGAAAGAACAAATGAACTAGGGGAAACAAAATATACTGGTAATTTCGAATTTTTTACATATATTACGAGAGAATGGGGGAGTGTTGAAGACTATTGACAACACGAGGATCATAGGCCTGTATAAAGCGCCTTCCATGGGGGTGTTTCTAAGGGGTAATAGCCCGTATTTAGTCAAGTGACCTGGGACTGAAACCGGCACTTCCCGTCTACCAGATACTACTGCAGAGATTTTCGGCCACTTATAGGCACGAAAGAGACACATATCCACACAAATAAATAATAGCAAAATTTTAGTTGTACATATTATAATGAAAAAAGAATAATTTAAAATTAAAATAGATCATGAAATTCTTGTGGTATGTCTCATATTCCAAAATAATATACTGTTCTTTGAGAAGAAAATTCCATATTTGTATTTGCATGCAGAATATAAAATGAGTGTGCATTAGACAACGAAAACGAACGATACACGTTCGTAATATTACGTATATTATAAATTAAAACTGTTTCCTGTCAGTTATTTCAAATAGGAATATGTGGCTTCTACAGTTTTTAAGCAGCTCTTTATGCAATCTCTACGTTGTCTTTGGACCATAAAATGCACTAAAATTTTGTATATATATATATATATATATAAGTTTAACACAAGAAGTGAAAACGCGTTTTTAAGCATTTACTTTGATAGCGTATAATGTATTTGAATTCTTTGTGGGATTCTGCGCACAAAATATTAATGTTGTTTGCACCATTATCTTTACAAAGTATGCTTTTGTGCATTGGAAGAACGTATGTTGATTTCGTTATGTTTAATGCTGTACCATGGCTCCTTATGCGATTCAAAAATTGCAGGGAGCTATGGCTGTATAAAGATGTTAATATATATTTTTAAAAATTACGCTCATAGACTGTAATGTATTGCAATGTTTTCGTATGGTTTCGTATACATAAACTAGTCTTTTAGGTACCATTTTCAATATGATTAATAATGAATAACAATCTCTGCCGTGTAAAATCGTTGATTGTGTGATTTTAATAAAAAACTGTATTTCTTTCTCCCATTGTTTAATGGTGTTTTCCATTACATGCGGCTTATTTCTGTCGAGCTATCTACATGATAGACCAGATGTTTCTGCCTAAAGGTTGTCTGACTGACTAATGCCGACCGGTTGTCGGCCTGGATAGCTCATTTGGCAAAGCCTTGACCTTGTAAGTCAAAGATCCGGGGTTCGACTCCCGGTCCAAGCATTATTTTCACTCAGTCGAAATTTGTTTTTTTTTTTTTTTTTTTCAATAAATATGATTTTCTTCCAATCAGTTGATTGTGTGATTTTACTAAAAACTGTATTTCTTTCTCCCATTGTTTAATGGTGTTTTCCATTACCTGTGGCTTACTTCTGTCGAGCTATCTACATGATAGACCAGATGTTTCTGCCTAAAGGTTGTCTGAGCGAGTAATGCCGACCGATTGTCGGCCTGGATAGCTCAATTGGTAGAGCCTTGGCCTTGTAAGTCAAAGATCCGGGGTTCGACTCCCGGTCCAGGCATTATTTTCTCTCAGTCGGGAAAAAAAAATTCAATAAATATAATTTTCTTCCAATCAGTTCATTGTGTGATTTTTAATTAAAAAAAAAAAAAAAAAAAAAAAGGTTGTAAAGTTTGTCGTACATGATAAATCATTTCATATAGTAAACATAAGAATCTCTTTAGAAATAAAGAAAGAAAAAAATTATATTATTCAAAAATAATGCCAGCTATAAAGTGGCAAAATCATAATCTGATAATTTAAAGATAATTTTTTTTCCATATCTCGCCCTTCGTCCACTGTAAAAAAGTTGCGCACCAGAGATTACGGTCAGTGACCAGTAAAATATGTTTTAGTCACTGACTTTAAAAATAATGTTATGCTTGTAAAACTATCATGACTTTTGTCTCGAAGAAGAGACGTAACTTTAAAAAAACAGTCAATACTCAGAATTTTACAGCAATTTGTTATAAATATGGGTACTGGACTTGTTTTTTAAAGAAGGGAGATGGCCGTATAATTAACGATCAGTTTTCCAAATTTTACTGAAATTTGTTAGCGTATCCCTCAAATCAAGTTCTCTGCGTAAACAGGAATTTGTGGTAATGATAATTTAATAATTGATATTCAACTTAGTTGTATTAACTGTGAAGTTTATATGTTTCTGTAGAGTTCTAATCTCTATGTATAATAAATGAAGATGTGAATGTTTGTATCTGTGTATGTCTGTCGCTTTGTAAGAAAACGGCTGATCGCAGAGCTACAGATTTTTGCATAGTGGTCAGTTTTGATCTCTCTTATTGAAGCACACAATTTCAGAATTATTATTATTTTTACTTACGAAATTTACTTTACTTTATTTATTTTTACTTTACGAAATTTAAACTTAGTTATTACGAGAGAATGGGGGAGTGTTGAAGACTATTGACAACACGTAAATAATTAATGGAAAAGGTGTCAATTGATAAAAGAAATTGTTCCAATGTCTTCGAAGTATCCTAAAATATATAAATAACGAGAAAGTGACAAAAATAAAGTTAAACTTAGAGGGGTAGTACTCGCTTTATAGAGAGACGGCTGATCACAGAGCTAAATAATATTGTATGGGAGTCCGTAATTGACCTCTCTTTCGTAATTGACCTGCGTTTCGAAACCATATTTTCGAAATTTTGACTAGTTATTTTTTAATTAATTAAAAATTTTGCAGTTGGGGAGATTATCTGGTGTTTTCTTCTATTGTAATAGAGTGAAGATGATAATTTGTCCGACAAATATCTGTCCGGAAAACACAGTTCTTGAATAATAGCAGTTAGCACCTAAATTGAAATGTCTGGTTAAGGCGCAAATGTAAGCAGTGAATACCAGGAATCGACACAGCGCATGAGGTGGAAAGATGCTGCCGAATGCAGCGTGGACCTAGAGCGAAGTCTTACGTGATTTCAAAGGAATTTTTTTTAGTTTTTATATAGAGAGTGATTTAAAATCCCTTATATTATTAATATAATAATATTTTCTGAAAATTCCTTTAAATATAGTGACTAGCGAAGCAGGCAAAACTCCTAGAATTTAATAAAACAAAATTCATATAACATCCTGAATTTTGATTGCCTACATCTCTCTAAACAATGACTGTAAACACGGCTCCATAAAAGCCGATTCACTTATTAATTACATATATTTCTCATTTTCAGGCCTTGAATCCCGAGGTAATAACAATCTTAAAATTCTAAGTCTGTGTCGGTTAGAGACTAATCTTCATATCGATTACCTTTATTCATTAGCTATATTGACCTTCAATATATTTTATCTACACTATTGTCATCTTTTACTTAAATTCATAATTGATATTTATGTTCAGTTTCATAGGAGCCTTTTTATTAATATATATACACAAACTTTTGCTCAAAAGTTTAGCAAGTTTTGCAAACGATTAGTCTTTTCAGTTTAGAAACTTATTTCTCGATGAAATCTTTTCAAACGTTGGGTATTTAAAAAACTGGATCTTCTTCATGTTTTTCAGTGAAAATTGGTTTAAGATAATATTTAGGGAGCCGGTAACAAATTGAGGAAAATTAATAACGTTTGTAATCACCCTGTATCGTTAAGTACACGAAACGATCTGTAAATTCAGGATATGTTAATATCGATTCAGTACAAATTGAGGATGAATTTGTGTGACGATATCATATGAAATAACGGAGACATAAGTATTTTTTCTTTTTTTTAATTAAAAAAAAAAAAAATCAGCATGTTTTTTATTAGGTTGATTTCTTTAGAAATCGACCTATTTCAATCACTTCGTTTATCTATATCTATTTATATATGTATATGTAATGAAAATTTTGTCATCACGATAACTCCCGAAATAATACTCCAAATCGAACCAAATTTGGACAGCGAACTTATCTTATACATTTCTTAGATGAGCTCCTTAACCAAGTTGCTCCGCCTTTTGGTTTTCAAGTTCCGACCACTTGAAAATTTCAAATCCACATTGTAAAAAGAGTATTATGTCCGGATTTACTTTATTTGATGGAAATATAGACTACGTAAGGGTCTCAATAAAGTTTAATGAACTTTATTCGCCATTTTCAACAAAGTGGCGGATATCTTAAGTTAAGCGGAACCACTTGAAATCAGGTTACCACTTGAAAATTTAAAATCAATCAAATTTAAAACTTCTGAAATAAAGCTTCAAATCGAACCAAATTTGGACAGTGAACTTATCTTATAAATATCTAGGATGAGATTGTATGCCAACATGCTCCATGATTTTTATTTTTAACTGGAGACAACTTGAAAATTTCAATTTCAAAATTTGAAAAACGTTTTCCGAATTTGTTAGAATTTTGATGTATTCGTAGGCCATATAAGTGTCTCAATTCTGTTTATTAACGGCCTTTAATTGTCATTTTTAACAAATACTCCAAATCTGTTTTAATTTGGACAGTGAACTTATCTTATAAATATCTTGAATAAGTTTGTTAACCAAGTTGCTCTGCCATTTTGTTTTCAAGTGGAGGTCACTTGAAAATTTCAAATTCACAGACAGGATTTGCTTGAATTTTGATGTATACATGGACTATATACAGGTCACAACCAAATTTATTAATGGAATTTATCCGCCTTTATTAGCAAAGTGCGGATGTTATAAACTAAGCGAGACAACTTGAAATTAGGCTATATCTTCAACATTTATAAACATGATAACTTTTTAAACTCGGATTGAATTCGAACCTAAATTGGACAGCGATCTAATCATATAATTATCTTGGAGGAGTTCACTGGGCAACTTGTTCCGAGATCTTGTTTCCAAGTTGTGGCTACTTGAAATCATGCTGCCACTTGAAAATGTACCATCACAATAACTTTTAAAATACTAAACTGATTCAAACAAAAGTTGGATAGTGAACTTATGATTCAAATATCTTGGATAAATTTGCTTAGTAACTTGATTCGCAATTTTATTTTCAAGTGGCATCCACTTGAAAATTATCCATTATGATAACTTTGTAATACTGAATCAATTTGCATCAAATTTGGGTAGTGCATTTATTATTCAAATATCTCAGGTAAGTTCGCTGAGCATCTCACTCCTTTTTTTCCCCCAAGTGGTGGCCACTTGAAATCACGGTGCCACTTGAAAATTTCTCAGCATGATAATTTTAAATACTGATTTAGTTTGAACTAAAATTGGACAACGAACTTATCATACAAAGATATATTCGATGTTTTCGCTGGGCAAGTTGCTGCGCCATTTTGTTTCCAAGTTGCTGCTACTTAGACTGCCACTTGACAATTTGTCATAATAATAACTTTTAAAACACTGCACTGATTCGAACCAAAGTTGGACAGGGAACTTATGCTTCAAATATCTTGGATGAGTTTACTGCCCTAACAACACATCTTCTCCAAATGTGATCCTCAGGATGTCCTATGGATGAAAAGGACATATATGGACATCCTATAAACAGTTTCAGTATGCATGATGGACAAGTGTGTTGTTAGGGTGGGCAACTTGCTCCATTATATTGTTTCCAAGTGGCGGCCACTTGAAAATTTGTTAGCACGGTAACTTTTGAAATAATTAATCAATTCAGACCAAAGTTGAAAAATTGATTTATCATTCAAACATCTATGATTTCGGTGGCAATTTTCTTTGCGATTTTTTTTCCAAGTTGCGTCCACTTGAACGCTGTCACTTGAGACAGTTATCACGATAACTTTTGGAAGTGCCGGCCACTTAAAAATTTTAAATTTACATAAAAGGGTATTTATGAACTGATTTTCTTAAAACTCCTTATGTACATAGCCTACATCAATATTTCTACCAAGTCCATTAATAATTTGTAGCCACCATTTTGTTTCACAATCGCAGCTACTTGATAAGGAGAGAGAAATCAACCTACCCTTCCAAGTGATCCGGAAGGACTT
Source organism: Salticus scenicus (assembly GCA_963930645.1). NCBI lineage: Eukaryota > Metazoa > Arthropoda > Arachnida > Araneae > Salticidae > Salticus > Salticus scenicus. Next base: position 314,943,032 of record OZ005654.1, read on the forward strand.
ATTTATAAAATACAGAGTTTTAAACGAAATTTATTCCTACTTTAAGATAAATTGAAAAAACACTTTTAAAACAATATACTGTAATCAGAATACAAATATCTTAAATATCTCATAAAATAAGAGCATTTTTATAAAAAAAAGTTTTCACTGCGCATGTGCTAAAGAAAGAAAAAAAAATTACATAGGTTAAAAGCTAAATATATTGAGCAACTTTTGAGGAAAGTTCATTTGAATAGAGTAAAAATTAAGCAAATTGTCGGCAAAAGAACGAGCTAGATTTTAGGTATTTTCCATGAGTTGAAATTTCATAAGGGGTTTTTCACATGCCGCGTAAGTAATTTAAAGATCCAACTATTTCAATCACATTGCAAAATTTCTTTTTTGTGAAAAATCCATTGGGATCTCACAAATCTTAGTAATTAAATAAAAATATGCTAGAGTTACAAGATTATAAAGGGTTTTTCACAAAAAAGTACTTTTGGAGTGTGGTTGAAGTAACTGGATCTTCAAATTAATTATGCAGTATGTGAAAAAACCCTTATGATATTTAAACTTTTGGAATATACCTAAAATCTAGCTCGTTCTTTTGCCAACAATTTGCTTAATTTTTAGTCTATTCAAATGCATTTTTGACAAAAGTTGCTCAATATATCTAGCTTTTAACCTATGTAAAAAAAAAAAAAAAAAAAAAAAAAAAAAACCTTTCGCACATACACAGGGAAAAAGTTTTTCATAAAAATGCTCATATTTCATGAGATATTTAAGATATTTGTACTTCGATTCCAATATTTTGTTTCGAAAGTGTTTTTTCAATTTATCTGAAAGTGGGAATAATTTTCATTTAAAACTCTGTATGTTATAAATAAAAAACATGCTGATTGTTTTTAAAGTTTCAAAATAAATGTTGATATATCCGTTGCTATTGTCACAAAAATTCATACACAAATTGTATTGGATCTATATTAACATAGCCTAAAATTACAGATTATTTAGTCCACTTAACGATATAGGGTGATCACAAACATTATTGATATTGCTCAATTTGTTATTGGCCAAATAAATATTGTCCTAAACCAATCTTCGCTGAAAAACATGAGGAAAACACAGTTTTTTAAATACCTAGTGTTTGAAAAGATTTCATCGAGAGATACATTTCTAAATTGCAAAAACTGATCGTTAGCAAATCTTGCTAAAATTTTGAGCTGGAGTGTATAAGAGATAAGAAAGTAGGAAGAGATAAGAAGAGGAGTATATAAGAAATATATATATATTTCTTATTTAAGTTTCCAAAATGTGTCTCCAATTTTTAAGAACGAGGCATTACAAGAAATATTTGTTAAATACAACCCTTCTAAGATACTTTCACCATAATCTAATCTGGATTTAACAAATGAGCTCCCATTATAGCATGACTATTTTGTAATCTTAGTAAAATAATTATATACTAGCGTGTTTGTAAAACAGAACTATTTTTTCCCTGCATAACGGAAAGTATATCCAATATGGTATAATGTAAATGGTTGGTAATTTTCAAAACGAATGTTGGAAATGTTTTGCGTAATTCACCCTGAGTATGTGTTTAAATTTGTTTTAAAAATGTACTTTCTCATACAGCTCAATTACACCCTTATAATGCAAAATCCCATGGTAGTACAACACTGATGAGAATGTAGACATGTCACACTGTTACACATAACATCTCAGGGAGATTGTATGTTGTATTTAGTGGAAATGTCCTCTAACTTCGACATGAAATACGACATCGCATAAATATGGCAAGGTGCATTCACACGACGTCGCTCTAGTATAGCTGTCTCTTTTCACAGTCCAATTTAACAGCATACGTAAAGAAAATATTATATATATATCGCCCTCATCCAGAACGAATAAATAGTCATTTTCTAAATTTCTGCATAGATTTCCGAGTTACGTGTATAAAGTAAACAAACAACCTTAACAGGCAAAATGATCGAGAACTTTTAGTCTGTAATTTTCCAGAGGGTAAAACAATATTACGAATCCTTCATATTGCGAGAAATATTCAATTGATTTTGTAGAATCGTTGTGTTATAAATCAAAACTGTAATTACTAAAACTAGGTTTTGTGTTCGCTTTTATTTGAAGAGATTTTTAAACAAGTTTGAGCACGATTCTGTAAGAAAAGGCGCTATTTTTCTAATAGGGGTTTTAAAAACTCGCTAGAAAATGGAACTAGAATTTATAAGGAAAATATGGAATTATTTTTACTAGAGCTATAATTTATTTTCTAGATGTCAGTCATAGGATTTTTTTTTTCAGCGTAAACAGAAGTTTTAAAAATACCACAAAAACGTTACTGTATCGACATATTATTTACAGAGCAAAGGTATGTGAATGAGAAGGTGCAGTGTACACGTGATGTACTTCTTTGAGTTCGAAAATATTGCGTATATTTTAACATCGTAATTGTATCTGTTTAACTCTCTATTCTTGTGCATATATTCTGAATTCGCAAAATATTAATATAGTAAAAACAACTAATCAACCAAAGTCTTTCGAGTTAATATGTACATGTATTTATATAGACTCATTAAGTTTTATTCTGTTTTTATCATTATTTACATTATCTATTTGCATCTATTTATCTGTAAACCGTGTATTTAATATTATTGTTATTTATTGTACCCCTATTATTTCATACTCAAAAGTTCGTAAGTGTTATTAATAAAGTATTAGCAGATTTATTTATTTATTTATTTATTAATAAGATTAAAAATATGTTGGGTATCATATAAAACATTCAACCTTGGAAAATTTATGTAATTGTCTTAGATGTAAAAATAAACAATTCATATACTAGTTGTAAAGAAAATAACTGAAACTTAATTGTAGTCAATAAAACTTTAAAGAATTGAAAGATTTACAATTATATTGTATTTTTATTCTTAAAATTTAAAACAGTATATGAATGTTTTATTTATAAAAACTCCTTAAAAAATCTTTGAAGAATATTAATACCATTTTATTTTAATTTTTCTATAATTACAATACATTGCATCTTATAACAAATATTTCCTCCTTCAAATAGAGTATACATTAAATTTTGATTATTTCCTGTTAGCGATTCTTAGTAATAAGAACCACGACTTTGGCTGCCATAGTTTTGGTTTCCCTGACTTCGATAGTGGTGATTCCCTTGATTTCGATAGTGGTGATTTCCTTGACTTTGTTGTTGCTGACCTCTGTAACCTCCACGATTATTCTGTTGATATTGTGATCCACTGGATCCACCTCTTCCTCGATAACTGGAGTAGGATCCTCCATTGCTACCTCCACTAAAACTGTTATAATTACCGTCGTAACCTTGTGACCATACTAAGGCAATGCAAATAGCAAGGAAAGTTAAAATTACCTGAAAAAAGAAAAAAAAAAAAAAAAAGAGTATAATTCAATTATTGATTAGTTTATAAATTTCAGGGATGAAAGTGTTCCACTTTATCTGCTCCCAGTGCTCCCAAACAGACATTTTTGTCACATTTTTCACAAAAGTAACTGTAAAAAAAATGATAAAAATTTCTTTATAGAAATACTGGTGGCAGAAAACCCCGAACTCTTTCATTCCTAACATTTTGGAAAGTTGCATCTGTATTCAAACTTAAATGATAGTTTAAAATATTATAACATCTATTCGTCAATAAATCCAGAAATAAAATTTAAAATGAGAAATAAAATAAATGCCGTAACTAATATTTTTAAAATGTTTATATGGAAAAATTAAATTATATATTGTCAAACTTGGAACATAATTTTTATTTATAAGTTAATACAATACTCTGTGTAAAAAATTAAGCCTTTCAGGAAATCTGTAAGTAATAGTTTTGTACACAATTGATTTAAAATAGTATAGTATCTATTTTTCAATAAATCGAGAAATAAAATTAAAAATTAAAAACAAGTAATATAAAAGAAAATTTTTTAAAGTCAATTCCTACTTACAAACAATATCGGAAAAGTTTTTTTTTTTAAATAATTTTGAATTAGGAAATAAAAAGCACGCGTGCAAAATGAAAGAAAAATAATTACAAGAAAAAAAAAAAAAAAAAAAAAAAAAAAAAAAAAAACTTTTCATTTACCATGTTTTAAACTTTCTGATGAATCATAGAGCTCTTATCAATGTGCATAAAATTTTTAAAGTGACAATGATGCAATTTTTGTGAAATGCATAATTTAACTTTTTATAGTTTTTTAATATTCACGTTTAATTAAATGTATTAATTTTTATGTCAAAAGAAAATGAACTCGTATTTTCTTTTCTTTTTCTTTTTCTTTTTTTTTTTTTTTTTTTTTTTTTTTTTTTAAACAATTAAATTATAGTTAACATTTTAATGGCTATATTTTAACGCTATTAGGACGTTATTATTTTATTATTTTAATTAATTATAAGAAAACTAATAAAATATTCGGAAATTGGACTTCGAAGTATTGTGTTGTCACCGTGTCTGAGCAATCCTGAAAGTTTCAAATTTCTAGCTAGTCGGGAAGTTAGTTAAAAATCGATTGCAAGATTTGTACAAGATATATATAGGGAGAGTGTGAACTAATAGTAGGAATTGAACAAATGGAATACTGCAATTAATATTTTTAAAGTGCTCGTATAGGCAAATTAAATTATATGTTGTCAAAATTGGATCTGCAGTTTAATTTTATAAGCTAATACAATATTCTGTATAAAAAGTTAGATTTTCAGGAAATCTATAAAATTCTATATCTACCATCGTAGCATTGCGGTAAAATTGTGAAGAATTATGCAGCAAGGAATATAAAAGTACTTTTTACAGATTCTTAATTAAATATTTAATGGCAATATTAAGATTTTTTCAGGCGTCAGTTGTGAAATCTATACGAAAAAAGAGAGAGAAAAAAAAAATAAGGCTTATGAAATATTCCCTACTTCTTTCTTTCGTAAATACATTAGAATATTTAAACTTACAAAACTGTAAAAATTATTAAAATAACTGTAAAGTTTTATTTACTTACTTTTTTATTTATTTTTTTGAGGCAATTTATACTTTATTTTTTAAGAATAGTTTGTAAGATGCATTTTACACTCCATCAATGTTTAAATTTGTTTATTATTTATCTGTATTATTTACTATTTGTTTATTATTTACTATTCATCTGTATGTGTGTCTGCGTTTTCAAATCTATAAATATTTTTAGAGTTCTATGCAATATTTTCTAACGGTATTTACTCGGTGCATGAGTAATACTAAATCTTACGTATTTTCAATACCATTGAAAAGTGTATAAAACATATAACACTATTGAAAATGCACCTACATTATTTTTAGCCGAATATTTTTGTGTGGTTCTGAAAAATGAATCTTTAGTTTTGATTCGTCATTTTCTGTAGTAAACAATTTTTATTGGGTATAAAAAAAATGTGTTTGGAAAATCGTAGTATGATGATGTTGAAATGTGCTTATAAGGAATAAACCTTAAGGAATAAACCCATTAAACCATAATGCATTAGATTATTTTGTGATTCTTTGTGCACAAACCAGTGCGTACAGTTTTTAGTAAGAAGCATTCTAAAGTAAATAGGAAAATTTTAAATAAAATATGTCTGTTTTATGGAATTCTAAAAATATTTATAAATATGAAAATATAAACAGTCAGAGAAATCGGGATCATAAGCACTTTTAAAGCTTCATTGAAAAGTGTTAAAAATATTCTTCAAACAATTCTCAGCATGTGAAAGATACATTACACCATCTAGTGAAATGATCGTTTTTGAATTATTGCATGCATTAAAAAAAAATAACAATACAAAGTATTTGAAACTAATTTGAAATTATTCCAATGATTTTTCTCACGTTTGTCACTTAAAAAAAAAAGTAGAATTTTGAATTGAAGAAAGTAAACAAATTTTTGTAGAATTAATTACATGTAAACATTACACCGGAAAAAAAAAAAAAAAAAAAAAAAAAAAAACTTTCTTTATAGTACTATAAATTCGAAGTTAATGAAATACCTATGCTTTTAAAGTATATTTTAATAATATATATTATTATCTTATGTTCATTTCATTTCTTTTTTTATTTAATTACAATTGAATACCCATTCTTAAAACAAAATAGGACTTTTTTACTTTTTGGGTCGGAGATAAATCAAACATAAGGCTTGGTAGCTGAGAGTAGAATTTTTTGCATAGGATTTATATTGTTTTAAAATAAGTGTGATGTATTGTTGCTTACGTTAATAAATTGATAGATTATGTTACGGTAAATTATTTATTTGTTATACTGATACTCTGTAGGTGAAAATAAATTTATTTGCCCCAGAGTGTATTATTATCTTTAGGAATATGTACTTTGATGGGATGTGATGCCTGTTAAGTTTTGAAACGAATCACATTGCAGTTTTCATGATTGGAACATGCATATTTAGGATATGTAAAATGTTTCAAAAACGACGAACATGTATCTAACTTGGCACAGTTTTCTAAATTAAGTACTTGAAGCTAATAGGTTCGAAGAAAATTACTAAGAGATGGATTTTGAAGATATACTCTCCACCCCTGTCAACGAAATTGACTTTGTTGTTTTTGCATATACATATAATAGAAAATAATAATAATAATAATAATAATAAAAGTCAGAAATGTAATCGAAAAATGCAATGGGAAATGAAAATAAAATGTATGTGGAGGTTCGAATGAAGTTCTTATGTTTTATGACGTTAGTGATATCAAAGCAGCTGTGGACCCTTGGAGGGGCAGATATTTCTCGACATATGAAGTGGTAAGAATAAATACTTCCAAAGCATTTGGTTAGAAAGCGACCAACATACCTCCAAGTTCAACTATGTTTTTCGCCATTTTCTCGTCTTCCTTACGGTTTAGGATGCTCTGAAGACACTGAAAGAGTAGTTTCTTTTATGAATTTAAATCTTTTCCATTAATTATCTGCAAAAAGTAACACATTGGCCCTATGAGGATCGAACCCACAACTTTCGCGTTGTTCGTATGACGCTCTAGCCAACTGTGCTAATGTGCTACGAAAAATGGATTTATTTTTACTTTTTTATATTCAGAATTGGCTATTTCAGAAATTTTTAGATTTTGATTAATTAAAGAAACTAATTAAATATCGGAAAATCGGGTGCTAGGTGCAATAAGGAAGGTAAATTCGACCTCCATGCAAAATTCTGTAGTTCTGCGATCAGCCGTTTGACTATAGAGAGATGGACACACACACACACAAACATCTTCCTTTGTTATATATAGAGATAGATTAGAGTGTATTTATCAGCAATAAACGTTATTTGCATGAATTAACATGAAGTAACCCTACTATATTTCTACTTTAGATGAACGTATTATATTCTTATTAAATGTTGAAGTACTGATTTTAAATTCTGTATCAGCGTAATTAAAAAATATATTTATTTTTATATACCACATGCTTTATTATTTTTCCAAGTTATTGAATCCTTTAAACTATCATTATAAATAATCATTATCCTTATCAAAATTACTAATTTAATTTGTCCATTACTGTTAATCATAACAATACTAATACCTTAATAATACTACTTAATAACTTAATAATACTGTTAATATTAATAATAGTAAAGTAAAAATGATGAATTTTATCTTACCAATTTATTCATTGTTGTTCGATTTATGAATTCGATTGCTCTTCGAAAATACATTAGATGTCCGAACCTTTCTATTTATAAGGAAAATATTTCAGCAATTACTAATGACAAAATGGAGAAAATCGATTGATAAATAATTTCTGGAGATAGCATCAGCAGATCATATCATTCCAGTTTGAATGAGTGATAATCCAACCAATAAGATAAGAATCTTTTTCATCATCTCAAGAAAGAATTTTATATATCGAAATGTGACAGAATTGACGATTTTTCACTATGACGAAAGAGAAAATCAATTAATTATGTTTATATTTTTAAACTTTCATTACAAAATACACTTATTACTTAAATTGTCTGATTAAGATAGCAGAAAATAACTACAGTTTTCGTATGTGATTTTTATTCAACTGGAAGGTGTAAAATTGAAAATTGTTGTTCTAAATATACAGTAAAATTGGTTTCTGGTGGATAAAAATTTTATATAATTTAAAAATAAATCAATTAAATTCAAGATTCTGCGCTAAAAGATGTTTCTAAAAATATATTAAGATTGGTATTATAAATAATAATAAATAGAAATATCTGTAAATAACAAAAAATAAATGAATAATAAAAACTCATTTATGTATAATTTGGCCAACATTTTCATGTAATTATATAAGAAAAAATGTTTAAACTGTACAGCAAAAATGTAAATTATAATTTTAATATTAGCCATAAAAAGGGCAAAAATAAATATCTTTATGTAAGTATAGAATGTGTCATATTAATTTATCAAATGCAAATCATTGAAATAATACTTTGGAACTTAGAAAATATTAATGAAAATTAAACAAATTTTAATTCGATTAGTATTAGTTTAATTTTAGGAACTATTTCAAAATTGTTTTTAGTTTTGTTAGACTTTCCAACATTGAGTAATTAACAATTTTGTAGATAAAATAAAGAAAGAGGAGTTCTTAAACAAATAAAAGAAAGAAAACCATAATAGAGTGTTTGAGTATTTTTCTCCATATATTACACGATGTTTAATTTAAAGCTACTGAACTTTGAGCCCATAGATCATAATGATAAAGAATTTTCGTTGTGTCCCTGTAAAAACCTATAAATGCTTATAGTTAGTGCAACAGTGATTTATAATATTCATATAAATTTTAGCTCAATTGAAAAAGGCGTTTAGATGCTATCGCATTTTTTAAAATTTGGTCCCATAGGCCATAATGATAAAGAATTTTTCTTTGTGCCCTTGTAAAAAAAATTGAAAGTGCTAAATTCACCAAAATCTATACAGTTCGTGCAACTGTGATCTATAATATGTGTACAATTTTTTTGCTTGGGTTAATAAGGCGTTTAAACGCTATCACACTTTTAAAATTTTGGCCCCGAAGGTCATAATGATAAAGAATTTTTCCTGGTGTCCCTGTAAAAAAAACTATAAGAGCTAGATTCACCCAAATCAATAGGGTTCGTACTATGGTGACTTACAATACACGTACCAACTTTCAGCTTATTCGAACAAAGCGTTTAGACGCTAGCGTGTTCACTCACAGACATACACACACGCATGCATACACACATACATACATCATCGTAAATATAGTGAAAACGGACTCAGGGGACCTCGAAACGTATAGAAACATCAAAATCTCAAATTCGGATTTTTGATATGATTACAATACTTTCCTCACTGTAGTGTTCGGAAAGTAAAAATGTTAGAAATTAAAATAGAAATGAAAATTAAATATGTGCTGAAAATAGGTATTTTCAGTATAGTAAAACACACAGAGGTTGGGGGGGGGGGGGGGTGATTGAACTATAGATAATGATAATTCAAGTTTCTACGTTGTTCATTTTTAAAAATGAATAAATCAAATTAATAAGTAACTAAATAATTATTCTAATTTAATTAAAGTGAAATACAAACTGAATAAATAAAAAATAAATAAATATTTAATAGAAAATTTAAAAGTAAGCGAAAAAATATAACAAATTTTCAAAATAAATAAATTAAATTCATTTAAATAACAAATAAAAATATATACATAGGAATAAATTATGCATGATATGTTACTAACATAGACAAAATTTTGTTTATTCAGACATAATTACACGTTATATAACTCAATTTATTAAAACTTTCAATTATTTTTAAGCTTTTATAATGAGAATATTCAAAATTATATAAAATAAATAGGATGAAAAATATGTAACTGGAAGTATGGGATTAAATTATTATTTTTTTTCAAACAGAAGTTTTTAATTCAGACGTATAAGTGTAATCAATATAAGCAGGAAACATCCGCAATATGTTACTTATATACATAAGGATGTTATTCATACAAACTTATTTTTCTCTTTGAATACTTTAGTTTACTTTATAGAGGTTTTTTTTTTTTTTTTTTTTTTTTTTTTTAATTAAGTTTCAAAATAAAAAATAAAAATTCGTAGTTAATATGAAATTATGATGAAAGTAAAACAGTATATTTATTATAGGTTTTTTAATTCTACTTTATTTATTTTAAACATTTTAGTATCTATTTCTGAATAACGAAATGTTTCCCTGTACATTTACAATCTTATCTAGTAGGCTGTGTGGTGGTGATGTAGGGTTTAAAGCCGATCATATAATATAGGGACTGGGTAAGAATCTCTTTTCAAAAGACTTTTTGATGGTTTTTAGAGCGTATTCAGATGGGTTTGTGAGAAAATCCGAATGTCTAAGCCAAAGAGCACAACGTAAATTATATATCTGCACCTCCCGTCTACCAGCTTTCAGAGAGCAGAGTCATTCTGTCATTACTAGCTCGACTAGGTTCAGAAAATTAAACACAAATTCTTTGTTTAAAGCCATATTTCAAACACAGAATGCAGCCTGATTAATTTTTGCACGTGAATGAAAATAGTCTCCAAATTTATTAGCAAAAAAGTACAGAAGTTTAAGACATTAAATAGAAATAGGCAATTTTTTTATTTTATTTATTTCTTTATTTTTTAAGTTATTTTTTGGAAATTGAAAATGAAAAATAAAAACTATAAAAAAAAAAAAAAAAAAAAAAAAAAACTATAGGGAAATTTTGCAATTACTCATGCATATAAATTTACTTTTTAAAGTCTATATATATATGTGTGTGTGTATGCATACGTACTGATTTTAATAGTTTCATATTTTTGCATAAATACTGTATATTAAAAATGCAAATAAATATAGTTTTTTTTTAATTAAAAGAATAATATACGTTAAATTTTATAAAGTATTGTGATGTTTTATGGATTGTTAAACTAATTGTGTAATCTCCTTGGTTATTTTTAACTTTAATATGACTTATGTAACTGCAGAAAAAATTTCAACTCTTAATATGCATAAGTACAAACTTCCATTTGCTTTTTTTTTTTATTCTTATATTTATACATACATATTTTTTTATTCTTTCAATTGTTAATTTTAACTTTCAAACCTATTTGTTTTTCTTGCAAAATTGTTCAGCTCCGTAGTGATTTATCTTAAAAAAGCTGCTAATGAATGAAATCAAGCATTTTGTTTTGTTACTGAACTTATAGCTTGATCTTGACGATTAATCTCTACAGCCTGAGATTTTTACCACTATTTAAATTTTAAATAAACTTTTATTATTTCTAAGTGTAATTTCGATGGACACTATTGTACTATATATATAAATATATAACTCGCATTTATATATGTATAATTTCACCCTGTACTTCTTAATCAGAACTTTCATGTTTAAGCATGTTATAAAACGAAATTATTATTTATATCAACTTTTGATAAGACTTTCTTCTGGAGATCATGTTCCGGTGAGGGGAATGATTGTTTTCATTTCTTAATTACAAATATCATTTATTAGTTTTTCAAATCTTTTTTAAAGAAGTTACTGGATATTTTCAAGTTAATTACTTATTAATTCATTTTTGTTTTTGTTTTTGTGAACATCGAAGGCATTTTATTATTTGTTTTCTTACATTCCACTACGTTGTTAATATATGTATATATATGTAATATGAAAGCCTTTTCAAACATTGCATAGGATGAAATGATAAAAAGCACATGAAGAAGTGGAAAAAGTTGAAATATATATAAAGTAATCAAAATTTATCCACAAAATGATGAATAGCAAGAACTGCATTTGTTTCGAGCAAAGAAATCTACCCATTTTTATTCTAGATGAAAAATCCTTCGATTTTTGCTAGGTTGTTATTCGTGCATCATCATGTGTTATTCTTGTTAAATAATTTATTACGTAAGTTTAGAAGTACTATTTCTGAAAAAGAAAGGCAAATGTTTAACTGTTTCAATTAACTATATCGTCTGCTTCAATTGTTACCCTACTTCCTAAGATGATATTTGCAAATTGAAAGACATTTTTCTTTTCTTTTCTTCAATAAACTGATGAGACGGACAACAAAATGAACAATTTTAAGAATAGTCTTACACTGTTAAAAACGGTTTCTTAAAAATGAGCTAAATTGTCTCAAAATAGCTCTGAAACAATATATACTTAAATTTGAAAACCCATATACTCATTTTTGAGTATATTGGCATGTGAAACATCGGGATATTTGGATTCTTATTGGTCAACCCCAATTTTGAGCTTGTCAATATACTCAAAAATGAGTAAATGGTTTCTCAAATTTAAGTATATATTGTTTCGGAGCTATGAGACAATTTAGCTCATTTTTAAGAAACCATTTTTAACAGTGGTGTAGGATATTCATATTATAATGCTCGTTAACCATATTCTACTTCAGCTCAAGAAGGATGTGTTACATTTATACACTTAATAAATTAAATTTTCTCGATCTCTTTACCATGTGTGTCTAGAAAAGTTAAGTGAAACATTGTAAACAAAGCTCTGCAGCCGCATATGTTCCACGTTACTACTCATAAATTTTAAATTTCTTATGTATTCATTTTTCAAAATTTCCCGACTGCTGAGTTATTTTTATTATAATTATTATTATTTGGTATCTTTCTTAACCCGTAAGTAGTCGCTATAGTCAGCGCCACCTATTACAGATTGCATACTTTTTATTTAACTGTCACCAATAATTTTAAGAAGTGATGTGATCGACGTTTCTTCGATTTTATTCGCGTTTTATACATATCAAATGCCACTTTTAAAAATTTTTGGTGGCTATTGAATAAAAAAATGTGGCAATACTGAAAGATGGGCGGCAAATCGACCAACTAGCGACTACTAACGGGTTAATATTATTTCCTCAAATTTTGTATTTTGATGCATTTCTATCTATTCTCAGCCAGCTCTCTCCTTTCTAGTATTTAAAAGTTGAATAGTAAAATATTTGTTCCCACCACTCTTTTTATGAGTGCGAGGTTTTTTTCTATTTATTGCGTTTATGGAGACTCTTTGCTTCAAGTTTTCTTTTCTGTCCTCCAGGCTCGTCTAATCAACGCTCGCGACAGGTTTTTGGTCACATCTATTTCTTCTCCCAAGTAATACTGTTTTCATTCTTTATTTATTATTTATTTATTACTTATTTTAATATTTCTGATGTTTCACTCTGAATAATTTCTTCTCTCATCTGCAGAGTTTTTTCAAAAACAAAGCACTAAATTAAATCTTTAGGATATTGTTATTTATTTTCAGAAATTTTATCTTTATAGTTTTTATAATTTGATGAAGTTAAATATTGGTTGCGGGCACTTGCAGATACTCCGAAGTACTCACGTTGATGTAAACCGCTCTTTTACTACAGAGGGATGAAAATGACTGTTTCCTTTCCTGTAAGTTAGAAAATTGGTGTATAATCGGATTTAATAGCTTCATACAGTAAGGTCCTAATAATTGCGCAGGCACTGGGCACACAATTTTACACGACTTGTTTTTAATTAATGTGAAGAAAGTCTAGTAAACTGTATTCTTATTTTATTGAAATAAAATGTTTGCAATAAACTAGTCTGCTGTCATGAGAAGCTATCTACATTGCAGAGCATGTATAATTAAAAACATAAATAGTTTATAAAAATCACTTTAAATAAAGTTACTTTATTTAAAGTAATAAATTTGATATATTTGATATATATAGTTTTTAAGTTTTTTTTTTTTTTTTTTTTTTTTTTTTTTTATCCATCCTCTTTTTTATATGAATTCAAGAATCTATACATGGTTTTTATTCTAAAAAGCTCATACATTTAAGCATAATAAAAGTGACATCTTTTTCAAAGATAAAATATAATTTAAATTTTAAACTATCATTAATTTTTATAAATTTACATTTAAAATTCATTTTCGTATACAATGTTTTAATTTTTATATGACTGTAATTATTCTATTTGCTCTTCATTATAAATTTCCATCAATGGTATCGGACACATATATTTAATTGTGCCCTTGGCACAAAAGTATCTTAGTCGGTATACAGTATTTCTTCATGAATTTCAATGTAATTTTCAGAAGCACACTTTTATGCTACAATTCGTGGAAACTAGATTTTTGATAATATTTTTTGAGCATCCCTAGGAAGTTGAAATTGTATTTCTTACCTGTATGTCTCTTTTTCCGTTTACTAATCAATTTCTTTGTCAGACGTTTTAAATACATTTCGATACCTTTATGTCTTTGAAGGGAGATTCTAAAGAAATATAATATATTAACTGTGGAATTTTCAGATTGTAGGTGGTTTTATATAATGTTCTTTTTTTTTTTTTTTTCCATTAGTAATATTTGCAAGTTCAAAAGAAATATCCAGAGAAAATCTAGAAAAATAATTTTAATAAAATAATAATGAAGCAGAATAAAAATTCTAAGCTTGTACAAAAACATAAGTCAGACTTAAGTTTTATATTTCAGTAAAGATTTTTTTTTTTTCCTTTTATTTACATTTTATTCGTTAAGACAGATAACAAAACGCCAACTAAAATGGTTAATGTGTGAACTAAATGTGTGAATTATTTTATAAAATGATAAAATAGGAAAATTAATTAAGAGGTTTTAAGATGTGCTTGTTTTCTGCATCAGAATAGTTTTATAATGTTATGCGCTTAAAATATAGAGGATGTTTCACATTCGAACGATTTCGGACTTTTTGTTAATGTTTAGTATTTAAAGCAATTTATTTAAATGTCTCCTCTGATAGCCCTTTTTCTTTTCCCTTTTTCTGTTTTTCCTTTTTCTGTTTCTTTTTCTGCCTCATAATATAATGATAGAAAAGTTTTTCGTAAAGTTTCCAAAGTATTTCCATTTCTCTACCACTACTTTCCACTGTCCACCAGCTGTATGGGTTTCCACTTTTTAAATAATAATATTTTTTCTATAGTTACAGGCCGCAAAACCTACTCTTGATAGTTTAATAAATAATAGCAAATAAATAAGTAATGAAAATACTCTTTTCGATGGACTAATGACATAATATTTCATAGAAGAAGCTCTAATGATTTGACAAAATTATGTTAAAAGTGTATACATACACTATCTGTACCGATCTTAATTTTTTCAAGAAAAACAGTGGTAGTTTTCGAAGTAATTTGTTGCTTTGTCTTGCAGAAATTTCACTCTTTGAATGTAATTAGGATAAAGAAATAATTTATTTTTTCTGTAATTAATGGTCGCAAAACTCACTCTTGATAGTTTAATAAATAATAACAAATAAATAGCTAATGAAAATACTCTTTTCGATGCACTAATGACATAATATTTCATAGAAGAAGCTCTAAAGATTTGGCAAAATTATGTTAAAAGTTTACATATACACAGAGCCTGATTAAGGGGGAAGATTATCTCCGCTCTCACCGGAATATTTTTACAGATATTTTTTATTTTATGTCATAGAAATTCCACGCTTTGACGAGGAAATATTTTTTTATAAAAAATGAACGGTGTAAAACAATCCAATTTACTCACCGTTATTAGGCACCAGAATTGTTTTAAAATAATTTTTAATGAGAATTTTCTGCTTATTATAGGAGGAAAGTATTTGTTAAAAAATAACGGTGTAAGTATAAATAATGTGTGCTCCCCCCTTAATCAGGCTCTGCATATACACTATCTGTACCGATCTTAAATTGTTTAAGGAAAATAGTGGTAGTTTTTGAAGCAATTTGTTGCTTTGTCTTGCAGAATTTTCACTCTTTGAATGTAATTAGGATAAAGAAATAATTTTTTTCTGTAATCACTGGTCGCAAAACTCACTCTTGATAGTTTACTGAGTAGTTTTAAGCATGTTTTTCTAAATTTCTTACTTTTTATTATAGAAATCCTGAAACAATTTATAAATCCTTTACTAAAACTTTCTTTGCATTGAATTCACCATGTTTGTAATATTTTTTTCTCTTTGTACTCGATAATAAATAATCTTTTTTTTTTTTTTTTTTTTTTCCATCAATTGAGTAAACCTGTGCGTCATCAAAGATCACAAATGTATTTCGCTTTCATTCGAGCTAAATGATTTTAATAAAGACTTTCGCAAGTTGTTCTGTGTTCAATCAGATGATTCGGCGGAAGTTAGTGAACATTAGGTATTTTAGCTTTTTTAATTTATAAAGCTTGGTTTAATATTTTATCACCCATACGTATGGATTTAAAGACTTTTCAAGTGATTTTTGCGTCGGCAGATTTCTTCTTGTTAATAGCAATTTCACTTTAAAATTATTAGAAACTGCAGGCATCTCATTTAGAGCAACTGGAGTCTAAGGTTGATATTTTTTTCCTTCGTCAACTATGTGAAAAATGCTCGAACCAGGGCACTCCGCTTAACCTGAAGAAGCTCTATCACTGAGCTACCCTATATGTCAAACAACTCGAATATTTAACGTGGCACAACTCCAATAGACCACGAAATTTATACTTAGAAATATTTATAAATTATTCAATATTTCTAAGTAGAAATTTCGAGGTCGATCGGAGTTGTGCCAGGTTAAATATTCTCACCTCTTATATTTGTGTTTGCAGATACAGTGAATAGCGTTACGAGAAATATGCAAATTTGAGTCCTGTAAGTTGTACATTTTTATGATTATTAGCTCTTTTATTATTTTTCCTCCTTTTTATGCATACATGAAGGATTAAATGCGATGGACAACGCGTGAGTAATGAAAATTTTTACCTTAGCTGAGAATCCCCGACTGAACTGCAATTAACGGTGTTGTGACACCGCGACCGCCCAACTGTAATTTGTGGTGATAGCATAGCTGCCAATATTTTAATTTATACTGGAGTACTTTTAGCTCCGCCTTTATTCCATACCACATTTTTTTAAGACTAAACTTTTCATATTTTATCATAGTTATTTATTGGAGAAAAATATTCTAAAAATAAAGTGGTGCGAAATAAAGGCGGAGCTAAAAGTACTCCGGAATAAATTATAATAATGGCAGCTATGTGATGGCGAACACATAGAAGAGAAATTATATGCTTGTAAACAATTGCAAACAAATAAACATGTGTAATTTGATCATGTACATGTACCCTCGATTAACAAAGAATTTAACCATTATTTTTTTCCAGGGAAAAATAAAATACCCCCCTTCTCGAGAATAACGTTTTAGCAAACCACGTTCAATTCTACTACATTCTTCAATTTTAAAGAATTTTTAAAATATCTACAGGCTTATGCTACACCTGGTATTTTTTGATTCTATAAAAAAATCCTTAGATAATTTCACTTATTAGATCGTAATGCATTATGTTTTATTACAGTTTTAAAATATATGCATTTCACATATTTGGTTTTGCCAGGCCTAATAACAATTACACATACATATATATGTATATATATGTATAGTTCTAAATAGAAAGTAATAAATAGGTGTGGTGTAAGACATTAAGATAAGTGGGCGTGGTTAACAAAAAAAATTCTAATAAATACAAAAACAATGAATTAAAATATCGAAAAAACATTTGTAAAATAATACTTCATGTGAAAAACATCTATTCACTTCCTCTTCAGTGGGTGGGAGCAGCATAAAAGACAATTTTTAAGAAAATAAAAAAAATGCTTAACAGGATTCGAAAACATGACGAAACCAACATACTCACAAAAGGCTAATAACAACGAAAAATCTAAAACAGAATTAAATTAATAGTGAAATAAATATAAATGTAGCAATTGTGCTTGATAAAAGTAACTCAATTAAAATATTAGCAAAAAAAAAAAAAAATATATATATATATATATATAGCCAATGTACGTGATAAAAATAACTTGATAAAGATAGCTTAATAAAGAACATGCTAGTTCGCCATGTTCTCACCGAGACCTGAAAGGTGAAAAGATATTTTATTAAGTTAGACTTACTGCAAAGGTGAATTGCAGAAAAATAAAGCAGGTCTACAGAGCAGATATGGTGAATTCACATTCAGCGGCCTATAGTTGGCAGGTCTTACAAATGTTTTTCAAATGTTTTTTCGATACTTTAATTCGCTTCTTTTGTTTTTATTAACATTTTTTATTTTCTTTTTGTTAACCACGCCCACTTATCTTAAACTCTTACACCTATTTATTACTTTCTATTTAAAACAATATTATTTTTGTATAATTTTTAGTGCTGCTTTTGGCGCCTTTTTATACAAATATACTTTAATTAATATGTACACAAACACACACACACACACATATATTAGTGGCGGCTCGTGCACCGAAAATAGGTGTAGAGGCACACTGTATTTTACACTGTATTCATTTATAGAATATAAATTTACATTTAAATAAGTATTTTTATTTAATTATAGTTAAGACCATGCTTAATAAAAATAAAAATTATGCATTAAAAATACTTAAATATTATTTTTGAGCTCTTCACCTATTTTCGGTTCACGAGCCGCCACTGACATATATATATATATATATATATATATAATTTTTAGTAAGTATTTTCTGAGGCAAAATACGAATAGTTTTATCAAACAATATCTCTGTTATTGTTCCGCCCATACGGTGTGGTAGTTAGTGTCTCTGATTTCCCCATAGTATTACCCCGGTTCGAATCCCGTACAAAGCATGAATTTATACCTTATTTTGTGTCTTTTAGGGGCTGCGATGTCCACTCATTTAGTGCCTTTTCACAAAAGGCCATCAATTTGATGATTCGCTTCTGAAATTTTAAGAAACACGTGCCACGGCATCCGAAAAAAAGTATTCTCCATGTTTGAAAATTCTATTAGAATAATCGACAAGTTTGATAATCATTTTACATAGAATTTGCTATTTATTTCTTGTTTTATTGTTAGAAAACTTCTATTTATGCTGAACAATATAAATATATTTGCAAATTCTTAAGTGTTAGTATCAGTTTTATAACCTTATCAACATCACAAAATTAGTATACAATCAAAGACATGTTCCTACAATGTGAATCGTATATAATTTAAAATCGAAAGTGACAGAATCTGTTTAAATAATCCTTTTTCTTAATTAAAACGAATGCTGGCCAAACTTAATTTTTATGAAATAATGAAAATGTCTGTAAAACATTTTTTCGTGCACCGTTAAAAATGAAGTTCTCAAAAATGAATAAATGGACATACCCATTTGAAAATGCGTAATTTAATTTTGTTTCAAAAGGAAAAAAAATTCTCGTCTAATGTATGA
This sequence comes from Salticus scenicus, assembly GCA_963930645.1. Classification (NCBI taxonomy): domain Eukaryota; kingdom Metazoa; phylum Arthropoda; class Arachnida; order Araneae; family Salticidae; genus Salticus; species Salticus scenicus. The sequence goes on from OZ005654.1 coordinate 314,962,235, forward strand.
AATACCGCATGTTTTCGAATTAATCTTTATTCATTTCTCAATCTATTATAAAAAAGCTGAATTAAGAGAAGTACTTTAATAGAATTTCTGCAAATTTTAACAGAAAGGGCACAAACACAAAATTTCTTCTCTTAAATCTTCAGAATTATATTTCCTATGGCTGTTTAATAATGGTTTGTGTAATTGCACATCAGTGAGAATCTGTGTTTAAGATATTGGAATTCACAATAGTCGATGCCAGTTTTTGAGCATGCCAGTATACTCAATAATAACTGCATGAGGTTTTTTAATTTGAGCGTATTTTTTCCGAGCTATTTTTAGTATTTGAGATATTCAAACTTGAAGCAGTTTTACTAATTTTGAGTAGTTTTCTTTCTTTATTTTTTCAAGTGCAATTTGATAAAGTGGGAGATAAAAAAAATGTTTAAAAAAAAAAAAAAAAAAAAAAAAAAAAAGAAAAAGAAAGAAAGAAAATATATAATTTTACTGTTATTTACCAATAAAAATTGCCAGACAATTTTCCAGTGACTTTCGTCTTTTTTTCTTATAGTACACGGTTTTAATGAATGAAAATACATTTCAAATTTTCAAGTTGTTTTTTATTAAAAATTAATATTTAATACTTCAAAAAATTTTAGGATAAAATAGATATAAGCATTGTGATTTGACATTTTTTTAAATCCACATAAAACAAATAGAGGAAAAAATATACAAATTATTATTTTCAGCTATATCTAATTGACTATCTGATATTTATATGACAGTGGTTCGTTCTTTTTAAAATAATTTATATACTATTTATTGATTCATGCCTAATAAAAATTTGTATTATCATAATCTGAGGCAGGCTTAGTTCTGAATAAAAGTATGTATTTACTACTGTTAAAAAAAAAAAAATAATAATAATTAGTTATACGTGCGTTGCCGCTTCGTTTGCAGCACTCGAGCCTACATTGTTCCTCTGACGAAGGGTCGTGTGTTCTTTCAACCCCAAACGTTTGTTGCGAGTTCTTGCATTTTATGGTATTTATTCCAAGTTTTGTACTCAATAATTATTATCATCTAGACCTTAGTGTGTCTTAAAAGTACATTTAAATATAGCAGGTAAGAAGATTTTTCCTCCTTGAACTACACTTGTATTTTATTTTTTCTACTTCAAACAGGATAAAAGTGCATATGGTCACAACTAATGTGTAATTTCTGTTGTTAATGTATGCAAAATGTGGGTAATAGAAATATAAAAAAAAGCCTTTTAAACCTTTTATATAATTTTATTAAATTATTAATTTATATCTAGAGTACTCAAAAAAGATTTTGAAGTATAAACATTTGTTTAAATTTTTGTGTATTTATTCATTTATATTTTTTTAATTCTGGGAAAAAGAGAGAGAGAAAAAAAAATAAGAAAAGAATAAAAGAGGGTTCAATGAGCACTCCTGTTTTTAATCTAATATTTTTTCATTGCATATTGGAAACATTTTAATGCATTACAATTTAAACATTAGTACAAGTTTGCAGGATCAGGTTATAAAATTAAAATAAACAAATAAATAATTAAGTCCCTTATTTAGAAAATTGTCTGCGTTATTATTTTTCAAAATAAAAATGGTATATATTTTATATTCTTTATGAAAAAAAGCCTTCTTGATTTAATACTTGATTAAAAAAAAAAAAAAAAAAATTAAGTGCATCATACATTTTTAATACCTAATTTTTATCATTTTAAAATACAATATTCTGACATACTCAATTCGTAAGAGAAGATGGCTTCGTATCTGAAGGAAAGCATTTTCTGAACATAATGAAAAAATGGTTTTCAATGTAAATTGAAATGGAAAAAAATGTAAACAAAGTAAAACAATGTAGTTTTGTTCTTTTTAATTCAAAAATGACTTCTATATTATACATTAATTATTACATTTGAAAAACGTAAAACATGTTTTTAATTTAGATAGTTTAATAATATCCGTATTGGCTTTGACTTCCGTACCCTCTTTGGCTTCCATATCCATATCCTCCATATCCTCCTTGTCCTCCATATCCACCCTGACTTCCGTATCCTCTTTGGCTTCCATATCCATATCCTCCATATCCTCCTTGTCCTCCATATCCACCCTGACTTCCGTATCCTCTTTGGCTTCCATATCCACTTTGGCTTCCATAGCCACCTTGGCTGCCGTATCCTCTTTGGTTTCCATATCCACCTTGGCTTCTATATCCACCTAGGCTTCCGTATCCTCCTTGGCTACCATAACCTCTTTGACTTCCATAACCTCTGTTTCCCCCTTGATAGTTCGAATAATAACCACCACTGTTGCCGCGACCATAACTGCCATATCCACCATCGTAGTAACTTTGAGAATAGACAAGTGCGATGCAAAGAGCAAAGAATGCAACCAGTGCCTAAAAAAGAATTTGATAAAATGTATTACTTATATATAAAATAATAATAATAATAATAATAATAATAATAAATATATAAAATAAAAGAAGAAGAAGAAGAACGTAATTTGTAAAATATCGAAGAATTTTACAAACATAAAATGATATTTCTCAATGGGAGGGGGAGGGGAAATCCCCTCCAGGTGTAAATTCTGAAAACAAAAATAATAATGTATTGATATAGTATTGACATTTTTGATAATTTATGAAACAGAGAGTTTCATGAAGTTTACTGCAACCATTTTACCCTTGATCTACCGACCGACGGTACTTTAAAAGATCATTAGTTTAAAAAGCGTATGAAATCGAATTGACGGAATAAATGTCAAAATATATTTTTTAAATAAAACGTATATATTTCACTTTAATCTCACTACAAGGCACTAGATGCTACATGTAGCCATTTTCGTTCCAGACAGTATTTTATAGAGAGCTCTCGCGGTTTTTGCTTGTCGTTTTTCACAATCTTCCCGTGTGTTATGATAAATTCCTATATTACTTCAAGAATCTCCTATCAATCTTTAAAAAAATAAATATGTTTTCACCTTTTTTAAGGTCTAAATAACTTTTGGACCTCTGTGTAACAGTGGTACACTAATATAACATTCACCACAAAATTCTCATTAATTATTATGCTGAAGTGATATGAATATTTTTTGTTATATATATCTTTAAAAAATACTCTTAACTAATTAAAAAATTTGTTTCAAATACATTTTTTTGTCTGTTTTATAAAGCGGTAGATAAAGGGTTAAAACAATATAAACTTTTTCCTCAATATATTTTCACGTGATAGGCATCGCTACAGTGTGTACTCACATAAAAGTAAAAGCATTTTATCAAAACGCTAAACAAGATTAGGTTAATAAAATTAGAAAGACAGTTTTTATTCTAAAAATTTGAAATTCTCTGACGAAAATTTTATATTTATAAATGATGATTTAAAAACATTAAGAAAAATTGACCTTGATAAATGCAAATTAATAAATCTTGAATTTTCAAATCCATAATCTAAATAAATAAAATTCAAATAACTCCATATATTCCTTGATATTCTTGAACTATTGAAGCTAATAATTCAATATTTTACAGGAATTTCCTTTTCATGTTTCAGATACCTTAAAATCGTAGAAATAATATGTAAACAGAAATAATAGAAATGTATACACAAATTTTTATTAAAGCTAAGTGTACGGGCATTTTTTACAATATGATGTAATAAGGTGCGCACTCACCTGTGCAGAGGCTGCGCCCTCTGTGTTCGAGTCAGTGTATGAGTTGACACGAGAATGTAAACAGGGATCTTAAAGCGAGATCCCACCTTGAGTTAGTGTTTAAAAATAAATTAGAGTATACAGTCCATTTGAGTTTAATTTGTACCTCCACACACGAAACCAGCCCAGAGAAACCTAACTCTAAGATTTAATCTATTGGGTTGTTCGGAAAGTAATTTCGTTTTTCTCAGCAGAGGACTTAATTGTACTTTTTTTTTCACACCATCTTCACAATTAAGTTGCATTACCATTATATATTGTGACAGCTGATATAGCAAAACTTGCTTGTGATAAAGTTCGTTTTATTCTGATCAATAGGTTTTGATTGGAGCCCTATCAAAAAAAAAAAAAAAAAAAAAAAAATTGGAAGCGACATTTTTGGCATATTTTGTTTTTGCTACCAAAAAGGAGAAAATACTGTTCAAACAAAGAAAAAAGTATATGATGTGTGTACGCAGAAAATTTATTTAAATAACGCCAGTGACAAAACTGGTTTACCAAATTTTGTTCTGGCAATTTTGACGTTAAATATGCATTAAGTTCTGGAAAACCAGTTTATGCTAATGAAGACAAAATAAAATATTGATTTATGAAAACTGCCAAATAACAACTCGCGAAACCGATCAAAGTGTAGAATATATAATTCAATAAAATATTTATACAATATAAGAAAATCGTCTTTCATATTCAAAGGGAAAAACGAAATTACTTTCCAAACAACCCAATATATAAACAAAGCAAAGAGTTTGGACCTCTCTCTTTTTAGATTGATCTAGATTTAGCTACTTTGATGATGAAAGTCAGTGAATTTTTTTAAAGATAATGAATAGATGTTATACTTTTTTAAAAAAGCTCTAAAAACAGTTTTTTTTTTTTTTTTTTAGGGCACTATATACATCAAGTTATTAGATTTACAGATATTAAGTTGCAAAGTTTCACAACGCGATATCATTCAATTACTTTTGATGAAGGTCAGCCATTTTTTTTTTTTTTTTTAGTAAAAGCTGATGAATTTTTCTTAAAAGGTACTACATAAATGTTATACTTTTTTAAAAGAGCTCTAAAAACTGTTCATTGATTTAAAGATATCACGTTGAAAGTTTCACAACGCGTTATCATTCAGTTGTTTTTGATGAAGGTCGGCCATTTTTTTTAAAGCAAAAACTGACGAATTTTTTTAAAAGATACGATGCTATACGTTTTTAAAAGAGCTCTAAAAACTGTTCATTTTTGTGAGGGCACTATATACATCAAGTTATTAGATTTAAAGGTATTACGTTGCGAAGTTTCACAACGCAATATCATTCGATTGCTTTTATCTTATTTTTAAGAGTTTAATATGAAACAAAAATCAGCCTAATATTAAAGAATAATGAATAAATTTTTAAAAGTTATGAGTTTTGAAGTTCTAAGAGCTGAAATTTTTAAATTACACCGCACTTATTTCCCATACGTAATCTATTAAATTTTTAAACAATTGTTGATTCGTTCATGAGAATCATTCACATAAGATCACAGAGCATTGTTGCAAAACGGAAGAAACATTTAATTTAATTTATGTGTTATTTTGACTTTTTGACCTTAAAAGGAATTTTTAACTATGTTACAAAGACCAAAATGTGATATAAAAAATAAATAGTGATTTAATTCTTTTGAAAATTCATTTAAATTTAGTGACCAGTGAAGCATGTGTAGCCTACTAATTCTCGATTATTTATATCAAGCGATTTCAGTTAGGCAGAAAAATAATTAAACAAATGAAATAAAAAGTATTCGGAAATAAAATTATATACTTAATAAAAAACGTATTAATTACAAATTTAAAGTACATTTTTAAAATACATAGTTAATACAAATTGTACTAAGAAAAAAAAATGTGATCTAAAAATCAAGTTAAAGGAATTGCATTTATGTAATAATAACAATAATAAAAAACAAGTCAAATGTACTATAGGGAAATAGCAACAATATACACTATATGTTGAAAGGGATAGAGTTACATATGGGTCGTTAATTGTGAAAATGAATTATCTCTTTGTAAATGAATTTTAAATAACCAGCTCTTTGTAAATTTATGTGTAGAAAAAAAAAAAAAAGCCAAGATTCAGTAAGTGTTATCGATTGTTAGTGTTTAACACAAATCAGAGTTATTCGAATTTATAAATTGTAAGAAAAATAATTTGAAGTAACTTAGAAACTTCATTTTCATATTGAATATTTAGAAGTTTTAGTTTTCTGGGAAAAAAAAATCAAGTAATGCAATTAATGAAATTTAATTGCAATTATTGGAGTTTCTTCACTTTTATGATAAAAGAAGTGAATAAATGTGACAGAATTAAGCAAAAACACACATATTTAAAAAATAGGAGTTGTATCATACTTTACAATGGACCGTTTGTACTTTTACAATGAACCGTCCATATATTACTATATATTACAGGTAGTATTAAAAAGATGCCTTTTTAACAAATTTAAGAAAATTTTAGTAAATAATTTTTTATTTATTGTTATTATTATTATTATTATTATTATTATCTTTTCAGAATTGATATTTTATTGAATATATATGTATATATATATATATACGAAGAAGAAAACGTGAAGAACAAAAATTGAGTTTCCATCAGAATTCAATTTAAGACATAGTAAGGAACAAATCTGTACTGATAAGTATAAAGGATTTAAGTCCAAAAATGTCAATTTTGAGTTAACCACATAGTCAGACTCAGGAAAAAAATCTCTATCGATTGGTATAAAGGATTTAAATCCATGTCATTTGGTCTTTGAGAAATCCATTGGTGAAAAAAGATTCAAGTCATAAATTTAGCATTAATCTTTGGTATAAAATATTTAATTCATTTTTTTCCCTTTATTAAATGAAGGTTGACAATCACTGAATGGTACAAAGGGTATAAATCAACATAATCCCCTTTTTCTAATTGATTCTTTTGATTAGTTTTTAGATAGTTTAACTTTATTTTTCGTCTCCTGAAAAATCAAGAATATGGACTTAAATCCTTTATACTTATCAGCACAGAAATAAGTTGTTATAAAATAAAGACTACCATATGCAAGCGTACTTTGTTCCCTACTTAAGAAAAATGATAGGTTATATTAAATATTCTTACCAATTTGTTCATTTTGTATGTTTTTAAGAGCTTCAGAAGTTTGAAGAAAGTATGAATAACTGCGTCTGTTCAGCCTATTTATATTAATATTTCTCTACGGTCGCAAGTAGCAATAGAGCGATCAGCGTTTTCGATCTTTATCCTCAAGCGCTTTGATAGGCATCTCTTGATAATCATCAGACTTCTCAAAAGCTTTATCCAGTTATTGCTGAAATTTGAAAAGCAATTTATCTCTCAATGTGTGAAAGTATATGAAATTATAATGAAATCTTTCTTTAAAAATAAATAAATAAATAAATAAATAAATAAATAAAGATTAAAAATCTCAGTTTATGATACATTTCTAAATTGTTTTTCACGGTTACTTCACATGTTTATCAGTTGTGTTTTGAATATGTAAATATTTCAACAGAATAAAAATTGAAGGAATTCATTTTTTTTTTTTTTTTTTTTTTTTTTGGTTAATGGGAAAGGCGTGTATGCGTCAATAACTCCTAGTTGTGCTAATGTAAAAGCAAATGATTTCTGTTAGATTTTGACTATTTAATTTTTAATATATTACTTTCAATGATAAAAATGGAAAGTGTTCTTAATTTAATGTGCATTTCTAAATAGTTTTTAGAATTACTTTACTGGTTTCGTATACAGTATTTAAATATTGGAACATTATAAAATTTGAAGTCTGTCAAATTTCTTTATATAAGGAAGACATATTATGGCAATTACTTCTATCTATACTGACTTCAATGAATGAGTTTTGTTAGAATTTAATCATTCAATTATTAATTTACGTTGAACGATGAAAACTGAAAAACTTTCTTTTCTAGCGATGTGAATGATAGACAATTATTTGGAATAATTAAATATCATTGCACATGAAGAAAGTCACACGGTTGTATAAAAACCATTTCCTGACTTAAATTATGAAAAAACAAATATATATATATATTTTACATTACAGAGAAGTCTGTCACAGGAAATTATTTCTCACGTACACGATAAATTAACAGAAAATAGTTATATAATTTAAATTTATAAAAGAAAAGGAACATTATGTGAAAATATTTTAATTCATATAGTTCATTTAGGTTGATAAAACACGTTATTATGTGGTAAATATATTTTATATTTTTTTTACATTTTAATGATAATATCGTATTATTTTATACTTGATTAATTAAATAACATATATGTAGATATATGTATAAATTGATAATTGGAATATTAAATTAAATTATAAATTGATTTAACTTATCAATTTATGAGAGTTTTGCTGAGAAAAATAACAGGTATATATATATTATGTTTTATATATTATACTTTGGTTAGCTGTGAATTTATGTAGACTTCATAAAATGTTTCCATGTTAGTCGTAACTCAGGAGACTGTACTATATATTTCTTATTTCAATATTTTTTGTTCTGTTACTTTTTTTTTTTTGTTAGTAACATTAAAATAATAATAATAAAATTAATATTCCTAAGTTGGACTGGACTATATATATAAAGCTTTTATGTATGTACGCATGCATGAAAATTCTCAAATACATAAGGTTAGATCTTTAAATACTTTATACATAGAAAGATTTTTTTTTTTTCAGAGGAAGATAATAAGAATTTTAATGTTAAAAAAATTAAATTCAACTATTTCTTTAATTTATTTGAACAGTGTGTAGGTTTCACCAAACTTCTGATGGTAGTTTTCAATAGATAAAATTGAGGTTATTTAGTGTTTCTTGTATTACAAACTTAAAAGGAAACTATTAATTCATCAGTTTCAAATAAATTTTACTAAATCTGTCAGAATTTCTCCATTTTATAATCATTAAAACTACTACATTACCTTTGCTTCCGTAAATGACCATACACTTTTGATTTGAGAAGTTTTTAGTAATACCTTTAAAAGTATTAGACGAATCATCTTGAAACTTCAGAAGTGGGAAGAACAAGTTCTACCACGAATGTTTTAGTAAAAGTTTTGCCCCAAAATCGAAAGAGGAACCAGTAAGATATTAAGGAAAAATGGAAATAGCTGGCATCACCCTGTAAAAATAATGCTTGAAATTCGTTCTCACTATAGCATGTGATTATGAGACATCCTGTTACATGTGATTATGAGACATCTTGCTAATTTTTATGAGGATACTATATATATTGATGGAGTTAAAATGGTTTCTTTAAAAAAACTGCAAAAACATTTGCTATTTTATTTTTAAACTGAAACATGCAAGGTGTGAAAATCCCAGTGTAAAGCCTTTTTTAGGAATCTTGACATACTACATTAGACATAGTATAAAGCAATCAGAAATATTAAATATATAATGAAATATGATCAATTTTACTAAAAAAATTTTACTTGCACATTCGCAAGCTTTAGTGAAATTTCGTATGCATAATTTAACAGTTAAAAATATTGCACTGGTCGCAGAGTTCCTATATTTTTACCAGCGTTTATTGTGTTATGACCACTACTTTTTTATGAATTATAAGTTTTATCATTTTTGAAGGTTTTAATGCTTTAATGCTATTTTAAAAACTACCGTTTTAAAATACTGCTGACAAAATACTAAAACATATATAAATAATTACAAGATAAAAAGAACTTTTATATACCATGTTTTTAAATTTTCTGTTGAATAAACGCTACTGAAGGCAGCGGGAACCCGGTGTAATTTGATAAAAGTATTAAAAAAATTCCCTGCTATCGTGTTTTGAGCTATTATAAAAGTTTCAAATGACTATCTAGCCGAGAAGTTAGTTAAAAGTTTATTGCAAGTTTTGTACTGGTAACGCTGCCGAAAGCAGCAGGCTCACGCAGCAATTGGTTAAAAATATTTTTAAAATGCATTTTCACCGTGTTCTGAACTATTCTGAAAGTTTCAAATGTCTAGCTAGTTGGGAAGTTAGTTAAATAAATTTTCTGTCGAATCATATAAACGCTGCTGAAGGCAGTAGGGACCTGAATCAGTTGACTAAAAGTATTAAAAAAAGTATTGTGACCATGTTCTGAGCTATCATGAAAATTTCAAATGTCTAGCTAGTCGGGAAGTTAGTGAAAAATCGATTGCAAGCTTTGTACTGATAACGCTGTCGAAGGCAGCGGGAACCCGAAGCAGTGTGCTAAAAGTATTAAAAAAATTCAACGTTCTGAACTATTCTGAAAGTTTCAAATGTCTAGCTAGTTGGGAAGTTAGTTAAATAAATTTTCTGTTGAATCATAAGAACGCTGCTGAAGGCACTAGGTGTCCGAAACAGTTGGCTAAAAATAACTTTAAAAAATGCATTGTAACAGTATTCTGAGCTTTTCTGAAAGTGTCAAATGTTTAGTTAGTCGGGAAGTCACTTAAAGATCGATTGCAAGCTTTGTACTGATAACGCTGCCGAAGGCAGCAGGAACCCGAAACAGTTCGATAAAGGTATTTAAAAAATGCATTTTCACCGTGTTCTGAACTATTCTGAATGTTTCAAATGTCTAGCTAGTCGGGAAGTTAATTAAATAAATTTTCTGTCGAATCATATAAGCGCTGCCGAAGGCAGCGGGACCTGAAATAATTGACGATTATGTATTAGAAAAATGCATTGTCACCGTATTGTGAGCTTTCCTGAAAATTTCAAATATCTAGTTAGTCGGGAAGTTAGTTAAAAATCGATTGCAAGATTTGTACTGGACAAACAAACAAACAAGAATCGAAGTTAATAAAAACACGGTAAAATATAGAAACGCTGTGACCCCTGGTATTGAACAATTTATATAAAAACCCCAACAAGGTATCGTGTAAACTGAAAATGTTGTACGAATGAACTGCTATTCAGTACTCTTAAAAAAATCTAAACTACAAGAGGTTTTAATCACATTTTATTTCCATTCAATTAATAGCAACTCAGTGTTCATTGTTTGTAAATAAATATTGATAAAACCATCGTATCATTTTCTTTATATTTGAGCTAGTTCAATTCATTTTATCGCTTACAACTTTTTGAATTTAAGGTAAAGACACCAGTTTTCACCACCCCTGAAATTTGCAGTAGTGTTCACCAACCTCACAAAAGACAGGTTAAAATAAAAGTATAACATTTATGGATTTGAATCAGTCTGCGCTAGATTCCCTAGAACCGGAGAATCTATAACTCGAGCAGATTCAAATTGATAGATGTTAATTCACATTTTTTTCACCATGTTTTTTGTGAGGGTGGAGAACACGGTGTCTTACACTGTAAAAATTATGTTCTATTTGCTGCCAGAAATTCTCTGTAACTTGAGAAAATACGCGTAATTTACGAAAAAATTACGTTAATAGAACGTATTTTATAAATTTACACAGAATTTCTGGCAGCAAATAGGAAATATTTTTTACAGTAGACGCGATATTTGTTTGGGGTTTTCACATAAGTAGTCAAATATTATTGGCTGTTATATTATGCAAATGAAATTTCTTTAAATTATGTGCATGTGCAGTTAAAATGTTTTTAGTTAAAATACTCCTGTTTAACTAGATATTTGATCTTTATATATCCTGATTGCAGTATGTGTGTCTAGTATAGTATGTCAAGTTTCCTAAAACTGGCTTTGCATTGGATTCAATATCCTGCGTGATACAGTTTAAGAAGTGGCATTTTTACTTTTCCTTACCCATCAGGTAGAGAAAGAATTGTTTTAGGGTCAAATTTTCGAAAGTGAGTTTTTGTTATATTTACACGTTTTGAGGTCCCTGAATCCAAAAATCATGTTTTTAGCGGTGGGTCTTGTGATATCGAAAATCACATATTCTAAATTATGTATTACATTTCTGATAAATTTAATTCTTTCCCAATTCATTTTCTATCTTTATAAAAAGCGAGTTAATATATGCGGTTTCATTCCTTATTCCAAAAGAGCAAGCCATTATATCTCTATTTAATTAAAAAATAATAATAATAATAAAAGCAAGAGATGAGGTTTGAATCGCTTAATTCTGTGGAGGACAATTCGTTTTATCTAAATTAAATAAAACAGAATAAAATGTTTCCTGATGTCATTTTTGAACATTGAACAGAGCGCACATCTGCTGCTTAAAATAGAAATAACGTATTCTTTTTCGACTAAAGTCTATGAGTAAGAATTTAACGATAAATTTTTGTGGTCAAGATTTTAAGGTTAGTTTGCTAGATTCTCACGAATTGATAACGGTTTTTTTGGCCAAGAAATCAATCGCCAATATATTTTAAAATGTTGTACTAAATTAGCTGTAACTGAAAAAATTGGGTGTTGTTCTTGGCATCATAATTCTGTGGTTTTGTGTAATGTATCCAGCCAACAATGTTTTTCACTTCTGCCTCAGCTATCGTCCGATAAGGACTGTTTTTGCTTACTTCTCTCCCCGTCTCCCCGTGTCCATCCCGTTCCTTTTCATGCATTCATCCATTTTATTAGAAAATGAACATTATCTTGATTTTTTCAAAAGGATATTTCTGATGGATCTATATGGTGTTGAATTCTTTAATTATAAGTATATTGTTACGAAGTTGATAATAAATAAAACATTTTAACGTCAGCATCGAATCTTGGGTGATTGTATTAACAGTGCAATGTTTACGGCCAACCACTTCAGCGACTTTGATCCTTTATCACTATTTTACCAGTGTATTGCTTCATAATAATATAAGAAATTTAAGCATCGTCAAAAAGTGCTAATATCGTCAATTCCTTTCTACAAAATAGTGCAACAAACTCTATAGCACAGGTCTGTGTGTGTGTGTGTTATATCTCATATACATATCTCAAAAAAAAAAAAAAAAGATAGCAGAAAGTCCAAAGTTGATATTCTAAATGTGTATACTATAGGGATGTTACACTAAAGTTTTCGTTGAGATCAAGCAAATGTTTCGTGTACAGGGACACCCAAGAGTATTCAAATACATTACGCCTATGGGGGAAATTGCAGGTAAGTAGAGTTTGACATCTATAGACTGCACTAAACCAAATGAAACAAATATATATTTTTTATATGCGTAAAACATGTCTCATGTAGAATATGGTAGGGAAATCATTCACTGTTTCTGTTCTATTTAAATACCTCGATAGCACAGAATGTTATTTTATAATAACGCAGAAGTCACACATATTTATTATAATTATATATATATTTCGATAGAATAATTTTACAGGTAATTATAATTAAGAAAATCTTCTTACCTGTATTCTTTCTTTGTTGGTATATGGAACGCCAATGGCCTCCATTGTAAAGCGGCTGAGTTCCGCGATTGGGTTTATAGTAATAATTTAGATATTATCTTTGTCTGTGAGACCAAATTCTCCCAGGGTTCTACTGTTAAGGTGGCCAATTATATGTTATTCAATGTTGACAGGCCATATAATGGCACCTCTTCCGGTGGCACTGCTATTTATTTAAAGTACGGCTTCAATGCTACTCTCATTAAAGTCCAAAATCTAAATTCCATTGAAGTCACGCCAATTGTTTTGGAATTCCCCACTATTCAAAAATTACTTGTTGCAGCAGTTTATATCCCTCCTCAAAGTGAAAGGAATAACCTGCTCATGCGAGATTTATCCCGGCTCACTAATATTTATTCAAATTTTATTATTGCGGGTGATTTTAATGCCAAACACTTGTCTTGGAACTGCCCCTCTAATGATGCTAGAGGGAATATCATCAGCAGATGGGTGGATCAAAATCATGCACAAATTCTTGCTCCCCCTGAACCCACCTTCACTAGAAGTAATAATATTTTAGATTTTGCTATCACCCGCAATTTTCCATATAGTTACAGCATTCAAACGCTGAATGATCTTACCTCTGATCACCTTCCTGTGGAAATCTGTTTTCGGACGAATAACTACAATTTAGATTTACCGGCGGCCTTCACCACCAGGTGGAGACACTTTACGGAGATTTTAGCCGATTCTGAGCTTCCTTCACCTCTTCCATCTAACAAGCTCGAAGCCGAGAGATCAATCAGCATGCTTGAAAATTACATTCAAGATGCCTTTCAGCAAAGCTCGGCTCCGAGAAAGAGGACTAGTCTATTCTTCCGATTACCAGATGAAATCAGGCATTTGATCAGAGAAAGAAATCATGCTCGCAGGAATTGGCAGGTTCATAGGCTCCCCCATTTCAAACGCTTGTACAATGTACTTGCAAGGAGGGCTAAAGCTGCAATTCATGAGTACTCAAAAACGCATTTCAACAACTTTGTCGAGAGTTTATCGACGACTGACAACACCATTTGGAAGGCTACTTCACGTATTCGTAGGCCAAAAACAAACATTCCGGCTCTAAATAGCCCAATTGGAATGGCAGTGACAAACTCTGAAAAGGCTGAAGCTCTCGCTCACAGTCTTAGAAGTCAGTTCACAACTCACAATGATGTTTTTAATCCTAGAATCACTTCAATTGTTAATAACAGTGTTCAAAATTTATTAAGCAAAAATTCCATTAATACTCTTAACTTGGCCACTCCCTCTGAGGTAGTGGAATATATTTCTAAACTGAAAAAAAATAAATCCCCTGGCGAGGACCGAATAACAACTAACATGCTTATTAACCTTCCTACCAACTTTATTTTTTATATCACTTTAATTATTAATCGCATGCTAATACTCAATATTTTTCCAGATTGTTGGAAAAAGAGTTTAATCGTTTCTCTGCCGAAAGATGGCGACACTGATCCGCACCTTCCTCAAAGCTATAGACCTATTTCTCTTCTCTCTTGCATGTCTAAAATCTATGAATATATTCTCGTTAATCGTCTGAATGATTTTACAAACTCTCATGATGTGATTATGCCTGAACAATTCGGGTTTCGTCCACGTCATTCAACACAACAACAGTTGTGGAGAGTTTGTGAAATTCTTCACGACGGCTTCCAATCTGGAGGTGTAACGGGGGTTATATTTCTAGATGTACAAAAAGCTTTCGATAAGGTCTGGCATGCTGGCCTTATTCATAAACTAATATCTATTGGTCTTCCCGACCAACTAACTAAAATTATTTATGACTATCTTAGCAATAGATCTTTTTCCGTTAAAGTCGGAAACTCTATCTCTAACCCTTCACCCATTTTAAGTTCTGTTCCTCAAGGTTCTCTGCTGGGGCCCTTCCTCTTCAACATCTACGCCAATGATCTTCCGCGTGATGTTGACGTCACTTTAGCGACTTTCGCTGACGACACTGCCATTTGCTGTAAACGAAACACTCCAAACGCTGCGTTTGAAGTACTTCAAAATTATCTAAATAAATATTCGATCTGGTTACGGAAATGGAGAATCAAAGTAAACAGTTCCAAAAGTGCCGCCATATTTTTCACCAATAAAAACTATGACACCTCCACTAACTTTCTCTTAAATAATGAACCCATACCCTGGGAGACATGTTATAAATACTTAGGAGTTTATATTGATTCCAAATTAACGTGGTCTCGTCACATCTCAGAAACTCTGGGTAAAGCCAAACGAGCCACGCATTCCCTTCATTCTCTATTAGCTTTTAATAGCCGCCTGTCCATCAAAAATAAATTATTACTATATAAATCCATGATCCGTCCTATCTTAACCTACGGGTGTATGATATACGGATCTGCTTCGAAAACCAACTTGGATAAAATTCAAAAGTTTCAAAACAAGCTATTGCGCAGGTTTTTGAAAGCTACTCGCTACGTCCGCAATGATACTATTCATCGGGATCTCCGAATTAAGCCTATTTATGCTCAATTTCGGAAACTTGCATTGAAGTTTCACAGATCCATTCCTAATGTTGGAAATCCTCTGTTGGACTCTATTCACAGATACGACGCTAGAGTCGGTCGTGGTAAAAAACAGCCTTTGGCTATTTTAGTCAGAGGGGATGATTTTCTCCCCGTCTCTAAAAAGCGTAGGAGTATAACTTCCGGAGTCACCTAACTTAGTATTTCCATCCAAAATTCTATCTCCCCTAGATTGAACGAAATGTTCATCTAGCTTTGGCTAACCCTAGTATCAGGCTTATCTACTGAACTTTGTCAGTCGCGAGCTTTGAACCTTCTTTCTAGTGAAAATGTTACTTATTTTTTAATTATTTTTTATCAAAATTTCCTAATTGCTGTATATTTTTTTATTATTTGGCTTATTTTTTATATTTTTTATTAATTTTATTGTCTTTTAGTATAGGGATCTGAGGTCTCCTCTCATTGGCCGATTTCCTGGCCTCTGATTGGCTTTCAGTTTCAGGACAAAATCCTCTGCGATTTTGCTCGTTTTACTTTCAGTGAGGATTGTGAGTGCTATGTGTGTCTCTGAGAGGTCCGCAGATCCAGCTCAGAACTTAGTTTCTGGCTGGACACTGAGACTTTCATAGGATTCATGCATGCACTTCACTTTAATCCTCCTGAATTTTAATTATGATAGGGAAAAAAAAATGTATGGCCCCCTTTTTTTTTTTTTTTATTAATTGCGGGACTCCGAGCGATTTCCTGTGGCCCTTGGGGCGCCCTGCTCATCTCTTAATTCCTTTTCACCGTCCAGACCGTCTCGTCAACGCACGTAACAGTTTCACTGTTACACTTAGGTTTTTTCAAGGAGTTATTTATTTATTATTTATTTTATTATTTATTTATTATTTATTTTATTTTTACTTTTTTTTTTTTTTTTTTTTTTCCCTTTAACTCCTGGTGCTTCACTCTGATTGGTCTCTGCTCACGCGGAGATTTATTCAGAGATCAAAATTCTAAATCCACCCATTTGGCTTTTAATTATTTTATGGAAAATTATTTTTATGTTTTTCGCATTTTTCGTTGGAGGTAAGCATTGGTTGCGACCAAATGCAGGTACTCCGAAGCTCATCGTTGACTTGACTTGAATATCCTGCGTGATACAGTTTAAGAAGTGGCATTTTTACTTTTCCTTACCCATCAGGTAGAGAAAGAATTGTTTTAGGGTCAAATTTTCGAAAGTGAGTTTTTGTTATATTTACACGTTTTGAGGTCCCTGAATCCAAAAATCATATTTTTAGCGGTGGGTCTTGTGATATCGAAAATCACATATTCTAAATTATGTATTACATTTCTGATAAATTTAATTCTTTCCCAATTCATTTTCTATCTTTATAAAAAGCGAGTTAATATATGCGGTTTCATTCCTTATTCCAAAAGAGCAAGCCATTATATCTCTATTTCTTTTAATTAAAAAATAATAATAATAATAAAAGCAAGAGATGAGGTTTGAATCACTTAATTCTGTGGAGGACAATTCGTTTTATCTAAATTAAATAAAACAGAATAAAATGTTTCCTGATGTCATTTTTGAACATTGAACAGAGCGCACATCTGCTGCTTAAAATAGAAATAACGTATTCTTTTTCGACTAAAGTCTATGAGTAAGAATTTAACGATAAATTTTTGTGGTCAAGATTTTAAGGTTAGTTTGCTAGATTCTCACGAATTGATAACGGTTTTTTTGGCCAAGAAATCAATCGCCAATATATTTTAAAATGTTGTACTAAATTAGCTGTAACTGAAAAAATTGGGTGTTGTTCTTGGCATCATAATTCTGTGGTTTTGTGTAATGTATCCAGCCAACAATGTTTTTCATTTCTGCCTCAGCTATCGTCCGATAAGGACTGTTTTTGCTTACTTCTCTCCCCGTCTCCCCGTGTCCATCCCGTTCCTTTTCATGCATTCATCCATTTTATTAGAAAATGAACATTATCTTGATTTTTTCAAAAGGATATTTCTGATGGATCTATATGGTGTTGAATTATTTAATTATAAGTATATTGTTACGAAGTTGATAATAAATAAAACATTTTAACGTCAGCATCGAATCTTGGGTGATTGTATTAACAGTGCAATGTTTACGGCCAACCACTTCAACGACTTTGATCCTTTATCACTATTTTACCAGTGTATTGCTTCATAATAATATAAGAAATTTAAGCATCGTCAAAAAGTGCTAATATCGTCAATTCCTTTCTACAAAATAGTGCAACAAACTCTATAGCACAGGTCTGTGTGTGTGTGTGTTATATCTCATATACATATCTCAAAAAAAAAAAAAAAAAAAAAAAGATAGCAGAAAGTCCAAAGTTGATATTCTAAATGTGTATACTATAGGGATGTTACACTAAAGTTTTCGTTGAGATCAAGCAAATGTTTCGTGTACAGGGACACCCAAGAGTATTCAAATACATTACGTCTATGGGGGAAATTGCAGGTAAGTAGAGTTTAACATCTATAGACTGCACTAAACCAAATGAAACAAATATATATTTTTTATATGCGTAAAACATGTCTCATGTAGAATATGGTAGGGAAATCATTCACTGTTTCTGTTCTATTTAAATACCTCGATAGCACAGAATGTTATTTTATAATAACGCAGAAGTCACACATATTTATTATAATTATATATATATTTCGATAGAATAATTTTACAGGTAATTATAATTAAGAAAATCTTCTTACCTGTATTCGTCTATTTAGCATCCGTGCACTCGATTCTTGTTTATACAGCTAAATCATTATAAACTCTTCTATAAAGAAAATATCCATTAGATACAATTGATTCAGCATACTCAATTACGAGATGACTTTGTGTCTTTTAAATATTTAATAAAAGAAATTAAGAAAAGAAAAGGAACATAAAAATAAATTTGAATTACGGAGCTAATAAACGCTACGAACATTAAAGAATCTACATAACGACTACAGATGAAAATATTACATATACATTGATGCAGGTGCGAGCGGTTTTTATAGGCATGCGCAGATGCTTCATTTGTTTCTTTTCACAGTTCGAATCGAAAGTAAAATGTTTTGATAGTCTGTGAAATATATTGGGCAGATAATTGTTATAATTTTCAACACTCCACCTTGCACAATATATATTAAGTTTTAATAAGTTGCAGTTTATCTCTGTGTTTAATGAATGCCGCTTTAGGTAGTGCCTTAGTAAGCACATCGGCAGTCATATCCTTGTTTGAGATACATTTCAATTTAATAATTCCTTGTTCACACAACTGTTTAATTAAATGATATTTCACATCTATATGTGTTTTGTGCGACTTTGGTACTTATCAGATTCAGCGAGTTTAATGCAGGCTTGGTTGTCTTCATAAATAACGATTGGTTGTTTTTGTTCCATATCAAGATCTTTTAGTAGTTTTAATATTGATATTGTTTCCTTTGCTGCATTTCCAGCCGAGATATACTCAGCTTCAGCTGTTGACAGTGCTATGCAGTTCTGTTTCTTGGATGTCCAGTTAATCGGGTTTTACCCAACAAAGTATATATTACCACTTGTAGATTTTCTATCAAGTGTGTCATTTGCCCAGTCAGCATCAGCAAAAACCTTTAAAATAGGTTCCTGATCAACATTATATTTTAATTTGTAATCTTTAGTTGTGTTTAGGTATTTAATTACCCTTTTTGCGGCTTCCCAATCTTTTTCTCTAGGTTGTTCATTTCTACGACTAAGTATATTAACTGCTGCCGAGATGTCCGGTCTGCTTAACGTTGCTATATACAACAAAGCTCCTACAGCTTGCCGATATTTGGTGTTATTTGGTAGAATATTTTCAATTTTATCATCTTTCTGGTATCCTGGATCAAGTGGTGTGTTAATTGGTTTGGAATCTTGCAAATTAAATTTCCTAACAAGTTCATTTATTTTATTTTTCTGATGTATAGCTAATGTCCCATTATCACCTCTTTCTATTTGTATTCCTAAGTATTTGTTTACTTGACCTAGATTTGTGATTTCGAATTCATTTTCAAGTTCCTTTATTACTTCGTATATTTCATTTTTGTTTCCTGCCAACAATATGTCATCAAAATAAATAAGTAAGTGAACTGTATTATTGTCCTTTGACCTTTTGTATAAACACTTGTCTGATTCACAGGCAGTAAAATTTAATTTGATTAGTGTATCATTGATTT
Organism: Salticus scenicus; assembly: GCA_963930645.1. Taxonomy (NCBI): domain Eukaryota; kingdom Metazoa; phylum Arthropoda; class Arachnida; order Araneae; family Salticidae; genus Salticus; species Salticus scenicus. The sequence continues at coordinate 314,981,984 of OZ005654.1, forward strand.
TGGTATTCCAAGACCTGGCTTCTTGTTTGAGGCCATATATGGCTTTTCGTAAATTGCAGACCTTTTTCTCTTGTCCTGGTATTATGAAGCCTTCTGGCTGGCTCATAAAAATGTCTTCTTCTAGTTCTCCATGTAGGAAAGCGGTTTTCACGTCAACGTGAGTTAACTGCAAATTTTTGTACAATGCATTTTTCAAGAAGGTTCTGATTGTTGTATGAGAAGCCACTGGGGCAAAAGTCTCATCATAATTAGTTCCATACTTTTGACTAAAACCTCTTGCCATGAGACGTGCTTTGTATTTTTTAATTTTGCCTGAGTCATTATATTTTGCTTTAAAAGCCCATTTAGAGCCAACAATGTGTGTATTAGGTGGAGGATCAACAAGATCCCATGTTTCGTTTTTATTTAATGATTTTATTTCTTCTTCCGCTGTTTCTAACCATTTTTCTTTCTCAATAGGATTTTTCATGTTTACTATATCGTCAAATGTTTTCGGTTCAATATAACTTGTAGTAGTTGACAGAAAAACAAAACGTTCAGGTGATACCCCTTTGTTTATTCTATCTGACTACCTTAGGGTTTGTGTATTCTGAATTTCATTGTGTTTTTCTGTTACATCATTTTCATTGTTTAGAATAACAGGAATTTTAGATTCCTCATTAATTGCATTTTGGTCAATGTTTAGAGAATGTTCGTGAGTTTCATGCTCTTCGAGAAATTTCACAGTTCTGCAGATTTTTATGTTTTTATTTACATAAATTCTATATCCTTTACTTTTTAGATCATAACCCATGAAAATTCCACTCTTCGCTTTATTGTCTAATTTTTTTCTATCAGTTTTGTTCACATAAACATAAGCTTTGCAGCCAAATGTTCTTAATTTTGAGAGGTCTGGTTTCTTACCAGTCCAAAGCTCATATGGTGTCTTTTCACGGGCACTTGTTAGTAGTCTGTTTTGTAAATAATTTGCTGTCATTAAAGCTTCTCCCCAAAAGTTTTTGTTTAATTGACTTTCATTTAACATGCATCTGGTCATTTCGACTAAAGTACGGTTTTTCCTTTCCGCCACGCCGTTCTGTTGAGAACAATGGGGCACAATTAGTTGGTGTTGTATACCCTCATTTTGAAGAAATTTTTCAAACTCTTTGTTCATATATTCACCACCATTGTCAGAATGCAAAATTTAAATTTTTCTTCCAAATATATTGGAAGTGAGTGCATGGTAGTTTCTGAAAGCTTCTAAAGCTTCATATTTATTTTTCAACAGATATATATAAGTGTAGCGGCTGTAATCATCGATGAAAGTGAGAAAATAACTTTTTCCACCCACCGTAGGTATCTGGAATGGCCCACAGAGGTCAGAATGTATTCTTTCCAATGTTTGTTTTGTCATGTGTGTAGCTACTTTGGGGTATGAGTCGTTTTCCAATTTTGACATAATACAGATTTCACATTTATCATCGTGTTTACAATTGTTCAGTTTAATTCCCGTTGCCATTTCCTTACTGACGAGTTCTTTTATTTGTGCAATATTTTTGTGCCCTAATCTACTGTGCCATAGTTTAACACAATTTTTATTATCGCAAGTTTGTGTCATGTTTATTTTTTCTTGTATGTTATCATTTGTTTTAACTTCATACAAATTGTCAGCTACTGTCGCAAAAATATATTCTTCGTTTTTAAATTTAATTTCACAAGTGTTCTCTTTAAATATTGCCTGACAACCATTCTCGGTTACCTTTTTTATTGAAATTAAATTTGTGGCAATTTCAGGAATGAAGAGAGTATCTTTGAGTATAATGTGTTTGGTTTCGTTTTTAGAATTTCTCACTTCTAATTTTACATCTCCACAACCTTGTGAGATTACTGATTGACCATTGGCTAACATAACTTGTGTTTTATCATCGTTTTTAAATGATATGAACCTTTTTATACTGTTGCATACATGGCTTGAACTCCCGCTATCTACAATGAACGAGTTTCTGTTTGAATTTCCTTCCACAAAAGTTAGATTTTTCATTTTATTTTCCGTTTCTTGCATCATGTTTGATCTTTGTTTGTTTTTATATTTATTGCGACTGCAGAAATTGCTTTGATAGTTATTTGAATTCTCTTTGTGTTTATATTCATTGCTTTCTTTATTTTTAAATGCCAACAATCGCTTTTATTATGCGAACTCTTTTTGCAATAATTGCAAAACTTTCGTGGTGGTGTTTTATTTTTAATGTGCATTTTATAGGCGCTTTCATTATTTGTTTGATTGTTTTCTGATCTTTTTAGATCTTCGTCAAGTAACTTTCCCCTAATGAATTCTGGGGTCAAGTCTTCCTGATCTCTAGATTCAATTGCAGTAATCAAGGTATCGAAGCTTGGAGGAAGTGAGCATAGCATAAGAGCTGACATGTGCTCATCATTTATCACTTCACCTATAGCGGTCAGTCTATCACGGATCTGATATATGTGCGTTAGATGTTGAGATAGGTTTTCACCCTCTGCTAGTTTAGCAAAATATAATTTTCTCAATAGAAATAATTTACTTGATAAGTTCGAACGCTCGTGAATTCTTTTCAAAGTGTCCCACGTTTGCCTAGCTGTCGCGAGATTTTTTATGTGTACGATTTGGTCGTCTTCTATCGATAAATTAATAATCGCTTTGGCTTTGCGATCCTTTATTGTCCAATCATTAGTGACAGGATTTGGAGGTTCGTCTGTTATCAATTCAAATAAATTTTCCTTGCATAGCATCGTTTCTATTTTGAACTTCCATAAATCGTAATTCGTGGAATTCAATTTGTCGATGATTGAAACATCTTTTGCAAAAGCCATTTTAACTTTATTATTTAATCACTGCAAATATTTTGATTATATAATATTTCTTTTCTTATTATACTTAATTACAATTCAATTGAGTTTTTTCTTTTCTTTCTTTTTGTTTCTAGAACATATATTTTTCAAACCAAAACTTTTGGTTTCAGTTCTATTTTGAACGGATGCTTTATTTATTTATTTTTTTATTTTTTTTTTTTAGCGAAATTTATTTCAATTCATTTATTATTTTTGTATTTTTAATACATTCCATTTCATATTATCTTAAAATAGAATACTAGTATTTATATAAATGAATTTAATTTTATTAAAAGTGTGACATCATTTTTTGTCTGTGCTCATAATCTGTTCTGTTTAAATACCTCGATAGCACAGAATGTTATTTTATAATAACGCAGAAGTCACACATATTTATTATAATTATATATATATTTCGATAGAATAATTTTACAGGTAATTGTAATTAAGAAAATCTTCTTACCTGTATTCGTCTATTTAGCATCCGTGCACTCGATTCTTGTTTATACAGCTAAATCATTATAAACTCTTCTATAAAGAAAATATCCATTAGATTCAATTGATTCAGCATACTCAATTACGAGATGACTTTGTGTCTTTTAAATATTTAATAAAAGAAATTAAGAAAAGAAAAGGAACATAAAAATAAATTTGAATTACGGAGCTAATAAACGCTCCGAACATTAAAGAATCTACATAACGACTACAGATGAAAATATTACATATACATTGATGCAGGTGCGAGCGGTTTTTATAGGCATGCGCAGATGCCTCATTTATTTTTTTTCACAGTTTGAATCGAAAGTAAAATGTTTTGATAGTCTGTGAAATATATTGGGCAGATAATTGTTATAATTTTCATCAGTTTCTTTACAGGGCTATTCAAAAGAACTAGATAAAAGTGCGGCAATAGTTGCAAATTGGTGGAAGTGTGTTTCAGGCTGGGCCGTATATTATTACTATAGGATTATATTTAGGTGCACCATGCGGTCTGTACATAATCTTCAAAAGATATACAGGGATACTGCAGATATACAGGGATCTGCAAACATTTAAGCGCTAGCATTCTTTCTTGCTGTTAGTGGATGTGCTTTACTGCAATACTTTACTATTTCCAGGAAAACTGCTCAGGAATTGAAATGAATTCCTCATAGAGATATGGTAAATAATGTATGTTATTAAGCTAAATATTCATCGCTTGTTTTTTGTATATTTACACGTTTTGAGGCTTAATTATTAATAATTTTAAGTGAACTTTTAATTTTAATAACAGATTTAAATTCTATATGAATGTAGGTGCATTAATTAAACGAAGGGTTGAGGGGGGCGGTAGCCCGCCTCACAAAGAACTAATTATCATATAAAACTCTTCGGAAGCCTAATTTTGATTGTTTTAACATAGGCTTACATAACAGAACTTGTTATCTTACCCCTTAATCTCCAGCCTGTATTTATAGTATTAAATTTCAGGGTAAGAGAAATTTGTGTGAGTGATACACCAGATTATTTTACACATTTTTAAAGAAAACTTTTATATCTCCATGAATATATGTGGTAACTTCATAAAAAATTATACAGATATTATAAATAAGCCTTATAATCACTTGCTACAGCTAGGTTTATTTCAGTCATTACATTTTACAGGGTTCTCCAAAATATTTTTATTTTTCTTTAATTTTTTTTACTGATCCCTCTTTTGCTTTCGGAGCAAACCTTTCATTGAAATACATAAAATATGACATATTCTTCATATTCCTGAAGTATAAATATGATTTGTTGAGAACTTTTTGAGATATTCGGCAAACTATCTCATATTGAAAGTATCCGGTAATTTATGGAAAGATTGTGTATTTATTTCTCTTTGTGAAAGTACCTTAAATCTTAAATGCTTTCATAATTCAATTATTGTACAAAATAGTCGTGACATGAAAATATTTGTACGAATGCTAAACGAAGTGAAACTAGTTTTAAAATAGCTTAATAATTATTAATTCATAACCATGCAAAAGTATTTTAGTGTGCTTTGTTGATAAATTTAGAAAATAAAGTCCTTTTTTTTTCCCCTCAACATTAACACAATTACATAATTAATTTATTAAAAACCATTTGTCATATCATTAGTATCGACACGTGATATTCTGTATATTTTTATTTACAAAATAAGATAAGTAAATAGACTATTAATTAAAAATTAAATCTTTACGTTCAAATATAATTTTATTCATGCTTGTGATAACTTTTTAATATTTTAAAATGTATATCACTTGTTTCGATAAAATTGGAACATAAATGAAAGCCTAGTTCCAATACTGCTCAGTGGCTATTTTTTAAACCATTGATTATAAAGGTCTATGAAAATAATAATATTGACAAAATTTGATTTGATAATTTTAGCTGATACATATATTTTTTGGTGTACTGAAACCGAAAATGGAGTAAGTTTTTTTCAATTGTGTACGTATTTTTTTCAATACAGGGTATCTACCGACACAATTTCTTTATTTTCGTTAGTTTCTAATATGTTTCCATGGTTAATTATAATTAATCATAGAAATCACACCATAAAAGCTATCATGTGATTACAGTGGGTGTTCAAATTATTAGAATTTTTTTCTTTTTGCATCTTTTGAATTTTCTAAAAAAAAAATACTGTACAAAATGGCCCGGGATTTCAGACATGCAAAGAACATTTAAAATATCACATTTTCCAATATCGATTTAGTTAAGAGTGCAATTAGGGCACCAACCGCAAATTGAAGAAAGCGCACATACTTTGGATGACCCTGTATCATAAAAAGCTGCAAATGACTTGCAACTTTAACACATTGTTGCACATACCATGTAAATATTTCTATGTTTTGGTGCGGGAGTTGCGCTTTCTATTTAGGAAAATATATTTTTTTTCAAAAATTATTAAATTTTTTGAATTTTATTTTGCTTATAACTAGAGCGCATTTCCGTAAAATTTTACAAAATTTACAGAAAATTTGACAAAACATTAGAGATTTTTTAAAAATGACTTTAATTAAATGTAATTATTTTAATTTTAATTTTCTAAAATTTATTATTATTATTAAAAAAAGAGAAACATTATTCTGAAACATAAAACTCCTATGTGTAATCTTTGCTGAGATATGAATATTTATATTTTGTATTAGTAAATATTGTTTTATTGGGCATGCGTGAAAGACAGAAAAAAAATTTATTGCATAGGTTGAAAACTAGATATATTGAGCAGCTTTTGTCAAAAGCTCATTTGCATAGAGTAAAAATTAAGCAAATTGTCGGCAAAAGAGCGAGCTAGATTTTAGGTATTTTCCAGAGTTAAAATTTCATAAGGGGTTTTTCAGATGTCGCGTATTTAACTTGAATATTCAATTATTTCAATGACGTTGTAAAAGTTCTTTTTTTGTGAAAAACTCCTTTTGAACTCACAAATCTTAGTAAATAAATAAAAATATGTTAAAGTTTCAAGCCTATAAGGGGTTTTTCACAAAAAAGAATTGCGCAATGTGGTTGAAACAATTGGATTTTCAAATTAAATACGCGGCATGAGTAAAACCCCTTATGTTTCTCTAATGTTTTGTCAAATCTTCTGTAAATTTTGTAAATTTTTATGACAATCCTTTCTAGTTACAAGCAAAAAACTTGTCAAAAAATTAATACATTTTGAAAAAAAAAAAAAAAAAAAAAAAAAAAAAAAAAAAAAAAATTCTGCCTAAATAATTGCGCAATCCCCGCATTAAAACATACAAATATTGTACATAGTATGTGCAGTAACGTGTTAAAGTTACAAGTCATTTGTAGCTTTTTATGATACAGGGTGATCCAAAGTATGTGCGTTCTTCTTCAATTTGTAGTCATTCCCCTAATTGCACTTTGAACTAATTCGATAGTGAAAAATGTGAGTTTTTAAATGTTCTAAGCATGTCTGAAGTCCCGTGCTATTTTGTCCAGTATTTTTTTTTTAGAAAATTAAAAAAACATAAAAATGAAAAAAAAATTCTAATAATTTGAACACCCACTGTATACTGTTGCAAGAGACACGGAAGAAAATGCGTCGGTAGACACCCTGTATTGACAAATATCTGTACGTGGTAGAGATAAAGAGGCTTCAGTTTCGGTTTCAGCACAAAGAATTTCATTAAGATCAGCCAAAATTTTATTTGTTGACCTATATTATTATTCTCAGGTTATATAATTGAAATTGCAAAATGTTTTAAACTTTCAATCTATTACCTTAGTAAATAAATGTCTTTATGTAAATATAATTCGCCGAACACAAGTTGACAGCTTAATTAGGACAGTTAGCGCCGATCACTTTTCCCGCGCGTGCGTACCTTCTGAAATACTAAAATTCTGATTGTTTTGTTCTCTTATATTGCTAGTTTCACTCGTAACTTTGCTCCAAACTTTTTTTTTTGTAATGATTCTATTTGCTCCGAATAAAACCCGCATAGATGATTATTATTAATCTTTTTCTATATTTCTATGGTTTATTTTATTAAAGCAACATTTTAAACTTTTTCAAAACTTACTCTTGTAATATTTATCTACTTCGAAATGTATCTGCGTGCTTTCCATCCATACCAATTAATAAAAAAGTACATTTATAGTATTTGCAACATTTATTTATAGTATTTGCAACATTTCTCCATTAAAAAAAAAAAAAAAAAAATCTAAAAAGCTTTATTTATTTTTTAATAGATAAAAATTATTTTTATGCATATTTATAACAAATGAAACGTATATATATATTTATATACTATGATCACTTTCGAATTCATAGATTTAATTAAATATCGCAGATGTATGTTTTAGATGAAAGTAATTTGTCCGTGGAAAAGTTTTAAAAAGTTAACGTAAAGAGCCATCTCGTGTCATTCGTCTACTTAGGAATTTTAAAATAATGTTTTGTATGAGAAAATGACTGAGAAAATATAACTTCAAAAGCCGTACAGCGAATATAATTTTGGAAGTCAAAATAGTAGATTACTCCAAATAAAGGAAATTCAATCATCACATCCCAAGCATAAAAGGTTTCATTGGTTGTTGAAATAACATAATCTTTTGAAAATGCGCCTATATATATAAATATTATATAGAAGCAAATATTTTTCCTGCCAAACAGATTTATACATGTGCAATAGGAGACCAAAAAAGAAAAAAAAAAAAGAGCCGCACTTGGATACTTTTATTTGTCCTGCCAAAAATCACCAAAATTAAAATTTAAAAGTAAGGGTGTAACAGATAGTGATTTTACCGAATATCGAACATCTGAAACACTAATTTATGCAGGTAATTTCTGTGTGCACGCGATATCCGGCAAAATCGCTATCCGTTTCATTCTTACTTTTAAGTTATTAAATTTGATGTTTTTCAAAGTAAAAATAAAAATTATCCAAATGTAGCTTCTTTTTTTTTCGTGCATTCAAATTGAAATCGTTGTGATTACCGTTTCTAAAATATACATATAAAAAAAATAACGTACTTTAACTTATTGAAAACAATAATAATAATAATTTCTAATTTAAACAAATATTTTTTGCTATTACATTTGATCTGTAATTAATACAGAAAACGTACTATTAGGGCAGTTTCTGAAACTAATTTTGTAATCAAACAATGAGACTGCCGTAAATCAACCACATTAGGGTCAGTGTCTGAAAACACGAATATTGGATTTTAAAATATCTCTATTTTAGCTATAGTATACTTTTAGGTTACGCATTAACTATTAAATAAGAATATTAGTTTCGGTCGTTGTCATAAAAAAATCAAATATAAGATTGTGTTTATGTTCAGATGTGGTCAGTTTTCAAATAAAAATCTATAGTTTAATGTAGCAAATTTACAGAAATATATCCAGATAAATAATATTAAACATCTAAACAACTGAAAAAAAAAAAAAAACTGGTGAATATAGGATTACAAGTACGAAATTTATAATTTATGATTTCTATTTTTTTTTTTTTTTTTTTTTTTCTTTTTGTAAATCAGTGTCAGAAATTTACACATTGATAACTAGCGTAATATTTTTTAAATCCAACATAGTTAACACAAAGAAAAAAAAATGTTTCAATTGAAAAAAGGGAAGGCAATGAAATTAATTTTATTATTAAATACCTGCTATGGTGTATAATTTTGTAATTTTAGTTATTTTATTAATAATTTACATGTATGAAAAAATGTTTGAGTAAATTGATAAAGAAAAAAAATATATTCAATAAAATTTATTTTACAAAAAGATAACACAACAATGAAAAATAGTGAGTATGTACAAGATGAATTAGGTATTTCGCTTTAAGCAGCTTTAATCCTGGTATAATGGACTGTCCAAAATTTCATTGTGATATACTTCATAATTCTCCTTATTATGAATTGCATGACTTCCTTCATGGGGATGATAGTTTTCATGATGGTAACTTACATAATCCTTATGGTGATGTTCTGGATGGTAATAACTTTTATATCGGTCATCACGATCATGCCAAGGAGATACGCCTTCCCCTGCACTGGGATACATCAGTTTGCCAGGTACTGGTCCATGATAGTTTGTATCATGAATGTGATGCTTGTGATGTGAACCACTTGAAAGTGATTGTACAATAAATAGCACTAAAACAAGAAAGAATATCTGAAAAAGAAAAAGAAATCTCTTAAAAAACTTGTTAGATTTTTTTTTTTTTTTAAATATCTGTATAACAAATAGATTTTTATTTCATATAGCATTCATATTATTTACTATCTAATTTACAGTGATATTATATGTTCTATAATAAAATGCATGGAAATTTTGATAATATGTTTTAAAAAATTGGATCACATTTATAGCACTTATATTTATTCATAAATTTATGCAACTGTTGCGTTCGTTTCAGCAGTACGCATAAGTTTCAATTGAAACGTTTTAAAAATATATATATCTTTATTAAATTTAAACACGCTTTTAAGTAAATTGATAATGATAAAACCAATTTTGAATGATTAACTTTTACTTATATAGTTTAAATTACGAGATTCTTGAAGGCTAATACTCCTCAGTCTTATTTATTCTAAAACATTTGATGAATTTTTATGATTATTTTAGAGATCTGCTCAATAAAAATATTTAACAATATCAGCTTTTTTTTTTTTTTTTTTTTTTTTTTTTTTCATTCTCAAATTTCCAAATATGAGGATAAACTAGCGTTTGAACATTGCAGTTATGTAGCGATGGCAACTTAGGGACATATTTTCTTGTAAACAATCTCATTAATTTATATATATATATATATAATCTTGCATATGCTGACAGAGATGCAAGTTTCCTGATGTTTGATCATTTCCGGTTTTCAGCATTTAAAATTCTATTTTTCATTTCATGAATTCTCTTTTCTTTTAACAGATCCTTTTGGTTAATTTATCTCTTTCCATTTCTATTATTTGATGAATGTTTCTATTGGATTAATGGATAATGCAAATTATCTCATTGTTAAGCTTATGTGTTATGTGTGTCATTTCTCTTCTGCATAAGTACTTTAACATGTTTTTACTGCTCAGCGTATTTAAATCAAATTATCATCGTGAAAATAATTTTATTCGAAATACATCTCAATTAAAATTTCATATGTTGGTATTTTCATCTATCTTTCATTTGCTGAGTGTTGTAAAGGAATTAAATTATTCAAATTATATTTACATTTAAATTTAATATGCTGCTTATGCGCAAATTTTTTAATGTATTTCGTTTATTATTATTTTGGTTATATATATATATGTATGTATGTATTTTTATATTTATTATTTATTTATTATTCAGTTTTTAGACAAATTTAACGCTATACTCAACTTAATGCCTTTCTTTATCTTTGTCAAGAAAGTTTCAGGTGATATAAAAACTTACAAAAAATTAAAACTATCATGTAATATTCCATAGCACAAATCGATAGAATTTACCCTACATGATTTTTAAAATACAAAAACCAAAGAAAGTCTCAGAAGGTCCACCTGAAAAGTTATCATTGGCTCGCCATATAACATAAAATACTTCAGTAGTTCTCATGAGTTTATCATAAAATGCATGACAACATGCATGTACATAATCGCCCTTAAATGCTAGAAAATGTCTCACCATCTGTTAAAATCAGACACAGAGATTCAAAAGCGTGAATTTTAAAAATTAGTAATATTTCGTCAAAGTTACCAATTTTTCAAGAATTTTGCCATGTTACGCTACTAATACTCTTTAGACGATGCGTTATCGAAGTTTTCTAAAGCAGGATTTTTTTAACAGTGAGAATTATTTTATATAATTAAAACTATCAATGCTATAAATTTATGTAACTCACCAGCTAGTCAGAGCTACCTATAGAAATATTTTTAAAATCATAAAATATAAGGGCTCCAAATATGTAACATCATCTACAGTATAGCTATGCATCATTGGAAATAAAATTGTAACACAGCACAATGTGATTCAATTTTTTCAAATATATTATCAAAATCACGGATTTTCGCATATAATTATAAGACCATGCCAAATACTCCTAATTAAATATTTACATAAAATTATGGTACATCATGTAGCATAACAAAATATTGCATACCCAAATTATTGGTTTAAAATGATTTTGATTGTAAAAAATTAAATAAGCCATGGCCTGTGAAACTATATTATTATTATTATTATTATTATTTTCATTTATTTATTTATTTATTCAATACAGTCGATAATTAGCGCTTTATTTGCTTTTAAGCAATTAAATGTAAAATCAGCTCTATTTCAGTAGAGAACGCTAATGAATACATTTATAACACAAAGAACAAAACTCTGCCATCCTATACAATATGCATCACTTTATAATTTAATTTTAAAATTATAAACAATATTTTTAACATTAAAATTATTTATTGAATAACATGCCTTTCAACTGTTAAATTTGGATTAATAACTGTTTACGTAATTTAAATAATTGAATATTTATTATTTTTATTTTTCTACGATGATTTAATATTTTGTAAGAATTTTCCGTTTCTTACTTTTACTGTTTTATTTAATGCATTAGTTTAAAAATAAATAAATAAATAATAAATAAGTTTTAATATGAATTTAAAAAAAACTTAAATTAAATCTAGATTAAAATTAAAATTTAAATTTAAATTAAATTAGTACGTTGTGGTCACCACAAAACTTTCTTCTACATTTTCCTATACAAATTCACTCAGTAACATAAAAAAAAAAAAAAATTACGATTTTTTTTTCCCCAAGTTTTTTTTTCGTTAAAGGTTAAAAAAAAATCGATTACTTTGTTTTAAATTATCACATATTTATAGTTCAACCATTCGTTTTAAAGGCATTGACGAGAACTTTCGAAAGATACCCATCTTGAAATTTTACCACCACCCCCGGGATTACTATCCCCCAGGGGAGGAAACGATGCCCCCACATGCACAAAATTTTTTCCTAATTAACTACTATTATTATGAATAATCCATATTAAATTTACAATCATAGGTTAAGAATAACTCTCATGATGTACATTTATACGAAATTTTGTCCTATACGAAATTTTGTCCATGTTAAAAATTTAGAAAAAAATACGATCACAGCGCCACCTGTTGAGCGATTGATCCCCAAATCTAATCAGCACCAGTTTATGTCAGGGGCCAATTAAATACCAAGTTTGGTTAAATTTAGTTAAAAAAAAAAAAAAAAAAAAAAAAAAAAAAAAAAATACGATTTTTTTTTTCCGTTTTTTTTTTTTCGTTAAAAGTAAAAAAAAAAAAAACACCGATAACTTTGTTTTAAATTATCACAGATTTATAGTTCAACCATTTGTTTTAAAGGTACTGAAGAGACCTTTCGAAAGATACCCATCTTGAAAATTTACTCCCATCTAGGGGGGACTTCCCCCCAGGGGGAGTGGCGATGCTCCTACACATACAAAAAAATTTTTGCCAGTTGACTATCTCTATTATAAATAATTCTTGTAAATTTCATAATGATTACTAAAAAATAATTCTCTTTTTGCACATTTATACAAAATTTTGTCCTATATCACCATGTTAAAAATTTAGAAAAAGCGGGATGGCAACGCAACCTGTAAGACAATTTTTACCAAAAGTTGATAGGCACTAATTTATGTCAAGCTGCAACTACATACCAATTTGTATGAAATTCTGTGCAGTAGTTCCTGAGATACAGTTGCCACAAAATTTTGTCACACACACACGGAGAGACAGACAGACATTCTCTTAAAATGGTCAAATCGTGTTCTACAGCTGTCGAAACGTGTAAATCCATCAAAAAACCCAGGTCGAAAAATTTTACGAATCCAATATTTTCTTCTATTGAATTTAGAAGAAAGTAATAAAATTATTTTTTCAGTGTTATATTTTTGCAGAGTGATAGTTAAAAATGATTCAAATTTGAAATATTTCGCGGATATAAAAAGATTGTTGTAGTTTTCCATGACAGACAAAGCATTTAGAATAGCTATTTAATTTCAGAATTGATATGCAAAATTATCCTTTTAAAATAGAATTCATGGTCAAATATACATAAAATGGATAAAAATAAAAATAAAAATTATTATAATATATTCCGTTTGAAAACGGCGGAATTTTATGAGAATAATTTTAACTATAACTATATAAATAAAACATATTTTTTATGGAATTTCGATTTATATTTTAATATCAGCAAAAAGTTATCAGGCTAAAATTTTAACTATAATCATACAAATAAAACACATTTTTTATGGAAATCCGATTTCTAATTTAACATGAGCGAAAATTAACCAGGCCAAAATTTTATTATATAATCTTATAAATAAAACATTTTTTTTATGGAAATCCAATTTACATTTTAACATGAGCGAAAAATTACCAGGCGAAAATTTTAACAAAATTATAGAAATAAAACATTTTTTTTTTTAAATGAAAATCCAATTTATATTTTAACATGAGCGAAAAGTTACCAGACTAACATTTTAACTATTATATTTCGCTATAATATATTAGTGCTCTGCTAAATGAGCAACCCAATTGGTAGCTGAGCGGCCCTAATCATAAAAAAATGGTATTTTTCACCAACACTACAATTACAGACACAGTCGGTTAAAATTTACGCAGATGAGTTGATTTTTTTTTTTTTTTTTTTTTTTTTCCAAATCAGTGATTTAGTGTCTCAGATATCGATCTGGTAATTAAGTTGGTAAAGCACTGCAGCGATTTGCCCTACTCCGGTTTGAATTTCGGGTTGTTCCTTTTTCAATTGTGCTAACATTAATTCGACCTTTTCATAAAAAATGTATGTGATTTCCTGAGAGTATCACATTTGTACAAAATTTTATTTTTAAAGATGCCATTATTATTGCTTATATATTTATGTATAAATTTAGTACTTACAATTCTCCCAAAATAGTTCATAGAAAGAATCGCAATATATAATGGTTCGCTTAGAATGATATTTTAGCTAAAGTTCTTGTTTAACCGTTGGAGCAATAAATAACGTAAAGTTATAGTGCTATTCTGAAGACCAGCATTTGCAAACCGATAGCTTCTTCAATAACTTTTACGGGAGTTATTGACATCGGTTTTTGTGTTGGTGGATAGTATAGATAAACAAAGCCCTTTTTATATTCAAATTTTCTCTTGAAATGCGTTTCCATTTCAAAAGTATAAGATTTTATTCAGGTTAAAACGTTTCTAATAAATCGATTTACATTTTTATTACAGAATCTTTGAATAAGATTTTTTGTATGAACTTGAATGTATACCAAAAGCAGATTTTGAAAACATTTTCACCAATTTTGTACAAAAAAAGAAAAAAAAAAATCTTTATATTTCTGTACTGATAAGTATAAAGGATTTAAGTCCATATTCTTGATTTTTCAGGAGACGAAAAATAAAGTTCAACTAACTAAAAACAAATCAGAAGAATCGATTAGGAAAAAGGGATTTCGTTGACTTACACCTTTTATGCCATTCAGTGATTGTCAATCTTCATTTAATAACAGGAAAAAATTGAATTAAATATTTTATTCCATACATGAATGCTAAATTTGTGACTTGAGCCTTTTTTTACCAATGAATTTTCTCAAAGACTAAATGACATAGACTTAAATCCTTTATACCAATCGATTGAGATTTTTTTTTCTGAGTCTGACTATGTACTGAACTCAAAATCGACATTTTTGGACTTAAATCTTTTATACTTATCAGTACAGATTTCATGTTTGATTGTGCATAATTTCTTAAAATTTGATTTGTGTCCATAATTTGTCTGAAACATAATGTCTAAAATTACTATTTCTATTATTATTTTGCTTTTATTATTAAGAAAAAAAAAAAGGTTTAAGCAAAACGTTATAAAATATAATTGTAAACAATTTTAATCGTTATCGTCAAAGATGTCTGACATTGTAATTGAGTACATTGTAATGATTTCATCCGAAATGTTACTGATTTCCAAAGTATCGAATTTATGCGCTTTCAGTAACATGGAAATTTTATATGTTGAAGTCGAATATGTTTTACGTCGTCCTAGAGCTACACGATGGGCAAGTAGCGTCGGTCTGAGATTCACCCCAGGGAGTTTATCCGTTGGAAATTTTAGAATAACAGACTATAAACATTTAGAGAAAATCGAAAAATTCACATAACAAATGATCTGTTCTTTTTCATACGATGGTTGCTCACATTTGTAATGATATCCTTCGATCCTTTTAATATATCTAACACAGCATTTTATTTTTTTAGCATTTTATTTTTTTAGTATTTCTTTTTACTTTTTATTTCTATATATAATTTTACTTTTTATTCTATCGAAGTTTCAATATTAATTTTAAATAAGTCTTTTAATTATTTATTCATTTTTATCTTGCCACTAACGTATGTTTGCATATTACTGCTTCCAAGCTGTATACATGCCTAAAATTTCGTGGCCTTATTAATTATAATTCTTAATTATTTAGACAATAGGTGTTGGGTACTCATTTACGGTGTTAGCTTATAAACTTTCATGCACCTTCATTCAGCACCAGTATTTAAGTGTATTTTTTTTTTTTTTTTTTTTTTTTTTTTTTTTTTTTTTTAATAACAATTTAATTCCTGTCTTTTATATGAAAGTGAAAATTCTTTATCGTATTTTATTTTATTTTATTTTATTTTATTATTATTATTTTTTATTTATTTAAATAAAATAAACTGTTTGTGAAGGTAGTATCTTTAAATTTCTTTTTTCAGCCATTTGTTTTATTATTTTATTCGATTAATATATTTGAAACCTTAAATTTACAGTATTTTTTAAGAATGGAAAATTTTTTATATATTTATGTTTTAATACTGCACTTACTATAAAATATTATTAAAATCAACATTAATAATTATCTAATACTTTGCTTAATAACATCATATATTACCTTCAATGTCTAGTATAAAAAATCACTGAAATCAGTCTTTAGAAATAAATAAGTCTTTGTTTAATAACACTAAATAATACATTGAATGTAGCCAAAAAAAATATTGAGAACACTGATTTCAATAAACTGAGGTATGTGTTACTGAGTTTAATAACACAGTAATGCACCTTCAATGATTCAGATTAAAGTTTATTGAAACTAATCATTGGAAATATGTAATGCATTGTTAAATATATCTAATAGGTTGTTAAATTAAATGATTTGAAATATACAATGCATTATTAAGTAACACTCTACTGTACTATCATTGTTTTACGTAGAAATTTATTGAGATCCGTTATTAGAAATGCTTAATGTACTGTTAGATACATGTCATACATTGTTGAAATCAATCATAAAAAAATTTCCATATATTTTTTAATAACATTGCACAAAACTTTTAAAGGTGAATGTCCTATTTTTTTAATCTTACTGCCTGTAGTTTTTGGCTTTTTTGAAGAAGCCAATGCTCATTTTCAATGTAATTAAAAGGCATACCTTAATTTGAAAATAATATTCTGCTCAATTTACCTTTAATATATATATATATTTACTTTAAAACATATCATTGAAATTCCTGTAAACATTTCATTAAGATATTAATACTAATAATAAAAACAATCTATTTTAATACCAAAGGCTGATATTACCTAAGCTAGCAGTAGATTGAAATTATAATTTTTATTTAACTTTTGTACGAAATGAATATTACAATGCGTGTTATATAATTTATATATAATGTTTTTCTTTTTAAAATTAAATTCTTTATTTAAACACATATTATTAGTTATTAAATAAATAAATAAACAGAAGTTAATAGCAAAATTCCATTTTTATTCTTATGTAAATAAATAATCTGTTTTATTACTAAGTAAAATATGTGATAGGTTGATAATTGTTTAGGTTGTTACAATTTTTAATTAGCTTTTGTGCATAATGAGTATTACGAAATTTTTTATATAAATTATATTTCATAATTTTCAATTATAATTCTTATTTTAAACACAACTCATTATAAAGTAAATAATAAATAAATGTAAGTCACTCACAAAGTTTAGTTTTTAATCGCTTATACATAAAAGCATGACTGCTGAAATAGAAAAATATTACTTACCACTTTGAGCATTTTACTTTGATTTGAGCTATTCAAAAGAACTGCTACAAATGGTAGTAATTGGGACGGACCTAACAAATTTATTCACTCGCTTTTAAACAGGATTATTAATACTTAAATCGCAACTTAAATACTAACAAATTAACTTTGCATTAAGGCATTGAAATACAAGCTAAATGCTTTTGTGCTGTATCAGTGAAGCAGAATTAGTCTAGAAGCATTTTTATTGACGTATTTAATTCCCTTTGCAAATAGAGCATTTCATGCATTTTTTGAATTCTTTGTTGCAGGATTCAGAGAAATTTATTAGTATTTAAATGATAAAATCATAATTATAGAATAAAATACCATTTGATTTTAATTAAAGTAGAACTTTAAACGATTAAAAATTTAAGAATCAACGTAGTAGCTTATAATTTAAGTAGAGAATAAGATTAAAGTTTCAATTCCTTTACCGACAGTCTGTAATATAACAGTAATTCCGTTTGGACTTTTTCGTTAGTGCTAACTCTAGTCACTTATCGTCAGTCAATATAGTAATCTTATTATTATTATTTTTTTTTAAGTAAAAATGCAAAACAGTTATAGACTTCAAACATTTTGAATCAATATACCTAAAGTCTGTATACAGGGTGATTGTAATTAAGCACCTTCTGCAAACAGCATCTGGAAGCTGAAACAAGTGAGCGAATTGTTACCAAATTTCGCACCTGTGCTATAATCGAGATGCGTTCAAGAGGATCTTTTGTCCAATAAGTGGTGTTTTGAAAAGGAAAAATAGTTTTTTTTTTTTTTTTTTTTTTTTGGTTAGATATATTATTTTTCCTTGTGAAACGCTTTCTAGTACGCGTTTTTGAACTAGATTTTCTTTTAAATACTTTGAATGGATCCTGTGTATATTCCATATGCCAAATTTGGTGGCAATACCCCCTACTCACTTTAATTGTAAAGTGCTTCTTATATGCCGAAGCTTTCAATTATAATCAGTCTGTAGGCTTGTAGCTCTTACTGCGTTTTCGTGCATTACCGCTGATAACGTTACCCATGAACTTTAATACATCTATATACGTTCTAAAACTTTTCATCCTCCTCATCATTGTCATTATCAATTTAGTCCGCTTGGAAGTGTCATGAAAGAATAATCATTTCATCATTTTTTTGACTAGTAAAATAATTTTTTTCATAGTGCATTTTTTTTTTTTTTTTGTCTGGTGAATCTGTAGATTAAATTAGGGAACTGCTTACGGCGGTTTTCGAAAGAGTTATTAACTGTGGTTGCATGCATGTATTGTAATCTTTTTTTTGTTTCTCTGATGTTCGGGATTCTAAGGTATCTATCTCATGATGGGTACACCTGTGGGGCTAGTTAGCATAGTTACGCAATTATCAAGTCAGTTGGCATAGTTACACTAGCTATGAATAATTATTTGGATACTTTCAAGTCAACACCTTTTGTGAAATATTAACAAAAATTCTTTCGGAATTATCTCGAAATTTTAGAAGCATACAGAACATGTTACGCCTCATATATTTCAGCAAAAGTTTTAACCTGAAAAGAAAAAGGGTCCAGTAAAAAAGGAAACAAAAATAAAAATGTTTTGGATCACCCTCTAAAAAGTAATGCCTGAAATGTGTTTTGGCATGTGAATATGAAGATTCTTCTGATTATGTGAGTAAATTTTTATAAAGCTACCACGCATATTCATGGAGATATAACGTTTTCTTTAAAAAATTGCGAATAAAATTAAACCCCGTACGGTTATAGACCTAGCGCAAAATTATTTTTAGGAAACTTAGCGTACTATATAAGACACAGCATACTTCAATCAGAATGTAAAAATATTAAATATCTTACGAAATAATTTTTTACTGCGCATGTGAAAGATTAAAAAAAATCCCTATATATCTCAAAAAAAAAATATATATATATATATATATATATATTGATTTATACGAGAAATTTTTGCTCTAAAATATATAGTCATACAAATTACTAAAAACCAATTAAAGGGAGGAGGAGCTAATACGTGATTTTAAATAATCCTTTATATCGCAAACACCAACAGCAAAAAAAAGATATATGTGAGATTTTTGCTTTAAAATATAGCTCACACAAATATCTAAAATCCAATTTCCGGAAAGTTAGAAATTCGTTCCAGGTGGGGCGGAAAGGGGGGGGGGGGTATATGGGGCAAAAATGTAGAAATACAGTTAGACCGGTCAAAATTGATACAGATGGGTCTTAGAGACCTGCATGTCTTATGAGAATATTTTTGAAATCGTAAAGTTATTAAGAGGGGCAAACAAAAAAAAAAAAAAAAAAGGGAGTTAAATCATTCAAAATTGGTACATAGAGATTTTGATATCTGCAAATCGATTGCGGATATTTTCGAATTTCTAAAATTTTTAGCAGAGACAGGAAGGAATGAGGGGGGGGGGGCGAATGGGCAAAACAATAGAAATATATTTAGACCTTTCAAAATTGGCTCGTATAGGTTTTTGGAACCTACAAATCAAATGGATATATTTTCAAAAGGGAAAAATTACTAGGATAGACTAGACGGGAAGGAGGGGTAGCGAAGGGGCAAAACTATAGAAATAAGATATAGAGCTTTGAAAATTAGTAGTATTAGGTTTTAAGGCCCGATAAATCGATAGCGGATATTTTCGAAAGTGTAGAATTATTACGAGGGGCGGGAAGGGGGCGGGCGCAGGGGCAAAAAAAAAAAAAAACAATCTGATAGAACGTTGGAAATTAGTATTATTAGGTAAACCCCTAAAAAATGATTGCGGATATATTTGAAAGTGTAAAATAATTAGGAGGGACGAGAATGGTGGCCGAAGGAACACGCGCCATCTGTGTGTGTATATGCTGCGCAGGCAATGGGGGCCCGGACCGATAATTCCACCGATGAAAGAAGAATTATTTTGTATTTCATATTTTTGTTTTTCCCTTACGATAATATAGTGAGTCATTAAAAGTGTCGAACATAAATGCGCGCGCGCAGTGCACAATGGCTTGCGCCACGCATTGGGGACTCGGTGTGACATTTTTTTGAATCAAAATTATTTTTTTCACATGATAAAAATTAATGCACTTTTGAGAATTCATTAATTACAGTGATTCATTTAAAAATAATGACCAGTAAAGTGGGCGTAGCCTGCTAGTAGTTGTATAAATAAATAAAAGTAAGACAACTCGTTAATTAAACAAAAGAGTTATGTTGAAATAACTGTGTTCTTTAATTTAACGCTATTGTCTTCAAACAGTTTAAGCCCATGAAACGTAATGATAAAAAAATTGTTGTTCTGTCCCTGTAAAAATCTATAATCTATAAAATCTATAAATTCACCAAAATCTTTAAAGTTCGTGTGGCGATGACATAACACATATATAAGTTTTCAGCTCAGTCGGATTAGGCGTTTAAATGCTATCGCACTTCAAACAATTTGTGCCCATAATCTACAATGATAGTTTTTCTTTCTGTTCCTGTAAAAAACTATGAGTGTTAGATTTTCTAAAATTCATACAACTCGTGTGACAGTGATCTATAACATGTAAGTAAATTTTCAGTTCAATAGGAGGAGGCGTTTAGATGCTATCACACTTTAAAGAATTTGAGCTCATAGGGCATAATAATAAAGAATTTTTCGTTATGTCTCTGTAAAAATAATGTGAGTGCTAAATTAATAAAAATCTGTAAAGTTTGTGCGACGGGAACTTACAATATGTGTTTAAATTTTCAGCTTAGTCGAATAAGACATAATAGATGCTACCGCACTTAAAAAAATTTTGACCCATAAGCCATAATGATACAGATTTTTTCTTTGTGTCCCTGTAAAAAACTATAAGTGCTAGATTCACCAAAATCAATAGGGTTTGTGTTACGGTCACCTATACTATACATACCAACTTTCAGCTCACTCGAACAAAGCGTTTAGACAGTATTGTGTTCACTTACACACACACTCCCATTCACATACATCACAGTAAATATATCAAAAACAACAACGAACTCGGGTAACGCCAAAACGTAAGAACACTATACGGGGTTAGTTGGCATAGTTAAAAGTTTTTAGGAAATGTGTTTTAGAGATCTTGTAAACAAGGCTGTCTCAATATGTTGTGTAATATAACATATATATATATATATATATATATATATATATATAGTGTCTTCTAGTATTTAACTTATTTAACTTGTCTTACATGATTTTTTAGCCAAAGTGTTAAGCTTTGTGATGCATTCACTGGAATTTCTTTAGGCATTGCATCAAAGGAAAAAAGGAAAAGTAAAAAATCAAAAAACAAAAAACAAAAAACAAAATATCTGACAACTAACCCCGGTGTCCCCTTTTCAATATCAGTATCGTTAAAAATGACATTTAAAAAATAAAACAATTATCTCTTTTCTTTAAAATTTAGAGTGTAATGTTCTAGATTAAATTAATAGCAGCTACTAAACAGATATCGGCTGTATATATTTATGCATAACTGTCGTTAGTTTTACACAAAGTATTTTGAACATCCTTGTCTCTTCTCTGTAAAAGTAGCTCCTAGTTTAACTTTTACAGTACAATGCAGTTTTTCTGTTGTATATTTATAAATTTATTTGATTCATTCCAAAAGACATGAAATACTTTAGTTTAAAATCAATCTTTTTTATTTGATGAAAGAAAAGACCACTTTTTTCAGCAAAACTTTGTAATATTCTGAGAAGTTGAAGAAAATACAATGTAAAAAATTTTTTTGTTTTTGGTGTGTTACACAATGATATTGAGGCAGCCTACTTGCCACAACTATGAAGAGCAATGTTACGAGATGTAACTGTGTAAAATTACACGTTATGCTACGGTTACATAGGTACAGCTGATAACATTTCTCTATATGACTGCAGTATTTCTCTATGTGATAATGTGCATCAGTATTGTTGTGTAATATTACACTAAATTTTTTACAGTATAGTTTTACATAGTTAGCTTTCAAGCTAGTCTAAAGCAATCTTTAAATTCTAAAAAAATATTTATAATATAATACATTTTTTTTTCTTATCTGATAAAAAAGAAGAAAAAAACCCTCTTTAATGTGAAATGTGTATACAGAAATAGATGTTTCTATATTAACAATATAAAAGGAGTAAAATTTTTCAAAAGCTGAAAATCATTAGGTTCGTAATTGACAGATTTTGAATATAAATTTAAAATTTCTTAAAATCAAATTTGTAACTTTACAAGATCATGAAACAATAACGATTTTAATCTATCATTTTCACGTGCATATGTCGTTAATTTAAAAAGAAAAAGAAAATTTTCAGCTAAAAAATGTTAAGTATAAATATTTATGATTTATATAAAATTCCTCAGAAATATTTAAAAACCAAAGCATTTTAAATTCAAGCTTATGTTATTATTATTTAATACAATCTTTTCAGTCCATTTTACGTTATTTCGGTTAAAAACTTTATATTTTTTCACACACTGGTAAAAAAAAATCTGGAGTGACCCCAGTCGACCTTACGAACATTCAGTAGTTAACGTTTTTGTAGATAAAGTAAAGTAAGAGGAGTTCTTAAATAAACAAAAGAGAGAAAATTGTAATAGGATGTTTGAGTATTTTTCTCCATATAGTACATGATGTTTAATTTAACGCCATTGAGCTTTGAGCCATTAGATCATTATGATAAAGGATTTTTCGTTGTGTCCCAGTAAATCACAAAAATGCTTATAATTAGTGCATCAGTGACTTATAATATTTATATAAATTTATAGCTCTATCGGATAAGTCATTTAGACGCTACCGCATTTTAAAGTTTGAATCCATATGCCACAATGATAAAGAAATTTGCATTTTGTCCCTCAAAAAAAGAATCATTAAGTGCTAGATTCTCTAAACTTCATAATGTTTGTGTGACGGTGACGTATAACATGTATATAAATTTTCAGTTCATTTGAATAAGGCGTTAAGTCGCTGTCGCACTTTAAATAATTTGAGCCTATAGGTCTTAATGATGAAGAATTTTTATTTGTGTCCCTGTAAAACTCTGTAACTGCTACAGTCACCAAAATCTATACAATTTGTATGATAGTGACCTAGAACATGTATACACATTTTCAACTCAAACGGGTGAGGCATATAGATGCTATCGCGTTTTAAATGTTTTCAACCCATAGGCCATAATGATACAGAATTATTTGTTGTGTCCCTGTAAAAAAACTATAAATGCTAGATTCACCAAAACCTATACAGATCGTGAAACTGTGACTTACAATATGTGTATTTTTTTTTTTTTTTGTTCAATTGAATAAGGCGTTTACACGCTATCGCACTTTTTAAAATTTGGTCCCATAGGCCATAATGATAAAAAAAAAAAAGAAAAAAAAATATTTTTGTTCCCTGTAAAAAAATTATAAGTGCTAGATTCACCAAAATATATACAGTTCGTGACACTGTGACTTACAACAAAAAGTATAATTTTTTTGCTCTATTTAATAAGGCGTTTAGACGCTACCGCACTTTTAAGATTTTGGTCCCATATCCCATAATGATAAAGAATTTTTCTTGGTGTCCCTGTGAAAAAACTATAAGAGCTAGATTCAACAAAATCAATAGAGTTCGTGCTTACAATATACGTACCAACCTCAGCTCATTCGAGTGAAGCGTTCAGACGCTAGCGTGTTCACTCACACAAATACACACTTACATACAGTCGGTAACAAAAGTCTTCGAAAACTAGCAAAAATTCCTATATAAAAAAAAAGTACACTTAATACAGTTTTGCTAAGTAAATCCTTGTCGAATCCTGTTTTTAGACTGACTAAGAACAGGATTCGACAAGGATTTATTTAACAAAACTGCATTAAGTGTACTTTTTTATATATAGGAATTTTTGCTAGTGTTCGGAGACTTTTGTTACCGACTGTACATGCACATACATACATCATTGTAAAAATTATGAAAACGTACTCAGGGGACCTCAAAACGTATATAAACAGCAAAATCTGAAATTCGGATTTTTGACATGATTGCAATACTTTCCTTACACATGCATGTTCGGAAAGTAAAAAAAAATGTAAACAAGCTAAAGGAAATTAACAGCTTTAAACGTGCGTTTAATTTGGAAATTTTTATAGCCAGAAAAAACTTGCTTTACTAAAATTAAATACAAATTTTATATTTTAAAATATCATTTACTCACCACTTATCTATTTATCAGAAATAATTCAAAAGCTTTGATCTTTAAATTAAAGTTTACTTTGTTATTATTTGATATAATCTTTCCAATCCAATCTACATGTTTTTCGATTAAAAACTTTATATATATATATATATATATTTTTTTTTTCACGCACAGAAAAAAAAGTAAAGGAAATTAAAAGAAAATAACTGCCTTAAATTAATGTGGCATACAATAATTTGGAAAATATTATATGCCAGAATAAATTGTTTCATTTTATGTTAAATACAAATTTTACATTTTAAATTATGAAATAATTGGACAACAATAAAATAAAAATTCTATCCAAATTTTATATTTACCTAATTGCGGACAGTGTATGTAATGAAAGTTTCTAAAATACATCATATCTAAAAAATAATTCAGTAAAAAATTTCAATTAATCTTTTTAAATATAGTGAGATTATTTCTAAAGTGTCAGCTATGAACGTAAATGTCCTAAATGATTTCAATAAATTTTAATATCGGAATGACGAAAGTCTGTAATCCGCGATTATGTTGTAATGCACTGAACTGTATCATATAGTGCTTGTTGGAGAAAGTTCTGCCAAATTAGTGATACCTCATGCGTAACTTAAGATTGTATATAATACTTTAGAGTATTTATAACAGACAGTCTGAACAAAAAAATAACCTAAACAGAGTATAATATAAAGACTTTTCTTATTACAATTCTTTAATAATTACGCAATATTGACAGTTTAAGTATCCGCAATGTAGTTTTTAGTAATAAATTAAGCTTGTTTCATATTAGATATTTTCATGAAAAATTACTTCATTTAAAAAGTAAAATTCATTCATTCTATTTCAGCGTTGTAGAAATTTTTAGTAATTCATCATGAATCAAGCATAAGGTAATGCTCGGTGAGTTTGCGCACAATGCAACAGAATAATATAAAAAAAAATCCAATTATTAATCTTTTGGTGCACAATTACTCAATAATTTTGGATTCATTCGTTTTTTAACAATGTCCATTTCTATTTTATTGTTATACTTTAGTTTTTTGCAATAGCTGTAATTAAATCAAAAGAGATATTTTGTGTCATCTCTCCTTACAAGGTTGTTGTGAATGAGCACACGGAAAGAGAGACTGTTATCAATAAAAACTAGAATTAAATTTCTAACAACACTGAGAAAAATTTCTGTAACTGACATCTAGAATCTAAATTGTGGCTCTAGAAAAATAGTTCCATGTCATCCTTATAAATTCTAGCCCCCTTGGAAAGCGAGTTCTAAATCTCCTATTAGAATTCTAGAGCGTTTGCCTATACTCTCGCAGACAAAGTTTCTCAAAAATCTCTGCAAATGAATGATACTACAAGAGGCGGCTGACTATTATCTTGGTTTATTACAAATTCTAAAAAATCAAGCGAGAATTTCTCGCAATATAAATGATTTAGAATATTTAGAGTATTCAAAATATTGTTTCACCATCTAGAAATGTGTACACTAGAAATTCTCGATAATTTCGTCTATTCAGTTTGTTGGCGTGCCTTATGCGCATAGCTCGGAAATCTATATTTTTAGTTAAGGGATTTAGAAAATAGACTCTTATTCCTTCTAGACAAAGGAGGTGTATTTTTTTTTTCTCTGTGAATAACAAATGTGCTTTGAATGCCATTGTTCATTGTTGGAAGATTTTTTAAACAAATGTTATTGCATTAGGAATGAATATTTCAAATTAATAATTGAATAATCAGAAAAAAAATTAAAAGTATTAAAAATTTTAATTAAAGAAAATTTTAAGGTTCATAAAAAACAAACCAATATAAAATTGATTATTATAATATGTGTTATATAGTAACATTAGATTACTATGTAATACAATTATCTTCAGATAGATACTTCCTCTTTTCAATTTCAATGTTTTCTTATTTTCTGACCTAGCTGTCATTATGCACAATGAAAATATTTATTGTTAATCTAAAATCTAAACTAATGCCGTATTTTTTAGTTTAATCTGGTAATTGGTTCAAAAAACATTAAATAAAGCATTACTTTAATTTTTTAATTTATTTTAAAGGCAAAACAAATTTATTTGAAAGAAAAAAATATATATGCAATTTTTTTTTTTTTTTTTTTTTTTTTGTGACATAAAAAAAAATACTTTTATTTTTATGTCGGTGAAAAAATAATATGTTATTATTTTCTTTTACTTAAATTAAGGTACAAAATTGTTTTATATTATTTATTAATTTTACGCTTTCTATATATTTAGACAAATTATTATTTTTCTTTTTTCCCATTCACATCAAGTTAAATAATATATATATATATTTTAATTGAGAAAAACCGTGTTAAAGAAATGAAACACCTTCAGTGTAGGACTTCTTCGAAGAAATTTGAAATTTGTCACCAAAGTAGATCAGACGTTTCTCACTAGGCTCTTTACTTTCTCAGGTGTGATAGCCATTTTCATTCCTCAACAAAATGGAAAGAAAAATGTAAAATTCGTGAAGGGAGTCCTATACATAAGTAGCACCAAGAAAGACCTTCTAAACGCCTGTGTAAACGACATGATTATAACGTTTTCACTGTTACTGTAGGCCTTTCTATTGTAGAACAGACTAAAATTAAATCCTATTTTGTCGAATTGAATTCTGTTTTTCATGGAATTTTATATCTATTATTACAAAACGAAAACAAGCGACTGCTGTTAATGTGTCAAATAAAGTACTTTTTTCCTTGCACCGGCTGTGACGTCATACTTTGTTTTTCGTATTTTTCTCTTAAACTATGTATCGTACAGGTGCTTCTCTGGGCATTTTTTATGTACTCCCAACGAGGAATCTGGCTGTGCAGATTTTGGGTGTTATTTATGAGACAACTTGTATATACTATCTACGAATAAGTATTTGGACACTTTCAAATTTAAACGTTTTATCAAATATCTACAAAAGTTCTTAAGAAATCACGTTGAAACTTTGGTAGTGCAAAGAACATCTTATACCGCATATAATTCAGCAAAAGTTGTGTCATGAAGAGGAAAAGGGGAAAAGAAAAAAATTTAACAAAAAATAAAATGTATTGGATCATCGTGTAAAAAGTAATGCTTCAAATGTATTTAAGCTGCATGTGATTATGAAGATTTTTCTCATTACCTGTATAAATTTTCGTGAGATTACAATATATATTCATTGGGATATAACGGTTAAAAAAACAACAAGAAAAATCCACAATTTTAATTATAACACATAAGGTATTAGACACAATGAAAAACTATATTTAGAAAATTTACTATACTACATTAAACAGCATACTGCAATCAGATAGCAAAATTGTTCAATATCTTACGAAATATAGGTATGTTAACGGTATAGGTATATACGAAATATAGGTATTTAACATTTTTGCATTCTGATTGCAGTGTCTAATGCAGCATGCCAAATTTCCTAAGAATAGCTTTGCACTGGGTCTAATACCCAATGTGTTTTAATTAAAAAAGTGGATTTTTTTTTTTAATTAAAAAAAAAAAAAAAAAAAAAAAAAAAGAGAAGAAAAACTTATATCTCTGTGAGTGTATGAGGAAACCTCATAAAAATTTATACAGATAATGAGAAATATCTTCATAATTGCATGCTACAGCCAAAACGCGTTGAAAGGATTACTTTTTACAGGGTAACGCAAAACATTTTGATTATTCTTTATTTTTTTTATAGTCCCCTTTTCCTTTTCAGGGAAAAACTTTTGCTGAAGCCTATGAAGTGCAACATGTTCTTTATATACCTAAAGTTTCAAGATGATTCCTAAAGATTTTTTTCTAGATATTTGACAAAACGTCTAAGTTCGAAAGTGTACAAATACTTATTGGTAGATAGTGTATAAAAAGGAAGTATTGGATTCATGAAATTTTTCGACGTCCGGTTTTTAATTGATTTACGTGTTTTATGATGTCCTGAATAAGAATTGACCCTTTTTAGAAAATGTCCATATGTCTGTGTGTGTGTATTAGTGAGTGTATATTACAAAATTTGTGGGTTTCATATCTCACGAGTCACTGAAAGAAATTTAACCAAACTTAATACTTCGTTGGATCTTGTCCAAAACTACAGATGGTTACATTTTGGGATCAATCGCTCAACAGGTGGCGTAGTAATCCAAGTTTTTCCTACTTTTTAACATGGCAGTATAGGACAAAATTTTGCATCAATTTAAATAAAGAGAGTTATATTTAACGAATGATTGAAAAATTAATGTAAATAATTGATTACCATAGTAATAAACTAGGAAGAAAATTGTGTGCATGTAGGAGAATCGCTCCAAGTCTCTCTGCAACTAACTAGTAGATTATTAACTGTTATTAACTAGTCGATTTTTACATATGCATTTCTAAATTGAATTCTTCTTACAAGTTCAAATTACTAAACCTTCGTTTACATGATATTTAGTATAAATTGCTTCATTTTTCAAGTAAAAACATCTCCAAGCTAATTTAATAATGGCATAGTAATCCTATAATTCAAATTGTATAAACACATGTCTATTTATATATTTGTATTATTGATTCCTTGTGACGTACTTGAATTTTACATATTTATTATTATTATTATCTGAATTTATTTATTACTGCAAATTAAAAAATAAAAAAAAAAATATCTGTAAATTGTCTAAGGAATTTATTATGTTTAATTTTTTATTTGAATCCATGAACGAATTTTCTAAATATTTAAATTTCAACACTTTTTCACACACCGAAAAATCAATACAAACACTACCACTTTCGAAAGGATGAGACATGTCTTTTTCAGGTGCAGAAAACAGGTGCTACTAGCTTTGAGGAAAGTACGTTCTTTTTGTACAAGAAGCAGAAAAAAAAAAAAAAAAAAAAAAAAAAAAGGTTTTTTCGAAACCGGTAGTGCTTGTATTGATTTTATAGTTGTGGAAAAGTGTTAAACTTTAAATACTTATTGTGTACCAGTTCTTAATTGAATCTTTCAAAATTATTCAAAAAACGGGCAAAATTTTATTTCCTTTGCCTCAATAAATTGTTGCAATTGTAACAATTTATTTTTTTCCATTGAATTATTTTTTTCATTATTTTATTCAGTTTTATGCAAGCAACGAAACATGAAAACCATGGATAAAATTACTCTATTCCTATATTTCATTTTAGCTATGACACCAGTTTTGATTGAGTTTTGAGAGACTGGGACTCTTATTATTAAGAATACTAATTATTAGTTAAAATTACCTTAATTAACATCAAAAATTGCGGAAATCTGCGGTCTCTTCAAGGTATCTATAGCTTTATGAAAACACTGATTTAGTAAACATAATTTTTTTTTAAAGTTATGGGTTCTTTTTTAACAAAATATTTCGTCATAATACAAATGAAATTACTACAAGAATTAAATAAAAAAAATAAAATGATAAAATGATTAAAAAAAAAAAAAAAATCCAGGCTTTCCTGTAGTTATTGTGAAATTATATATATATGCATCTTGTTTAGGAAAAAAATGCAGTTTGCTTTATATATAGGTTAATTATTTAAGTATATAACTCTTCTAATATTATCACTCAATAATTTTTGTTACTGCTGCACAGCATTGGTATTCTTGTCGTTGTCGCATAATCTGCGATTAAGAAAAATAAATAAAATTAAAATTAAAAATTTACATAGAAAGCTTGCATTTTGAAAATCTTTTCTACTTGTTATTTTCTCCTATATATATAAGAAAAAAGTATTTGATTCATAAAATTTTTGTCAGCCGGTTTTCAAGAGATTTTCAAGTTTTGAGATATCCTGAACATGATTTGATCATTTCTAAAAAATGTCTGTATTTCTAATAAATGTCTGTCTTTCACTCTGTTTGTATGTGTGTATAAATTTTGTGGACGCCGTATCTTATGAAGCATTCAACGAATTTTTACAAAACTTGGTATTATTTCGACTTTGACCTAAACTGGGGCTGATTACATTTTAGGATAAATATCTGAACAGGTGACGCTGTCATCCCATTTTTAAAAGAAATTTTAACATGGTAGTATATGACAAAATTTCATGTAAATGTGCAAATGAGCAATTGAGGCGAGGGGAAACGATCCCTGGGATGTAAATTTTTCATATCGGTATTTTTGAAAAGAACTCATCAATTCCTTTAAAATGAATGGTTGAACCAATGAATATTTTTTTCATTTTTAACAGAAAAAAAAAGAGGATGGAGAAACAAAAGCACATTTTTCTGAGATAATTTCTGATTTGCATAAAAGTAATTTTATTTAGTCATTTAGTATTATACTTCTCTGAGATAAAAATCATCTGCAATCATCATGAATTTAAATTTAGTAAACAATTGTAATAATAAATAACTTGTACTGTGTGTGTTTTTTTTTTTGGGGGGGGGGGGATGTAGAAGAAAGTACCGTGATGGCTACAGCATACTAGTTTTTGTTTTCACATTTGAATTCAATTTTGTTGAAATGCTGTTTTAATTGTTTGTTATTATTATTATTATTTTACCGTTTAACGTAACAAAAAGACATACCTTATTGCAGTTAAAGATTGGGTGTTCTGTTTTAATCTTTAAGTATCTAAAATTAAGATTTAGCTTTTGACCAATTCTTAGTCCAAAATGTCTATATTTATAATTTTACATAGAATTAGTCTGTATTAATAAGTTTACTAGAAATGCTTGATAATCTTAATATGATTTTCCAAGTTACACCAATTAAATGATGATGTCAAACTTTTTATAACATCTTTTTGTGCGAATAATCTGTAAACTGAAATGAACTGTAATTTTACTGTTCTGTGTTATACACATACACATGTGAAAACAAAAGTATTTAATTTGTTGTATAATGGCAAAACATGAATGAATGCTTTGTGAATTTATAATACATCGTGATAATCAGCAGTGCGGTACTAAGACTTCCAAGTTTAATTTCTAGATAAAGTTGAAAGGGAAAGAGGATGAGTGAGACTGAAAGATGTTGCAGATAACATTGCGCTGAAAAAAAAAAAAAAAAAAAAAATCGAGCCCTGATACCATTTTTGTTGATTCTTATGTAAAATTACCTACTGAATCCGAATATGACTCTCATTTTTCGAAATCACCCCTCATTTTCTCGGGACGACACCCCCGGCCCCAATATTTATCACATTTCGGTAATTTTAGGCCATGAATTTGATTTGGAGAATGGAAAAGAATTAATTTTACGCTTATAAACAATATATATATAGATATATATATATGTAATGTGTAATAAATAATAATAATAATTGATTAATAAAGTACGTAATATATAATTTCAATAGCAACCACCGCCCTTAATTTTCCCTTTGCTGCAGATGTTCCTGTTATAGAATTTTCCAACTCTGTGACCCTTCAGAAGATATTGAACAATTAAAATAATCCCCCCCCCTACAAATCAAATTTATAGCCATAAAATTATTGAAAAGTGATAAAAATAGGGGGGCGTCCCCAAAAAACGGTGAGTGATAGGGCAAAATGGGCGTCATATTCGGATTCAGGAGGTCATTTTACATAGGAATTGGCAAAAAATGGTGTTGGGGCCGATTTTCATGCAGAGCAGTGTAATTCTTCATTAAAATAAGTAAACACATGTATTTACTTTCTATTATTAAATACTCTTTTGGAGACAGTTAATTCATGAAATTAAATTCCGCTATTTAAAATTGTATGCCGCTATTTGTATATTATACTCGGCTTAGTCAAAATTTTGACATTATATATTTACGTTGTCAATCAAATTCTAAAAATTCAAATACCCGAAAAAAAAAAAGTAAATAAATAAATAAGAAACCCTTGTCTGTTGTGGCCGTTACATAAAATTCTTCTACAATTTCCGTAATAAATACACGCAATATAAATTATTTATTCAAAATAATTTGTATGATGAACGCATGTAATTTTCATCTGAACGAAGTATAACGCTAAATACCGGAAGAAAGCCAATTTTGTGCTCTATGGACTAAATCTAATTATATTTCTTTCTTTTCCTCTAATTAAAAAATAAATAAATAAATAAATAAAGATAAAGTTATTTTAAATTGCCCCAGATTTATGGCTCAACCATTCGTTTTAAAGATAATAACGAGATCTTTTGAAAAAATAGGAATATTAAAAATGAAAATTTATGATCCTCGAAGGGATGGTCCCTCCTAAGACGGGAGCAACACTTCTACCTCTAAAAAAATCATAGTTGACTATTACTCTTATAAATAAGTCTTTTGAATTTGACAATGGTTCTCTAAAAATAAATCTCTTTGTACATTTATTCGAAATTTAGTCTATGTTAATGTGCAACTACACATTAATTTATATGGAATTCTGTGCAGTATTTTTTGAGATAGAGGGGGCAAAAAATTTTTGTCACACGAACAAACTGACACACGTTTTCTAAAAGTGCTCAGATAGTGTTCTGCACTTCTAAAAAAATATACACTCTGTAAAAAAAAAAAAAAAAAAAAAAAAAAAAAAAAACCTAGAAGAAATTTGCAAAATTTGACAATTTTTACTAAACCAATAAATAATTTCTTCTGTTGAATATAAAAGAAAGTATAGAGATATCATGGATCTTTAGCTATGTCAAAATAGTTTCTGATGTAGGTTTATACATTTTGCCATTATAAAAAAAGTTAAACACACATGTTTTCACGCGTGTATTTTTAAATGCCCATACATATACACATATGTAAATATTTTGTAATATATGATTAATTTAATGGAATGTTCGTGAAGTGTTCAATGTTTCAGAGTAAAATATACCCATGTATTTTTACTATAATAATAATGTTTAAAACGCAAAAATTAATTTCTATGAAATTATAGCAAAGTTACAATAAATATATTTTTTATTATTATTTGTACATTTAAAACAGTTTTTAAACAAACCGTAATAAAAGTCTTTGCAATATATCACATGCTGGAAGGCTGAGAAGAAATCCTGCAAATAAATGCACATATAAGTTACAATGTATAGAAAAATTTTATAAAATCATAACATTACAAAATAATTTTTCAAATAAAAATTTACTTTTTAAGTTTCATATTCCCAAGGAATGCTTTTAACGCACAAATTATATTTTTTTTTTACATAGACTCATAGTCGCACTTAAAAATTGATACTACGATACTTTATGTGTGTAGTGAGTTTTCCACAAATAAATAAATAAATAAACCTAGTTCACAAAATCAATTTAATCAAATAAACAGCTTTTTTTTTTTTTTTTTTTTGTCTGTATGAAAACGCACATTTTTTGTAAGAAGGGACACTAATATTAAATTTCTTTCATACAAGTGAGATCAAATTAATAGACGACAATTACTTCAACACTGAATCTGAATTTAAATTTTCGAGGAAGAGTTGGATCGAGTTGAATGGGTTTTAACGCGTACTAGTGCTGCACTATTTGAAATTGGCAATGGTATGGGATTCACCCCTAATGATGGTCCGAACCCATGTAATCACAATTTTTATCCTCTACTGAACCCTCTTCAGTAGGTCTTTCAGTGGACTCCGCTTCATTGACCTCCAAATTTCCGAAGAAGATTTTTTATTAGGTTTTTTTTTTTTTTTTTTTTTTTTTTTTTTTAATGACTTTAAGCTTTTTTTTTTTTTTTTTTTTTTTTTTAATGACTTTAAGCTTTTTTTTTTCCATTTTACAAATTTTTAGGTCAATAAAGTACTAATCATCACCATAAGTCTATGATTTTTTATTTTATTTTATTATTATTATTATTATTTGTGAGTGTGTGTGTGTGTAAGAACTGTAAATCCTACTGTTTCTGTTTTCTTCTGGCTAAAAAACTTTTTTCAGTGTAAATAAGAAGGCTTGCAAACACATAGCGGTATTTGAAAATACTGATATTGATATGAGAAACAAACATGAAATGGAAGATTTGTATAATAAAATAAAGAAATGTAAATCCAGATAAATACTTCAGTTTTACTAATTCTGCTTAAAATTAGCAAATGAGTTTTAAATTTTTCTTTCCTACAGCTGAACAAGTATTTTAAAGGAACATCTGAAAATTAGTATCACTAAAGTAAGTTATATATCTGTTACGTAAATAGTAGAACTGATATTTAAAATAAAACAATTGCTTTCAAAGACTATTTAAATGACACAATTGAAAATTTCGTGTCCTGTTCAATTTTTCAGACCACATAAGCTCGTGATAAATGTTATGCTGAAATAAATAGCAGTATATGAAATTCTATATGTTTCAGATTGCTTTATATTAAAAAAAGAAAAAAAATTAAAGAAATAACTAAAAAAGGAATAACACGGATATTTAATTATCTCTTTCAAAAAAAAAAAAAAAAAAAAAGATTAAAAATTACAGTAATCTTATTTTCCTCTCAGATATGTTGCACAATGAAACTGAATTGCTAATTGTTTAATTCATTTTATTTAAAAATTATCTATAATTTAATAAGCTTCAGAATCTAGTCAATGAGCTTCAAAACATAATAACATTCGTATGATAAAATTCAACGTATACGTTACCTTTATTAATAGCCATAGCCATACTGATAGCCATTGTATCCGTTATTGTAACCAAGGCCATAACCTCCATTACTGTAACCAAGGCCATAACCTCCATTGTTACCAAGTCCGTAGTCTCCATATCCAGCACCATACCCGCTGTATCCATTGCTTATCCCTCCAAGACCATATCCGCCATATCCTAATCCATAGACTCCATAGCCGAGACCGTAACCTCCATATCCATGTCCTTGATCTTTGTAAAAGTATCTTGTACTAATTCCATGACCATGTCCGTGCTTACTGTAATGATGTATGACATCTTGATGGCTAGCATAAGCGCAGGCTGCTAAAGCCAAAATAAGAAGCTGAAAGAGAAAATACCATGTTATAAATTTTAACCAATATTACCGCTATCAACAGTATTTTCTAATTTTATTTTACTTTGATTTTTGTGCACATTTTTAGCATATAAATTTACATTTAAATAAAATTATAAATTAATTTATAAATCTTACAGATATTACAGTTAAATAAAATAGATAAACTAAACAAAACAGAGCTTAGTTTGAATTCAGAACTAAATAAACATTACGATTTTAAATTTTCAAACAGATTTTTATGTTTAAAATCCATAAATTTTATTATTTTATTATTTATTTTTTTATTTATCCCCTCCCCCTTTTTTCCCCTTCCTTTTCCGTTTCTCTCTCTCTCTCTCTCTCTTTTTTAATTCAGAATCATTTATATTAAGATTTCTCAGTCGATAAGCCTTAAAAAAAAAAAAAAAAAAAAAAAAAAATGCTAAATCTTTTTAATAAAAAAGTACTTGTCCTATCTTCAGTAACACTTTTAAATAAAATGAGCTACCTCACAGTACAACTATCAATATATATATATATATATATATAAACACTATATATATATATATAAACACGATTAGAGATAACAGATAAAGATACAAACATAACTTTATGAATCTTTTACACTTAATTTTTTATTCATTTAAACAGTAAAATATAGCACAGAAAGGATTTTTTCAATTATTCATTTACTTTAAATTAAATATAATAGCATTTTTTTTTCATTTTATAGTAGAATAAATAAATAAATAAAATAAATACTTAATTATTTTTCTCTTTCATTCCAACATATATTTTAAATGAAAATGTAATTTTACCGTGTAAATGTTACCATGCTTTATTTGCACTTTAAAAGTAGAACGGCTGAGAAACGGTGTTTAAATTAATGTGGAAATTTTTCTGAGAAATGCAAAATTAAATGCAAAATGTTATAAAAATATTAATCTTTAAACTTTGCTTCTTATTTTTATTTTTATTTTTATTTATTTATTTTTTTTTTTTATGGGGATCTTTGGCATTTAAGACTAAAAAATATTTTTAAAAGTTAATTTATCAGTGTATGTACAAAGTAATACCTAAATATATTACTCCTTCCTACCCACTAACCTTCGACAGTTGCATTATATACCCTGTCAATAGGGCTGGATTATTTATCAATATATCCGTAAGTATCGATATTTTTTTAATATCCCGATAACAATATTTAAGATCTAGCTCCTCCAATATATCCCTTTAACGATATTGCACCCGAGTGAACGAAACTCGAGCGAATGAAACCCGATCAGCCAACATACAACAGCTAACGAGAGCGAAACCGGAAGAAAAAAAGCGCCGAATATCTGATTTTAATACTCATTTTCTACTTTCCTCTAATTACTCACTGATAAACTAGAAAAAATAGCCCCACGCCAAACGATTTCTATTGCAACACATATACATATACTTCCTCATCCTTCATAAACTCAAATCTAAACATCACTGCTTTAAAAAGGCCACCGCGTAAAAAAAAAAATAAATAAATAAATAATAATAATAAAAAAAAAATATTTATTGAAAGCCATCTGCTTTGATTATCCCGTGAATAAGCTGACTTCGTTCAAGGTCACGGTTCTACCCCTTCAGAAAAAATTCATCAGACATACTCCAATATCACAATACCTATAATCAGCAGGTTTTGATATTAGTCGAAACGATATATCCCTATCCGAGATATCTATTATGGGTTCTGATATATTACACTATACTGATTTCCCAGATTCCCACTCTACATTCATGCATATCGTAGGTGATGGAAACCACAGAAAAGGCAATATGACGAATGAAAACAATATCTTCTGTTTTAGCTCCTTTCCTGCTATTGGTTCATTGATATCGGTCTATTTCAAAGTGTCGATATAAAATGGCCAATAACATGCTTCAACATGTGTTTAATAAAGATCATCAAAGCCGAACTGATACAGTGATGCCAGATTGGGGATTTTGTCCCCATTTTAGGGAGTTTTGAGGCTTCTGGGGACAATTTTGGAGACCAAATGCTTGTGGGGACTTTTTTGGGGAATTCTAAAATTTTTGGGGACAAATCTGGGGCGTTTTTCAACTTTCTGTCAATGTTGGTAGCGTAATGATTTATCCCTATATCTAGAGACTTTCAATAGCTTTATTGTTATTTGGGGATTTTTTCAAAAATTGCCTTCATTTGGGGAAAAATCTGAGCTTAAATCATAGAAAAATCTGCTTGATATTTTTTTTTTTTTTGAAAAAATTTTTATTTTCCCTTTTTAGTAGAAATCAAGTTGGGGATTTTTTCGGGAAAAAAAAAAAAAAAAAAACCGTGATTTGGGGAAATTTGAAGACTTGTTTGGGGAAATAATTTTCGACCATCTGGCGTCACTGAACTGATATCTACTAGAAGAGTTTTTTTGCAAATTTTCTTAGCGTTTAATAAAAAACTTCTGAAAATATAAGCAATTATGGAATGTATTTTTTTTAATATTATTTTATTATTATTAAATATTTCGATAAAATATTTTTTTTATTAAGACTGTACATCAGTCAGATAGCTTCCTTTCTCCTTTCCCATGTTATCCAATGGGATTTTCGTTGCTTCGTTTTATAAAAATATCTTATTCAAAAATGAAGTTTTTCAAATTCTGTTTTTTGAATATTACTCTTTGAACGGGTCGCCTTTTAGCTTAGTGAGCAATTTTTCGAAAAAATTAATTTCAATATTTTATTTCAATAAGAAAATTATGGACTCTAAGTGTGGATCTCTAAGTAAAATATTTAAATTTATTTTTTCGAAAAATTGCTCACTAAGCTAAAAGACGACCTGTTCAAAGAGTAATATTCAAAAAACAGAATTCGAAAAAGTTCATTTTTGAATAAAATATTTTTATGAAACGAAGCGACAAAAATCCTATTGGATAACATGGGAAGGGAGAAAGGGTGCTATCTAACTGATGTAAAATAAAGTTTTATCGTCAGTAATTTTACAGTGACAGTTTCTTTATAGAATTATATAATATTGAATAGTTTATTACTTTTTTTTATGTAGCATTTATATTTCTCTTTCCATTTATTTATTTATTTATTTTATTTTTAAAGCCGTACATGTTAAATAAAATTGGTTTAAATGCAAAATGAGTTACTTTAAGTAACAAAATGAAACTTCAACATAATTTTGTTTAAATAATATAATTTTTATACTGACAATGTATACATAAATACACACACACACACACACACAGACACACACACACATTATAATATGTAATTCAAATTTCAATTACTGTGAAACTATTACGAATGTGAATTGAACATATATATTTAAAAGATATTGTAATGATTTGGTAAGAGGATACGAAAATAAAAATGACAAATAACTGACATTTAGGATGCATATAAGAGTTTTAAGTAAAAAATATTACTTTCTACAACCAAAAAAAGGTGTATTTAATGGCAATTCTGAACTATTTATAATGGCAATTCTGAACTAATTAAAATGATTTTCATTTTTATTTAATACCTGCATCTTAAGACAATTTTTCTGAAGCTTTATTTTTAGTAGAATTATGAATTTTGATATACTTGGTACAAATAAAACACAGATCGCATATTAGCTGTGTTAAAATATGATTTTAAAATAATTAAAGCTTAAAATGGGAAGAATGGAGGATAAACTATACAGAGGTATACTAAAAAGCAATAGTATAAGTTATAAGAAACACAAAACATTAATTCACTTTTTATGATTTTTTTTTTTTTATGATAAAGTTATGGTAGTAATATACCAGAAAATACATGGAAAGCACTCTATACTTGTATACTTTAAAATTCGTGTGCATATGTCTTTAAAAAATAACAAATGTCTATTTTTTTCTGCCTTGAAAGAAATATCGCAATATATCGCTAATATCGATATTAACTTGGTGATATATCGCGATATTTAATTTCTGATATCGTCCAGCACTACCTGTCAATAAACCCCCAGACTGGCTTTTTAACATAACTAACAAAAAACTCCGTCAAAAACTAACAAATTTTTTTAACCACCTTACCCATATGTCTAATTTAGCTTCTTAAAATCTGAAAGACTTCAGTTTCGAACCTGAATTTCGGAATTACACGTCAAATAAGAGAATTTTAAGCCCACAGGACAAGTCCTTCAAACGAAACCAATATCATGGTACTCATGTTTTATTATAGCCGCCCTCTGTCGCGTTCGAGTTTCCACTGAAATTTATTTATTTATTTATTTATTTAATTTCTTTTTTTATGTGTTTTGTTTTAAATAAACACTATGGAGGTAAGCCTAGACTTCAGTTTGGAAACACTCTATACCGCCGCATGGCGGTAAGTGGCCTTCTTTCGTCGGTCAAATATATATTCTTGATGCATAATAATATAAAATAGAAATTAAAATAAGTAAATAAATAAATAGCTTGCAGGAAAAATCACAAAATGTTTCAAATAATAATAATAAGAAGAAGAAATAAAAACTGGAATTTTATTTTATTAAATTTATATAGTTTTTAAAAATATTGCTATATTTCAATATATGCGCATGTAAATTTTTATAAATTTTCTGTAATTTTCATAATTAATCACATGTTTGTGCACACACACACACACACACACATATATATATATATATATATATATATATATAACAACCAACATTCGCTTAATATGATTTTAAAATTATTAGATACAATATCAAAAATTATGTATAACTAAACATGAAATATGAACTTATAATACTGATATGAACTTATAATACTGAACTTATAATACTCTATATGAACTTATAATATTAAAATAATGATAAAAAATAATATAATAAGTAACTTACTGCCACTTTCATCATTTTTTCTCAAGTTTCAAGGGCTAAATGAAGCAGATAAAACAAAGAAGAAAAGGTGTAATTGTAATAAAGAGAATTTGAAAAAAATCTGCTTATATATACTTTCGATTTCATTGCAAAATCCTTTGGAACATCATTAACATAACACTAAAATTTGGGTCATATGATTGAAAATTGCTTAATAAGTGCAATGTATCCTAATATTTCTTATCTTGATTTCACAGCCTTTTGTTGAACTAAATTAAAAAGCGTGAACCATTGAACTTAACCATGAAATCATTTTTTCGTTTGACACCGATTACTAGATAGGCCATTTACAGAACGAAAATATTCAATTTGGAATATTTTGTTCAATGAAATGGAACATAATTGTAATTTTTTTTTCTTTTTCTTCTTGCGATAAATAAATGAAATTACTTTAAAAATAAGAGTTACTGCCTAAATAGTAATATTATTTTCTAAGTAACAATTGTATCTTATATTGAAATAAATTGGAAAAGAATGGTGAATATTGAAAATACTGAAATATTGTATTTCCATGAAATTATGTAAATTTCTTATTAGGCACTAATAACCCGAAAAAAAATATAGTATTATTTTTTCTGAATTTTAAATATTTAAGTTATGCATTTCATTAATTAAGAATTTATTGATAAAAAGCATATTTTGTTAATTAAAATAAAAAGCAAGAACCACCTCTTCTTAAATTTGTTCTTCAGACACCTTTTGTAAAATTTTATGATTTAACAATTAATTAATTAATTAATTAATTAATTAAATTAAAATAAAATAAATAAATAAAATAAAAGTAAAATATTTTTAAAAACTTTAGATTTTAAGAAATCTAGCAAATGAAACAAATATATTTTTTTACTTCTGGCTCTGAACGTATTTAAAATTGTTTTAGATATTATTCGTCGTAATATGAATTTTGAACGCACCATTTCTTGTTACATTTAACTATGCATAAAAATAAAATAAAATAAAAATTTAATAAAAAAAAACTTTATTTGTTTATTTATTTATTTATTTTATTTCATTTTATTTATTTATTTATTTCTTATTTCTTCTTATTATTATTACTATTATTGTTATTATTATTATTATCATTATTATTATTATTATTATTTTTTTTTTTTTTTGTTTACACGATTTTTCTAAACCCTTCAAAATTTCTAAAAACAATAAAATCTAAAAAAAAAAAAAAAAATCCCTTTTACTAAAAATTTATGTTCCTCTGTTTCAAAATGTAATAGTTTTTAAGTGACAAATCAAACTTTTCCAAAATTAAGGTCTTACTAATGCAGTCGACAAAAGAAATATACACTTAAAAAATATAGTAAAATAATTCAAAGTGATTAAATTAGCCTGATTTTGCATTGCTATGTGTCCTTAACCGTTTTATTATTTTATAAATATCTTGTATGTTACATATGGTAAATAAGTTAAAATGTAATAAATAATAAAGCAAACAATATCAGTATTTACTTACATAGCAATAGATGCAACATTACTTACACCCAGAATGAATTTCAAATAAAATACAGTTGTTAATTTTAAAAAAAAGCCGTTGTTTTTGATTGGACTATTTTTTTTTATAATAACATTAAGTTGAAAAAAAGCTCTTTGTGCTATGTGCATAAACGTCTGTAATATGATAGCGTAATGCCAAGTTGAATAAATTTTTATAAAA
Organism: Salticus scenicus; assembly: GCA_963930645.1. NCBI lineage: Eukaryota > Metazoa > Arthropoda > Arachnida > Araneae > Salticidae > Salticus > Salticus scenicus. Next base: position 315,023,998 of record OZ005654.1, read on the forward strand.
ATAATTTGGAAAAACAAAATATTGCACCAATTTTAATTAGTTAAGTTTGGACAAAGTGAAATTAATTCATTTTAAACTATTATTACAATGCGACGTTAGAAATTGAAATTTCGATCGTCGTTTATTTTGTCTAGAGGATAGTTCATTTCGTACATATTATGTATGTTACTATATTTCACACATATGTTACTATATTTCACATTTCCTAATTTTAAAAAATTCTATTAAAATAAATTTTAAGTTCACTAATAAGCTAAAATGAAACAATACCCCACTGACTTCAAGTAAGAGTCTTGGAAAAACTTCAAGCTTTCACATTCACTCTTATTTATTTATTTATTAACAATATATAATAGTGGCATTTTGTTCGCTGAATGTTTCTATTAAATACTCAGTTTTTTGATTGCTTTATGTGTCATTTTCAAATTACTATTGCAAATAATTTAAAAAATGAATATAAAATGAGAATTAGTGAACATAAAATTTGATAAAATAAAATTTCGTATTTTTATTTTCAAGTTTGTGTTATTTTATTTCCCCTTTTTTGATAAATGATATCAAACAACTAATTGCTAATATCCCTCACATAAAAGCAGTTGTTAAACGAACTAACTTCTGTAACCTTTTTCTTTTCTTTATATATATATAGGGAAACGGCTACAGACCAGGATAACATTAATAACATTTATTAAGAACTAAAAGAGACAATACATCATTAAACATATATATATATTACGAGCGGAGACGCCGTCTGCGTCTCACACAACCGCTCGACGTCAACTCAATAACTAAACTGGCGCGCGTCAGGTGCGTGCGCATACAGTGTAAAGATGAAAACAAACAGTGACGTAGTAACATTAGCCTTAATTTAAAGTGTTCTAAATTTTAATATAAATAAATTTCGCGAAATTTCTATAACTAATGCTTATGCATTTATATGATGTTCATGTCCTAACAAAAGGAGATATTTTCATTTTTCTTTTTCTTTTCTTTTCTTTTCTTATTTATTTATTTATTTAGTTCTGCAGTTCGTTTGAAATATTTACATTTAGCTTGTAAATGTCATTGTTCCAAATTTACACTCATTAAGGATATCAATTTGATAATGATGATAAAATTTTCAATGCTAATTATATGGGAATATTTTATAAAATTAATTTAAATAACTCGTACTTTAATTATCACACGAAAAAATATATACTTTAACTTACTTTAACTTATTTAGAATCATGCACTAAAATTCTAATCCTCTGTTTTTTTTTTTTTGCGCATGAAGCATTTAGTTTTGTAAGTAAATAAATAAGCAAATAAATAACTAAAAATAAAAATAAAAATAAAAAAGATTTGTCACAATGAATGCTCAATCTTTGGCATTGAAGAAGGTCGTTCATTACAAGTAAGTTCCGTGTCGTTCACAGCTTTTAAATCAGGAAACAAAGTGTTTAATATTTCGGTTTGTTTGTCTAGTCGCTCGTCCGTGAACGGTTTATTTATCATAAATTCTCTTTGTATTTTGAGAAAGCGATGTACTAAAGTTACATAAAAATTATCTTATTGAAAATGGCCATGTAGTACTAATAGGTCGTTTAAGGGAAAGCAGAGAAAGTTTCGGATACATTACGATCTTAAAACAAACTTCGTGTAAAGCTAATTAATTATTTAACTTTTTAATTTCATATTACTTTGAATATGCTGAAAGTAATGCTATATTTTTGGATTAAAAATAAGATATTCTTTATTGAATACAGAGTGAAGAATATGAATATTTCATCGACATGGATATTTAATATTTCGAATATTTTACGAAGCACTTATTACTTCGGTTCATTTATCTAACTGTCCATACATCAACGTTCTATCTTTTATGATTTTACTCCGATACCCTCAGAATAAAAATATGTTACTAAAACTATATATAACGTGTTTCATATTGAAGACAATCGTGTAATAATATATATATATATATATATATATATATATATATATTAAGGGACGCAAAGAAATTTTCAGATACATTAAGGTCTCTGTTGAGATATCGTATCAAGTTAATTTTTTGAAACTTTATATTTCTTCAATTTATCAAGAATATAATATGGTATCTTTACATACATAATACGATATTCCCTATAAAAAATAAAGGGTTTAGCTTTAATCGCTCGTCTTCATGGAAATTTATTATTGCGAATGCTCTACGGTCCTATTTTGATGATTCTTGAAGAACGTTTTAATGGTCTTCACCTTTTTAAGAACCACATTTAGAAAAAGCTATATTCCTTAATATCATAATAGTACTTTTATTATTAATGTATAGGAATTATATGAGAAACAGTTTAGTTGCAACCTGTATATCCATTTCAGATTTTAAAAAAATCTAGCATTAATATCTAAATTACTATAAAACGCAAATTTAGTAGTTTTATTTTCGAATCTATAACCACAGCATAAAAAACTAGGTATATTAATTATTTATTTATTTACTTTTTAAATAGTGTTAAATAACGCATTTTACATATTTCATTAAACTAATGCTGGGGAATTAGGAAAATGAACAATACATAAATGATTATAATGACATTTACTAGTGAGTAGTTAAATTACTAATTTGAAATAACTTGAACTCGTAATATTTTAATAATTATAACGCTATAAAGAACAAAATTCATCGTAATAATTGTCGAATATCATTTCATCATTCCAATTTGCTAAAGTTAATAAATTGAAAATAAAATATTAACTTCTTTAAAAACATTAGTAGAAGTTTATTTAACAGAAAACTATACTTTACAAAAATAAAGTGTTTTTAGAAAATAAAACATTTAAAATATCCTTAGAAAATCTATAAATCAAAAGTATTAATGATAATTGGCTGTTAATAAAATATGATACTAAAAATTTGTATGTATATCATATTTTAATAATTGTTGGTTGAAAATAAAATATCATATAACTTTGTTGCATTACAAAATAAGAAAAATTTATTCAGATTTTTATCCGGTAGATAACACACATAGAGTGATTTTTTTTTTTTTTTTTTTTTTTTTTTTTTATCATTTACTAAGAGCAATTAAAGAAATTCTACAATGGAATGAAAAGTTTTAACATATTGTTTTATTACATTGTATATATGGATATTAAACGATTATATTCCGAGTATAAATTAAAGAAAAATATAATTTGTTTATATTTTTGCTATTTATTATGGTCATTTCATAAGGAATTTAAACAAAAAAATGTTCAAAAAGTAGCTAAATTTTTAAATAAAGAAAAGTTGTTATTATTTTTTAATCTTTAATGCGCAACGAAGCACGCTTCAGAAACTCTTTCTTGTTAAGCCAATATCGTGTCAAATGGTACGTTTTGAGCTAAATGTCATGGCCAATTAAACTCAAGTATTACAAAGGATATGGGTAACTGAAGAGTTTAAAAGTAAAACTTACATTTTATATGAAGCTGTCATGCGGAAAATTACCGTGGAAAAATATTTTCTTTTAAATCTTCTTGATACTGTATGAAAAAAAAAAAATAATACATATATATATATATATATATATATATATATATTATTTAAAATTAATATAAAAAAAAAGAAAACAGTTTGCATGAAGCTCTTGAAATCAAAAAAAAAAAAAAAAAAAAAAAAGAGAGAGAGAGAAAAGACAATAACGGAAACCATGCGGTATGCTTTGTTAATTAACACTTTCCAACTTCACTCATGCGTTGCATATCGTTCATTCATTGTCTTTTTCCCATTTTATCACAAAACTGACAGACAGAAGGACTGAAAGGCAGACAGAAGGACAAGAAGGAAAACAGATAGACTAATTTAATTCAAAGTTACTCTTAAACATTGTTGGAAAGTGTTAAAAATGATTAACAAAAACAGAAATGTAATTCCAGCAATTTTCAAATGCATCTTAACGCTAAGCATATTTTATTCTATACAAAACATTGTTTTAGCATATTAACAATAAATGTGAATATCATTATGATTTTTACAGTAAAAAGTTATATAAAAATGATCTATAAAAATGTCCCTCCTAAAGGGCAACGCATTCGCATTTATAAGGTGTCCTTGTGCACAAATCAGATGAACAGAGCCTATAAATATTATTTTCAATAGGGTACATCTGATAGTGAACTTAAGTAGCATATTTCAATTTTATTAAGATTTGCGTAAACTAAAGGTATTAAAATATAGTTTATAGAATGATCTCTCCTAGAACACAATGTTTTGAAATATTTCCGGGCGTCCTATATTGTAGAAATGTTCTGTAAATTTAATGAATTGTTTATTCAGAGTCTCTGTAAATTTATAATAATTCTTAGTTAAAAGTAAATATTCTAGATTCTCAATCTTTATTCTGTATTTTGATCTATTTTTTAAATTTCATTTCTCAATAAAAATTATACATGAATGTTTCTACATTGAAAAATCATGTTAAGTCACGAATATACTCTGGCCAATAATTAATTAAATTTAGACATTAGATAGATTTTTTAACATCCTCGTTTCTTTTCCTCTGTAATTTTACATAAGACTTAAAATAAATGTTTATCAGTAGTTTTCTGTTGAAATTTTTAACAGTATTGTATTCACAAACCTGTAGTGGTATTTAGTCCATGTTCAATAGCGAACATACTATAGTGAATTTTAATAACATATATCAGTTTCAAGGAATTCCAATAATATTTACGGGAATTAGATCGCGGACAAACAGACGGACGGACGGACATACACACAAATCGAAGTTATAAAGCGACTTTTTTTTTCTTTTTAACACTTTCAACTTTGTTGGAAAGCGTTAAAAATAAAAACTGCATTTTGTTAATGACCACACTAAAATATATGACCATTTCTTACCATAGATTTAAATCACATGAAACATTTTCAGTAAGGAAGTATTCTTCCTTGTTATGTATATTATCTTTCTTAAAATGCCGAAAGATTGAATTTAATAAGACTCGTTTAATAAAACACACCATAAGCGAAACTCATTTCATAATGTATAGAATAAATTGCATATTTATATCATGTTTGTTAATTTTTAGTGAATTTTTATTTTAGAACCAACAGTTTTTGTCGTTGTAAAATAATGACATTAAATGTTAATGACAGATATTGAATTTGTATTGAAAAAATATGAAAAAAATTCCGGTCAAGGAGATTTCCTCAATTAAAATATGTTTTCTTGAGATTAACTGATATTTCATTCATATAACAATAAAATTTCTGTTAAATAAAAATTGCAAGAATTGTAAGTATACATTTTTAAAGAATGTTCATATTGGAAATATATTGTTTAAATGTAAGTGACAATGAGTGTAAGTATGTAGATTTATACATCTATGTAATGCGCGTGTTATACGACTAATGAATAAAATGATTGGTTTAAAATATTTCCTACATCTGAATTAGAAGTAAAATAATCAAATTTTATTAGCTAAGTAAAAAACAGAAAAATAATTAAATAATGTATATATATATCCATGTTTAAAAGACTTGTGTGTATATTTATATATATATATATATATATACTAGCAGGCTATGCCCGCTTTGCTGGTGACGCCTCTAAAGGAGTATCTTCACATATATTAGTTTTAATTACATTCGCAAATAAATTTAATAATTAAATACTGTATTTTCAATAAATAAAATTTCTATTAAAATAGATAACGAAACTTAAATTATCTTTTAAATTTAATCACAATTTTAAATTTAATCTATGGTGCTCCTGGAAGCTGCTTCTACTGAAGGCAGAATAAATTTAGTATTTTTTTATATTATTATGAACATCAAGAGAATATCCGCAAATTTTAAACGTGGAATTATCAGATTTTTGTTAGATTTTGGGAGGTAATAATATTTTTTTCAACAAGACTTACATTTTTGCTCTACTTTTAGAGCAATAGGAAATAGTCTGAAGAAAGAAGCTTCTGCATTATTGCCTTTCCCATGGCCTAAAAGTTGAAAAAACCTTAACTTATTGATATTAGAAAAGTGCATGTAAGTGGAAAGCAATTTTAAATAGTTTAAATGTATTAAGAATATCATATATGCTATATGAAATGGTATTGAAACTGAATATTAAAAATATATATATATATGTATATATATATATATATATATATATATATATATACCAGAGAGAATGTCTGACAGTTTCACCCTAGAAAGAGACCCCATAAAATACTAATTTAAAGAATAAGTGAAAAAAATTACTGAAATTCGAGCTGTCTTTATAATTGTGAAACCTGATAAATCATCTTTTTACCACATTTAAAGTTTTTTAAGATAGAAAAAGGATAAAACTTTTTAAATATAGTCTATTAATGAAATTCAAATTAATTAAAAATATATTTGTTTAAATAATAGTGTTCAGTGTTTAGTTAATATAGAAAAACGGGTGTCCTTATAATTATGAGAAGGAGTGTAATTTTAATGACAGAAAGCATATTTTGTGTCTTCTTGGAATCAGACGATTTTTATGGCGCGAGGTTTGGCATAAGTGATTGGCATAAATTTCTATAACGAACTGTCTAAATTCAAAATATTTAAATTATTCGGGAAACAAAGGAATGTGTTTGGCTATAAAATTGGCGGTATTTTTCTAACTCTTGGCGTATTTCGGCAGTCTGCTTGACACGGTAGTCAAGCGAACTACTTGACTTGGCTCCTAAACCATTGCCCAAGTAACATGCGATCACTAAGCCATCTCTTTCTACTTGGAAATTTATTTTACACCACCTGAATGTCTTGTAGAAAATATATTTAAGTATCTTTTCTAGTATATTATAAAATAATCTACAGTTCATAGCTGAGATGTTAAACTTGAAAATAAAGTGCTGTAAGACAAGATTTTTTTTTATTCACGTCTTATTTATCTATTGTTCTTGGTATTGCGGATTTAATTTAAATAGCGCAAGACTAATTTCATCCTTATAAACTTTAGCACAAGAATCTCTTTTACAACGCTCGCCTTTGCAGGCTACGCCCGCTTTGCTATTTTTAAATGAATCACTATAATTAATGAATTCTCAAAATTAATTTAATTTTTAACATGTGAGAAAAAGAGAAAAAAAAATCTGATCAGGAAAAATATCGCACCGGGTTCCCACTGCTGACGACAGTGTAGATCATTATAAGCTATACGCGCGCATTTATGTTCGACACTCTCAACGAATCACTATATTATTGTAAGGGGAAACGTAAATATAAAATACAAAAAAAAAAAAAAAAAATACTTCTCTCATCGGAGAAATAATCAGTCCGGCCCCCACTGACTGCGGCAGCATATAAACGCGCGCACGGCGCACGTGCTCCTTTACCCACCGTTCCCGCCCCTGCTAATTATTTTACACTTTCAAAAATATCCAACGTTCCATCTGATTTTTTTTTTTCCTGAGCTGCTCCTCGTAATAATTCTACACCTTCGGAAATATCGCAATCGATTTATGGGGGCCTTAAAACCTAATAATACTAGTTTTCAACGCTCTAACTCTTATTTCTATATATTTGCCCATTCGCTCACCCTTTCCCGTCTATCCTAATAATTTTTCCCTTTTGAAAATATCTGCATTCGATTTGTGGGTCCGAAAAACCTATACGTGCCAATTTTGAATGATCTAACTCTATTTCCCGGCTCTCCTAAAATTTTTACAAATTCGAAAATATCCGTAATCGATTTGTAGGTGCCAAAAAACTCTATGTACCAATTTTAAACGATCTAACTTTTTTTTTATTTTTTTGCCCCTGCACCCCACTTTCCCTCCCCTCCTAATAACCTTACACTTTCGAAAATATCCTCATTCGACTTGCAGACCTCTAAAACCTATGTGTACCAATTTTGAACAGTCTGACTGTATTTCAAATTTTTTGCTCCATAGCCCCCCCTCCCCTTCCCGCCCCTCCTGGGACGAGTTTCTAAAATTCCAGAAATTAGTTTATAGATATTTGTGTGAGCTATATGTTAGAGCAAATCTCTCTCTTTTTTTTCAATATAAAGGATTATTTGAAATCACTTTTTGCCCCCTCCCCCCCTTGGGGATGGAATTTTTAAAGTTCTAGAAATTAGCTTTTAGGTATTTGTATTAGCTGTATTTCAGATAAAAAAAATTCATGTATATTATAGGATTATGTAAAAACACGTTTTTGCGCATGTGAAATCACGTTTTACCCCCTTCCCCCTCTTGGGGACTGAATTTCTAAAATTCCAGAAATTTGTTTTTAGATATTTGTATTAGCTGTATTTTAAAGCAAAAATTTTACGGATATCTGTTTTTTTGTTGTTGTTGTTTTGTTGTTTTGTTTTGTTTGATATATGAAGAATTTTGTGAAATCACATTTCGCCCTCCCTTCCCCTCTTGCGAATTTTGTAAAATCGCTTCTTAGTCAATGTCTACGTCACAGAAAGACCATTGTCACAAAATATCATGCTTCTAGGTCTAGGAGTTTCAGCTGGCGATGATGAATCACTCACTCACTCACTAGGGACAAACGGTTATATATATAAATATATATATATATATATATATATATATATATATATATATATATATATATATATATAAGATAAAATTTAAATATAGGAGGGAGTAAAACTTGAATTATTAAATAAATAGAACCAGACGATAATTGCAGTATCATTAAAAATAATTACCCAATTTTAAAATATTTTAAAGAAAATTCAGAAAATATTTCTACAATAAATACTTATGATTTTGAAAACCTTTTTGGTAGTATCCTACATTACTTGGTTCTAGATATTTTTGAAAACAATTACGAGGAATTTTGTCATGTAATAGACTGCAAAAAAGTTTACTGAATTAACCTTATTAAATTTTGCATCTTCGAAAATGTTTTGTTTAACGGTGTTAATTAATTTTTACAAATTCTCGGTATCCGGATGAGAACAAGTTACTCGAGTGCCTTCGCCAACATTTTTTTGTTTATGTTCGAAAGAAAATTCAAAGATATTAAGTTTTATAGATATATTGATGACGTAATTGAAACAAACTGTGTAGATTTTGCGAAATATGCAGCTGAAATCTATCCCTCTGATCTTGTCTTAAACCGTACTGACTCTGAAGACCAAACTTATTTCCTGGATTTAAAAATTTAAAAAAATAGATAATAACCGGTTTATTGGGATTTATGATAAAAGGCAAGATTTTAACTTTAAAGTTTGTAATTTAACAAATTGGTTCTCCTGTATTAATCATAAAGTTTTAAAAAATATTATGTTCACCCAAATAAACAGAATTAAAATGATTTGCAATAACATTTTAGACCTGAATCTGGCTATGAAAAATCTCAAAAACATACTAACTGTTAACCGCTCTCCTGTTATTTTAATAAATAAACATTTCAGTATTCTTGATCACAATCCAACTTAAGGTTTGTTGTTCCATTTCGGGCGACATTTAAGTACTATATAGTAAGTGGCTCTACTGGCTGAAACGGGTTCTATGTTTATAATGGGGGGCGGTTTTCAATTTTACATTTTCTAATGACTATTTCATTTTGTTTATGTAGGTATTTATATATTCTCATATTATTTATATTCTTGTATTTTATATTGATGTGATATATTTTGTGCTTGATTTCTGAATTTAATTGCTTTTCATGCTTTGTACTAATTATAAATCGTTTGCTGTATGGTCTTGCTTCCATCTGTGAGACGTCGGGGGCTAGAAACGTGTTTCTTGGTTAAAACACCAGCGTTTCGGGAAAAACTTCTCATATTCCTTTCCCTACATGGGGGAGCTCCCCTGATGAAGGCCCTCATGTGTTTTGGTATTAAATTTTTATTTGGCTTCGATTTTTTTGCTTATATATATACATATATATATATATATATATATATATACTAGCTGACCCGACAAACGTTGTTTTGTCATATAAATTATTTCTAGAGAATATTTTGCTAGAAAAAAATAACTAACTTATTGTAAGTGTGTAAGGATGTGGTATATAAGTGGAAGATGTATGGAGCGCTGTGAACGGTGAAAGAATATAAAAATAACAAAACACCAATTATTTATCTTTTTAATTTATTAAAATTTATTCTTTAAAATTATATACATATCGCTACTTATAACAATATTGCTAAAAAACAATATCAATCCCTTAATGCAACAGAATGTACAATATTTTTTGTTATCCCATCTTTCGCCAATAGAAACAAACTGGATGGTTTGCCCACTCGAGAGCCACGTATAATTGTCCGTGTGAAAAACATGATGTGCTCAAATCTAAGCCACAGACAGACATCGTTTGGCCCTGAGACTTATTGATAGTCATTCCAAATGCCAATCTAATTGGAAATTGAGGGCGTTTAAATTGAATTGGCACATCTGTGGGTATAATAGGGATTCGCAGTAGTAATATATTTTCACCTCGGAATTTGTCATTTAAAATGATGGCTTCGATAACATTTTCATTAATTTTTTTATGACTAATCGCGTGCGGTTGCACAACCGTTGTGGGTTCAAATTACGAAGCAAAATAACCGGAGATCCAACCTTCAGTTGTAAAATATGCGGTGGCATGCCTGGTAAATCCAATGAGTTTAAAAACTTTGTTGGATAATTTACAGCTTCGGTGGCATCGCAAACTGTATCATTAGATTTGTATGACACCAAGTCTCCTGTAACAAATGTTGTATCTTGAGATTCAATTCGTTGACGTCCACATTTTTTGCTGCTAAAATTGCTCTTTCTGCCAGCCACTCATGATTTGTGTATCGTCTGTATATATCGGGAAATATCTGGTCAATAAGAGCATCTTGAGAATCAATTATTGTGCAGAAATCGGTCGGTAATTTTATGCATCCAGTTTCATCTGTAGTAACTTTTCCATCGCCGATATCTAACAATTGTTTTGAGAATGTTTCAGCGGATGGATCTTGAAGCTTTTGAACGCACAAATTTACTTTCAGTTGCACTTTTTCAACATTACGCCACAATGACGATGATTTTAAGCACGCGTTGATCTCATCAGCGTATGTTGAACGCGGAATAACGGGAAGTGGTTGTCTGAAATCACCTGAAAAGAGTAACAGAGTGCCGCCAAATAGTTTGTCGTTGTTTTTTATATCTTTCAATGTCCTGTTCGACGCCTCAATCGAATGTTTGTGTGCCATAGTGCATTCATCCCAGATAAGAATTTTACACAATTTCAGCACTGTGGCCATGGACGATTGTTTTTTTATGTTGCACACTGCGTCTGGGTTATTTTGAATATTTAGTGGCAGTTTAAATAATGAATGAGCTGTTCTGCCTCCATCCAATAAAGTTGCCGCAATGCCAGATGATGCAACAGCCAATGCGATGCCATTATTTGATCGTATTTCGGCGAGAATTAGCGAAATAAGGAATGTTTTGCCAGTTCCACCTGGTGCACCCCCCAACAAAAGAATCCACCTTGTCCTTCCAAAACTGCGAGCATGATGCGGTCGTAAATGGTTCTTTGTTCTTCATTCATTAGTGGGACATTGCGAGAAACAATCGCTGCCATTTCTACAGTATTGTATTGTAGTTCACGATTCAATTCAGTGCTTATTAAATCAGATGCATTTCGATTTGTTGAATGTATACCGAAATGACTGAGTGGTAAGTTGGCAATGATAATGCAAAGATCTTCAATAGCAATCAATGCTTCATTGTACATAGCGTCACTGAATACTATCGTTAGATCATTGCACCGTGAACGATGTTGATGCAATATATCATCAGTCATTGAATCTTTGTGATTATCCCGTAATGTCTCTGCTCGGGCCGGGAAACATGTAGTCAACACTATAGCGAATAGTAGACGAATTTGTTTTGCTGTACAGTTCAGTCCTACTTCAGCAAGCATACACTCCCACTGGTTGTCGTCTTCCAGCAAGCCGAGTGCAAGGCATGCACCTTTATACGTTGGATACTGTTGTCCATTCACTTTACGTAAATCTTGAAATGACAAAAGGCCGATGACATTAACCAATAACAGTCGAAGATAAAAGCACTCAGTCTGCCCTGGATTGACTGTAAATACTCGTCCCAAGGTGTTTGATTTGAATAAACCGGGACATGCATCAATCGGCGTGCCTTGCTTGCGGGGCATCCATTTTTTTGTTGGAGTCCATGTGAAATAGCGTGGTACTTCTGAATAGAGTAATGTCCGTGCAAAAGCACCAAAAGCATCCGCACGATTACACAATTCAAAAAATTCGGTGAGTGTAGTTTTTGGTGGATTTATAGCACGATCAATCGCTGTCTCGCTCGTGAAATATAGCGCTGGCCATTTTCAAGATGGACGGCTAAATGAAGAACTGCTGGATCCCGTTCATGAATTGGGAAACCAAAGATACGCCAAACAGCTTCATTGGAGCTGACGTACCGGCCAATTTGGTAAAGTGTTATTTCATCGTTGTTATTCACCGGAGGAGCATTCGCATTGGCATTTTCAACTCGAAATACAGCCATATCACTGCCTTTATTCACATACTTGCAAATGTATTTGATGCTCTTCACTGAACTGCAGAACTGAACATTAATATGAGCACCAAAAATAAATTAAAAAAACTGGCGTACAGACAATAGCAAGAAATTCAAACTTCTTCACACACCATAAATTTTAAATCAGCACAACCGGTTTCGAAAGGACGTAGCCTTTCTTCATCAGGTTCAAACACGTGCAACTGCCTTGGAGGCAAAAGCAAGACTGAAAGCAGGACAAAATCCAGATTCCACTTTGCTGTCTACAGCCTGGAAAAATTTGTTTAATTCAATTAAATAATTTCCTTCATTATGTTTATAACATCATATTAGTTATAATAAAATAATTCTAATTTAAAAAAATAATAATAATTAATGGATAAATTTTATTAAATTTACTTATTAGTTTAATATCATTGAAAAAAAAATAATTGTTTACTCCTTTCCTCCCTCCTCATTTTGTGGTGTGTGTGTACGTGTGTTCCTCTCTGATTGGTCCTGTCCTGCATGTTGCTTCCTATTGGTTGTTTGTGTTGCTCCTCCCCCTCTGGATTTTGTCCTGCTTTTGCCTCCAAGGCAATTGCACGTGTTTGCACCTGATGAAGAAAGGCTACGTCCTTTCGAAACCGGTTGTGCTGATATAAAATTTATGGTGTGTGAAGAAGTTTGAATTTCTTGCTATTAATATGAGCATTGAATTAATACATTGAATTGCTGAGCGTCCCATATTCGCTCAGCAGAGGCGAATATGGGACCACCCAATGGTTATCAATGTCAATATCTATGTTGTTGACATAGATGACCGCCATAGATGATAAGATTGTCCGCCATTATCGGGATTTCTTCGACGATATATTGGATATCCGTCAACATTTGTGATCGTGAAATTTTTCGGAAAACTTTTAGTACATTTTCCATCTGCACAAATAATAATGGCCTAAAAATTCATTTTTCATTTTAACATAAAATAACTCCGTCGGATATTGACGAATTTTTTAAAAGAATATACCATTTTAACTAATTTTAACATTTTAACAATATTAACGTTGAAAAAATATTTTAAACACTTACGGTTAAAAATTCATTTTTCATTTCAACATTAAATAAATTCTGACATCGTGTTTACGATTCTAAAATATTAACTTTGAAAAAATATTTTAAACACTTCGTAAGATATGGTTAAAAATTCATTTTTCATTTCAACATTAAATAAATTCTGACATCGTGTTTACGACAACTCACGCCATCTACGTGGAAAAGTTGTTGAAAGAGTTGGTTAAAAATTAATTAAGAAAGAACTAATTAAGTTACAACTTTCATTTGTAAATCTAAACCATTCTCGAATCCACCTGAAGACACACAAAAAATTTCATTAAACTCAGTCCAGCCGTTTAAGAGGAGTTCAGTGACATACACACGCACAAACGAAATATATATATAAAGATATAATCCATTACAATGATCAAGCGCCAGGAAGGAAGACCATATTTAATGAACATAGAAACACGAAAATAGTAGCTACCACGAATTAACATGGGTGAAGCGGGTGAAACAAGATTTACGGGCGCATTACTTCTCCGAAAATCTCAGCAAGACCGTATTGTAACAAAGAGAAATGTTAAAATGAAGATAATTACATACCACATGATTACAAGTAAAACTTTCAGCAAAAAAAGTTAAGTATTTGTTTACTTGCTTATATACATAAAGATGATTTTTCAAAATATTAATAAACTCATATATTGCTTAAATAATCTTCAGTATCGAAACGAAAATATAACTTTAAAATCATTCAAAGCCTAAATTCCATGCAAACCTTTTCCATTTTTATTTTTATTTTTATTTTTATTTTTATTTTTATTTCAATTTTTATTTTTTTTAATTTCTCAAGTTTCATCAAAATAGCAGTAAACAATTATTTAAACGCATTGTATGGTCATAAACATTTAAAAACCATGCTTTATTCATCTTGTTAGAAGTAAATAATCGGTAAATATATTCCTGTTTATTATAGAATACTTACTGAAATTTGAAAATACTTTTCATTGTTTTTTTTTTTCATTGTTTATTCATTTTCCAAAGCAAAACAGAAAAATTAAATTTAAAACAAAAATTTAAGCTTGCTTGAGTATATTAATTCCCCCATTAGAATCCCAATGAATATCAGATAATATTTATTTCCTGATATGCTGGTTCTTGAATATTATATTCGAGATTTCGTAATGTATAGTTTAAAGAAAAAAAAAAAAAAAAAATGTGAGATTTCTAGGTCAATGAAATTAGTTCTTGGTATGCCAGACTATGCTAAATGAAATACCATGCCCAGTCAAAGATAAGTCTTTATCAGTCATCATAGTAAATAAAATAAATCATAGTAATTGTTATAGTCACACAATAATACTGATATTCTCAAATAAAAGTCCAGTAATGTGATTTGGTTTTATAGAAGAATTCCGATGATTAGGTTTTAATAAATGTCGCACTAGAGCTGCCTAATGGTCATTTTTATAATACTAAGTGTTAAAAATAATGTATAAATTAAAAAAAAAATTGTAAATTTGCAAATTTTCTGGGGAGGTTAAAACCCTCAATTCCACCCTCTTTGACGATGGCTTTGGGTAATGTGAACATTTTTATTAGAACTATAAATATTGTTAATAATTTAATTAAAAAATAAATCACGACCATCTAAAATTCATGTTGATGGTGTTAAAAAAATATTATAAATGGCTTTTAGCATATACTTTAAAAGATTTTTTTAAATGAAAAAAGAAACACACATTATTATACAAAGAAATAAACTTAACTAATTTATTAAAACAATAACATATATATTGACAACATTTTCAATTTTTTACATTGAGCAAGTCGAAAACTCTTGAAATCACATCAAATCGTCTTAAAGGGAAAACCTAGAAGTAAAAAATAAATTAAACAAAAACAAATAACTTTAATTAAACTATTCATAAATATAAAAAATATTAAGAAACTAAAAAGTAATTGGGCAAATTTAAATTTAAATGAGATATTTTTTTGGATATTAGTCTCTTTTTCATTAATAATTTATATGCATATGTGTGTGTGTGAGTAAATTTATGGTAATAAAAATCGACTAAGCATTTAACTTTTCAAAAATTAAAAATGAATTTCAATTTTGCTATGCAATGAGCAATATTCAAATGCTCTTATTGAATTTCGAAGTATTACAAGAAGCATTAAATGCTATTTACATGATAGAAATTTAAAAAAGGATTGTGATTTAAGTACAAGCACATATTAGAAATTTCTTACAAAATTATTATAAATTCTTAAAAATAACGAGTATAATCAAAGAACTTATTATTCTAAAATAATCCATGCACTGCATACATTAATCTATGCATGCATTTTTAACAGTATATCCGTAATACGGATCTTCGTTATCTTCAGCTTGAGTAAAATTTTTCATGGGCTACCCCTGAATTCAGGGTTTTTGAAAATTATGCTGTCTCTGAATTTCATTTTAAATTATTTTGTTTTAATAGAAATTTCTGATTTTTAATGTTTCGTTTGATTTATTATACTACATTAAGAACTCTTCATCCATTACTTTTTTATAGGTATAAATAAACAATTTTAATAATAGCTGCATGTATTTTATTAATAAGTCTCTCCTCGCCATTCATTCTGCATGCAAATAGCAGTTTTTAAAAATTTTGCATTTTAAATAGTTTCTACCCATATTTTCGATTTGTATCAAATTTCGACTTACTTTTTATTTTTTATTTTTCTAATTTTTTCCTGATTATTAAATTTTGAATAGAATTCAATCAGTTAACTTTGATAACATCTTTCGGAAATTTTTCAAAAACTATTTAATAATACTTCAATTTCTATGTTGAAATATAAAAAAGGATAATGTATATTCTTGATAAATACCTTTATTAATATCCATAACCACCATAGCCAAGTCCATAAAGGCCTCCAATTCCATATCCGCCATTTCCAAGACCGTAACCATAACCTCCATATCCTAAATTTCCATAACCAAGTCCATATCCACCAAGGCCATATCCTCCATATCCGAGACCGTAGCCATGTCCTTGAGCTTTTCTGAAATATCTGGTGCTAATTCCATGTCCGTATCCATGATGACTATAATGAGGAATAACATCCACCAAACTAGCAGATACAACAACTGCCAAAGCTAAAATTGCAATCTGAAAGCACAATAATTCCTGTTTAAGTACTTTAAATAAATAAATAACTGAAATGTCTATGATTTCCATTTTTTAATGCTATGTTAGTTATAAAAATTACCTTGTTTTATAGATTGTTTTGACTAAATGGTGTATATATATATATATATATATATATATATATATATATCACTAATTTCATACAATTATTCTGTAGTGTATATAATAAATGCAAAAAGGGAAAAAAATATAGCTTTGTATTATTTATTCATTTATTTATATATATATTACATTGAGACAAGGATGAGCGTTCCAACTTCATTTTGCTACCACACTATTTACTTTCTATTTCCTCTACCTTAACTTAATCACAAAATTCTACTGTTAAAATGCGATAATGATTTCTGTATGGAAATAATGGTACCAAAAAGTATTGAAATTCTCTCACACTATTAAAATAAATTATGAATCGTTCATTTTAAATTGATGACATGAAAAAACTTACTTCATATAGCTTGTGAAATTAGAGATTTCAACGTAAACTCATATCCAAAATTAAAGTCACAACTTGTTTTCTCGCTTGTTTCTTTTTCGTATAATTTTTAAACAAAAGAACGTATGAATATAATATTTGTATGGCCTGTTCTTTATGAAACCATTAATCAAATTTTACATAACTTTAATATAAGCGATAATTTTTAAACTGATATTATTTCATTTTTCTGAAAAGTAAGCTTTCGAATAAATGGAAAACTTAAAACAATTTTAGAAAAGAAAACTGAAAGAGAAACGATGTTAAGGATGACTTACAACTAATTGAAGATACACAGGTCTTCAAATGTTAAATTAAAACTTGTTTTTTTCTTCTTGTATTCACTTTTCTTTTTTTTCTTTTTCATCTTCTTTTTTGCGAAGAACTTTTTAAAAAATATACAAACGAACATGAAAATTGGATGAGATATTCTTTAAAAAATTATTCATTGACGTTTTCATCATTCTTGCGGCGTTCATAGTACATAAATTAATAATAATAATTAAAAAAAAAAAAGTCCTTTATAGAAAAAAAGAAAAGTGAATACAGAGCGAAAAATCCGATTTTAATGAAACATTTAAAGACGTGTATATCTTCTTTTACCTGTAATGCTCTTTAACACTGTTTCTCATTTAGCGTTCTTTTAAAAAATTGTTTACATTTTAAGTTTCTTCCAAAGCTTGCTTTTCAGAAAAAATGTAATATGAGTTTAAAGGTTATTGGATATGTTAAAAACTCTATAAAATTTAATCAATGGTTTGATAAAGAACATGCCATCCAAATTTTTTGTCCATACGTTGATTTATTTAAAAATTATGCGCAAAAGAAGGAAGTGGGAAAACAGGCTGTGACTAATATTGGACATAAGCGTATATTATAATGCTTCTTATAATTACATGTCTTTTTATTCCTTACATGGTATTTATATAACTTTAATCGAAAATATTCAAATACATATTCTCTGTAAGTAAGAAAGGTTCTCATAAAAATGATTTCGGTGAATGTAAATGAAGTTAAACAAATTAATTTTCTTTCACTGAAAATGGTACGATTACTTCACGTCTAGAAATAAATACAAAATATATAAACCTTTTAAAATTTATATTTGCTTTAGTTTTAATTATTTATATTTACATTTATAATAATTTGACATACGTTTTGTTTCCCTTACGAAAATTAAAAATATATTTTGTTTGGAAGTACCCTAATTACTTTTTTATTTATTCGTTCATTTTTATTTATTTATTTTACATAAATGATTTAAAAATAACTTAAATAAAGCTATATATATATATATATATATATACGTTGCATAAAACTTCGTTATGTATACATAACAAACGTTTCGTTATAGGCAATGTTTATTTTAATTATTACTGTTTTCTACGATTTACATAAAAATCAAATAGGAAAAAATATTAAACTGTGGGAAGACTTTCATGATTTATTTACTATTAATGAATAGAAAATAATTTTAAGTATATCAATCGGGGCTATTTATTGAATACTTTAATAATATATAAACTTACATTATATTTTCATTTCATCATATACATTTAACACAAATAACTTTATGTAAGAAATTTCAAAATTAAAAATTGGCCTTTTAATGCATTTGAAAAATAGAAAAATATTTTCCCTCTGCAATTATTTTTATAATTTCTAACTATTTCCCCATATAATGAAAGCAACAATTTAAATAATACTTCTTAATTTACTCTCCTGATTAAACCAATTTAACCGTTAAATATATATATACAAAATCGTATTATTATTATTATTATTATACATGAACTTATTTACAAAAATTAAGCTTAATTTAATAGGTCTATGTAAAATATCCATTTATATCGTAACCTTTAGTTTTAAACAGATACATACCACAAATTTCATCATTTCGGATGTTTTTTCTGCTGGTGTCAGATAACATGATGAACACATGAAAAATCTACCTTTTTATATATTTTGAATGTTCTGCATGATTTGCCGTTACAAGTAATGTTTCAAAGCATAAACAGCGGTTCAAGTTCATGAATTTCTGCCATTCATACCTTTTTTTTTTTTTCGTTTGTTGTTTCCGAATGGCCTTGAGCTCTATCTTTTTAATTGTGACACAATGACCTTATCAAGTAATTTTTTTTATTTCTAGAACATCTATTAGAAAAGAATCCAATTTTTTTTATTTAAAAAAATTGTGAAGGTTTAGTTTATATTTGAACTTATTAATGAAAAATTGTAACTAGAATTCTAGCTTTTTTACCACATTTTTATGGCATTATTAAATAAATTAATTTTGTTAGTAATTTACTATGCACTAGTTTTTTTTTTTTTTTTTTTTATTATTATTCTTTAATCGTTTACAAACAAATTTTTCAGTGATGCTATTAATATTCATAATCTAAATGTGGATGGATTAAAAAAAAAAAAAAGCGTTAAAAAAAACCTGTAGGTGTTCAGAATTAAGATATACCTGCATAAATTTTAAAATCTCAAAAAGATCTTTTTAAAAAGCATATATATGTGAAACGCATTATTACGAAGTGCTTTATTTTAGTGAAATTACACTATCTATTTTTTTTTTTAATATACACATTTTATAAATAACATCAAATTTTCGCATCACAATCTGAATAAATAATTTCGTCACAGTTTTTTTTTTTTTTCGTTCTTTAAAGTTCGTATTTGTTAATTATTTCAATCGTAATTTTTTATTTAATAAAAATCTGTAAATGTTCTTTTGTTAAAAAAAAAAAAAAAAAAAAAAAAAAAAAAAAAAAACAGATGACTAATAACCACACGACTTTCATATTACCCACTACTACACATAATTTATATTATCTTTAGAAATAGTTTGGTCTGAACACCTAACAAGTTTTCGGTAAGAGCACACTAATACATTCAAATACCTTTAATAAATACGGTAATCACCAAATTCCGAAATTTAAAATTTACCTACCTAATCAGAAAGAATGTCAATTTTCTTGTATTAAACAAGTAATAAATACTAAAATAGGCGAGGCATAAATTAATAATATACATAATAAGTGAGTCGTAGCAGAACCTCGACGATAGCTCCAGGGCACCTAGCCCGATCCATTCTTCTAGTCAATTTTGACCTTTTATTGTTTCCGGTGTTCGCTATTTTTTTTCCCTTCTTCTTTGCATACTTGCGATTATAAGTTTTTTTTTTTTTTTTCTCCATAACATGCTTTTTTTTAAATGGATTTTTAGCTTTTTTTCCTCGCATTCTTTCATTCTAAAGTGCGGCCACCACACTTTAGACTGTAAAAATCGAGGAAAAAGGCTAAAATTACATACGAATAAAAGCTTGAGGTGAAAATGAGATTTTTAACATTTTGTTTTATCACAAAACGTCATAACTCCAAAAGTTACAATTGAAACGTTATGAAACTTTGACAAAACACTCTAGAAGTGTTGCCCAGTGATTGAACTACTGCAATGAATCTAGTTATTATTATTATTATTTATTTATTTATTTATTTATTTATTTTATTTTATTTATTTATTTATCTATTTATTTATTTATTTTTTTTTTTGCCGATAGAAGTTATGAACTGTCAGGTACATTCATGATTTTTCCAGCATGTAAAATGTTATCTTCTCTAAAATATTAAATAACATGGTTATAGTTTTGAGAATAGTTCACTCCCTTAAAGACCTTTCAATAATCGAAATAAAATTTACAGAATAAAAATATCTTTATTTAAATCTGACTTATGATGTTTTGAAAAAGTGCCTTTTTCCGCAAATTTTATGTATATTTTGAGCTTAAATGTCAAAATATTTTAAAATTTACATATTTTTTTAGGTTATTCACTGTTTTTGACTATATTCTATTATATAATGCACACAAATAGGCAATTTTTCAATTAATAAAAAAAAAAAAATCACCTCCGACAGTAGGCAGGCACCATTGGGATAAATATATTGTTAGTCCCCCCCCCCCCCTTTTTTTCCCTTCTTCTTTACATACTTGTGATTCTGAGGGTTTTTTTTCCCGTTTTCATTCCTTTATATATATATATATATATATATATATGGATTTTTAGCCTTTTTGCCTCCTATTCTCATTCTAAAGTGCGGCTGTAAAATCGAGGAAAAAAGTCTAAAATTCCATACAAATAAAAGCATGAGGTGAAAATGAAAAAAAAAAAAAAAAAAGGGCCAACACCGGAAGAAATAAAAGGTCAAAATTGACTAGAAAAAAAAAATTGTTAAAGCTCAAGAAGGGATTGGGCTCTGGGCCCTGAAGCTATCGTCGAGGGTTTGCTACTCCTCGACTAATAAAAGGACATCTAAAAAGAGGTTTCTTTAGCAAATTTGAAGAAAATCGTAAGAGCCATTTTTCAGATACAGATTTTCATTTTTACCAAAACTTCGCAAATTAATCCGTTCAACAGAAATTAAATATTACATAAGAAAGGAATTTTAAGATAGAGTTAATATGGCACGTTAAAAAAAAAAAAAAAAAAAAAAAAAAAAAAAAATATCCGTAGAGCCTTTTTTTTTTTTTTTAATTAATGCACTTGCGAGACATAAAATTAACCTACTTCACTGGACGTCTATCAAATTTCCTTTATTAAATAACTAGTACATGCGAAAGGACAGCTATAAAGAGTGTTTATATAGCAACTTTGGAGAAAATCGTTAGAGTTGTTTTTTTTTTTTTTTTTTTTTAGGTACGGACTTACGATTTCATTTACGTTTTTCAATGTTCAACTTCCGCTTTTCCAATATCCACCAAAAGTTATCAAAATTATCTATACTGTATATGTTTTGTCTTTACTCTGAAGTTTCAACTTTCTACCTTTATTCGTTTTGGAGATAAAATAATCGAAAATTCCCTACACACATACATATACACAGTCACACATACACACTGACCAATTTCCAAAAACTATTTTTTGGATTCAGGAGACCTTAAAATATGTAATTCAGGTTAAAACTCAATTTTAAATTTTTTGACCAAATATAATATTTCCATTACCTACGGTTGTCAGGAAATGAAAGTAATAACTAAATTTTAATATATGCGTTTAAAGTATCTATTAATTTTTGGTATGTTTCAAACTTTCTTACGTTTTCACAAAATCATATTATCTCTCATTGTCTGAGATATAACATGATCCTTACGAGTCTGAAGTTCGATGAGATTCCATTAAGTATTTTTTTAGATATTCGACTAAACGTCTAAATTCGAAATTATTGAAATACATTTTAGATAATTTGGAGTGGAAGGCTGATTTTTTATACCAACTATGTGAAAAATACCAGAGCCGGGAATCGAACCCGGGCCTTCCGCTTAACTCGCGGACGCTCTACCACTGAGCTACCCTGGGTGGTGACCAGCTAGGCACTTCTCACATAATATTCATTGGCAAGGCCACCGAGTCTGCAAACGCAGCTGTATCAAGTGATAATATTAATCGCAGCACAACTCCAATGGACCACGAAATTCTAATTTAGAAATTTTTAATCATCAACCTTAATTCATTTTATATAATTTGGAGTGGAAGGCTTATTTTTTATACCAACTATGTATACCCAGGGTAGCTCAGTGGTAGAGCATCCGCGCGTTAAGCGGAAGGCCCGGGTTCGATTCCCGGCTCTGGTATTTTTCACATAGTTGGTATAAAAAATCAGCTTGCACTCCAAATTATCTAAAATGAATTAAGGTTGATGATTAAAAATTTCTAAATTAGAATTTCGTGGTCTATTGGAGTTCTGCCACGAATAATATTGTCACTTGATACAGCTGCGTTTGCAGACTCGGTGACTTTGCCAATGAATATTATGTGAGAAGTGCCTAGCTGGTCACCACCCAGGGTAGCTCAGTGGTTGAGCATCCGCGAGTTAAGCGGAAGGCCCGTGTTCGGTTCTCGGCTCTGGTATTTTTCACATAGTTGGTATAAAAAATCAGCCTTCCACTCCAAATTATCTAAAATAAATTAAGGTTAATGATTAAAAATTTATAAATTATTGAAATACTTTTACCAATATAGCGTTTATCAAACAATAGGATTAGGCGAGAAATATGAATTATAACAGAATAAAACTTTCTCTGCTGTAAAATTTCTTTATTATCATAAACATTACGTCAGTTAAGAGTGTTTCGTTATAAACTTAATAAAAATATTAAATTTCAGAAATTACTCGGTAGAAAACTAACTACTCGTTATATTTATATCCATATGTCAATTGTTTAAGATTTGTGCTTAAAATAAGAACACGTCAAGGTAAAATTCTATTTAATTTTTCGAAACCATACACTTTTATATGATACATAATTTTAAGGCTTTCCTTAGAAAAAGACTATTTTCTGAGACATATTCCAAATTAATATTCCTAATAGTTATTCTTCTTCATTCCCTCTCTCTCTTTCTTTTGTTTTAATTAGGTAGTTTTTATTTAATATTTATTAATAAATCAACCCCATAGATGTCTATTATCTTTCTGAAATCTAATTTG
This sequence comes from Salticus scenicus, assembly GCA_963930645.1. Taxonomy (NCBI): domain Eukaryota; kingdom Metazoa; phylum Arthropoda; class Arachnida; order Araneae; family Salticidae; genus Salticus; species Salticus scenicus. The sequence continues at coordinate 315,047,674 of OZ005654.1, forward strand.
ACAGACCTTGCCTATACATATATATATATATATACATACATACATACATACATCTTGCATAAAATAATTGATTTCGGATGGGTAAAGCGGGAATTTAAAAGCTTCATTTCTTTAGCTTTAGGAATTTTCATACTTTTAATAATTAAGGGCCATCTTCACTCACCGCCGCCGGAAGCCGAAGCTAATGTTATTCTATGGGAAATTTTTCTTTACAAATAACTTATTAACTGATACATATTTTTAAATTCTGATTTCGCATTCTAAAAATTCCCAGCTGTTAAATTGACGGACCTTTTTTTAAAAAATTATTTTTTCAATTTTTTCAATTTTATTTTGAAGATGCAAAATACGAATTTTCCATATGTGGAATTTTTTCATTTTGCAATTTCAAAATAAAATATTAAAAATTAAAAAACTACATTTTTAAAAAAGGTGCGTCAATTTTCTGAATGTGAAAACAGAATTTAAAAATATGTATTAGTTAATAAGTTATTTGTAAAGAAAATTTCCCCATAGAATAACATTGGCTCGGGCTTCCGGCGACGGAAAGTGAAGAGGGCCGTTAAGTGTTATTGCTAGAAAATTTAGTCACAAATTTTGCTCATTGGGATAAATGTTGTGCTAATAGGAAATGTAATTTATACTAATGCATTATATGATATCAAAGGTTCTAACTTGTTTGAATAGTTCGCTATTATTCGAGTCTTAATTCTTATAATTTTGAAATATAAGGAACCCATTTTCTTTATTTTTTTTTTTTTTTAATGAGCGAACAAATGCCCCGTGTGATTGGACAGATACATTAGCTGAAAGGTTGTCCAACCTGTAAAAAAAAAAAAAAAAAAAAAAAAAAAAGACCAACAAGTTATCTTTATTTACGCTCGGAAAAGAAAAAATAAATTCTTCTTTAAAGTAATATATATATATATATATATAGGTATATATATATATATATATATATATATATATATATATATATATATATATATATATATATGCTCATAATACAATAAGAAAAAATTGTATTGTGAAGTTAGATATTATTCTCCGTTGTCAACTACACAACTGCAGTGGAGTTGCTTCAGAAGGCTTCAAATGACAGTGTTTTAAAACGGTACAGTAAAAAAAAAAATAAGAAAAAAAAAAGAAGAATAAAGAAATAAGAAATAAATAAATAAAAATAGTTTTTGTCAGAAAATTCCGGAGATGTTCTGAGGTTTTATTGCTTGGAGTAACCTCTTTAGTCGAGATCTTGATGCTAGAAATAAGTTAACGCAGAGATGAGACTTAGTGTAGATATCGAATATGGATTTCAAATGTAAATGTTGAACTCAAAGTAAATATAATGAATATATGGATATCAAATGTATAGATATAAAATTCAATGTAAATATGGATTTATCGGACTTAAAGCTGAAGGAAAAGGCTACTTGCTACTTTTTAAATCTGTATGTTTTGAACTTACTAATGTGTGTTAGGCAAAGTGATGAAAGTAGAACCGAACCTGTTTACTATGAAGAGAATTGAAGCGAATTGAAATCCCCATGTAAAAGCAGAATGCATATTCTTTTGCCCTTTAAATACCTTTTTGAATGTCTTTTTAGAGTTATATTTACATCATTTTGATCGACTTAATTATTGTTAGAAATTACCAATAACTTTTCAGGAAGTAAAGATTTAAAAATACAATTTCTAATAATAATAATAAAAAAAGTTGCGTAGTTTGAGTGAATTTTTAAAATATTTAAAAATGATATTATTAGAATCAATTGTATAGTGTACATTATATTTTTTGCATTCTAATCAAACTATACAAAAATTAATTACTTTGACACTAAATAAAATAATAAGTATTTAATGCGTTCATTATTCTTTTCTCTTAGATTTCCAAAAATAGGGAATTAAAAGTGGAGAAGTTTTGAGAGGAGAGAATTATCTCTTTTCTAAAAAATAATTAAAGGGAAAAAAGCCTGCGAAACTCGAGAATATTTTATGAAAATTTTATTTTTACTTTCAATTAAAATGTTTTTCGAAAGGGTATTAAATATTATGACAAGATTTATATATATAAATCTTAAGATGTACTAACTTCTGCTTCTTCCATTTTATTATTATTATTATTATTATTATTATTATTATTATTATTATTTTATTACTATTATTTTCTTTTTCTGTTATATTTGTTTATACTTATTACACATGATATTATCCATCAATTTCTGAGACACAACTGAGATTGATTTCTTGTTTTGTATAAGGTTCTTTTGCTTTGTATAAGGTTCATTTTCATGTGTAGTTGAGTATTGCTAATTTGAAATCATTCTACTAGGTATTTAATAATTGTAATGATAAATCTATAATAATAAAAGGAAAGGCTTGTCTGTATGTATGTTGTTCTATACGTTCAGCCCCTATTGAACGCAGAAGTACAAAAATTGACATACGGATGCTCAGGAGCATTCCCGATGGGCTCCTAAAAACAGAATTTTAAAAATTTTAATTAGTTGCAGAGATATTAATTAAAATGTCAACCTATATCAAGTAAATATATTAGCCATTTAAATATTTGTCTTAAATTTAATTGTTGGAAAAAAAAAAAAAAAAAAAAAAAAAAAAAAAATTCTGGTTCATTTTTTTTTTTTTTTTTTTTTTTTTTTTTGACATAATTTTCACTTGATTAATAAAAATTTATCAAAAATGGGCTCTTCCCATCGTCGTCTGCTCAATCACGTGATAGAGGAAAACGAATAATCGAATTCTGAGAATCGAATTCAATTAAATATTGTTCTTAAGAACAAAAATGTTAATATTTAATATAAAATAAAATAAAAGTAATATTGTGCATTTGTAAACAGTAGAATAATTGTATTTGTAAATTTCGTAATTTTTAAAAAACATTTTATGCGTTTATTTATTTTTTTCTATAAGAATAGATTTTTGTACATTGTAGTGTATCTGTAACATTAACTGAATAAACTGTAACATTAACTGATTAAAGAATAGCTTCTTGTGGAATGTTTATTGGTTATAATTTGAAATTTTAAAATGTTTTCATTTAATTTAATTGCCTAAAGGTGTTACAACAAGTTAATTAACTTAGTTACTGGTCTAAATGGATTTACGCCGTACAATGTTGCACTGTCACTGATTTAAGTACCAAAAATCAGAGTATTTATACATGGTCTTCATGAACATCAATAACAGGTATAAATTAAATGATGATTGTAAATGTATACAGCAAACAAAAAATGATGAATAATGATATAAAATGGATTAAAAATGATGATGTATAAAAAATAACAGATTAAATACGATTGATCAAAAATAACAATAGAAAATGTGTTTTTTCAGCAATTGCTCAAGATAAACAAGACTTCATCTGCTTTTTGTTTTTCCTCTATCATGTGACCTCTGACTTCAGGTGGGAAGAGCCCATTAGATTTGCTTATGCACATGAAAAAATGATATCATTATGATTTTAAAATTAAAATAATAATAATTAATATACTTTTAGATTAGCAACCCCATGCGAAATATTCGCAGTTTGTTTATTTATTTATTTATTTATTATTTGCCTTTAAAATTTGAAACTTATAAGTGTTATACCAATATCACCATTCAATTAAAATTTTAATTAACCAGAGCCATATTATTATTAGTTTTTGTGGGATGAAATGCTAATGATACTTAAACTAAATCATTCAAACAAAAGTTTCAGAATAAAATTTATATTTGACGACTTAGTTTTCATATTTCCCCTGTCACGAAAGCTTTAATAAAGGACCCCAATGGCGACCTTTGAATTTTTGCCGCCATGTTGGCGAGATCTCTTTTATTTTATTAAAAATGAAAAAGTCGCCAAGGGGAGCTATAATAAAGGTACCATGATGACATTTACAGATTTATTATTATTATTATTTCTATAAACCAACCGCTATTAACTAACCATGAAGTATTTAAAATAGAAAATATAATAATAATAATAATAATAATAATAATAATAAAGTTAGTTCTCTCATTAGAAGTAGAGCTCATAACATATTGTAATATTACATAAGGCGTGAAAATATTGTAATTTTATAGTCGAGTGGATAAATCAAATAAAATATGAACGAGCAAACGAGTAAGTTCTAAAATGGGGATAAGACGCCGCAGGCGCCACGGAGCGTGCCTTTGCTAAAGTCAGAATTATCAGAGATCATAACTCGGTGAGTGAACAGGCTGTTTCATATATTGAAACGGGAAGAGGGCGCCGCAGGCTCCACCGAGCGGGAGTTTCGTAAAGTCGGATTTTTCAAGAATCGCGAACCAGCTGGTCGCTGAAGGCGGCTAGTTATATATATATCAGAGCAGTTTGATATAACGTAGGAGAGGCCATCATCCTGCAGTGGAATGATAATGGCTGAAATTGATGACGATGATGATGATGATGATGATATGTAAACACGCACATCTCTGTACTTTTAATTTTTTTTTCACCAAAAATAAAAAAGCAAGGTACCTGAAAAAGTTAGCAAACATTCTTTAAACCTTTCTTGACATGCCCTAATTTTTTTTATAACAATACTTCTAATACATTACGAATAAAAAAATAAATTGTGTGCACTTACAAAGTGGACCACTGTGCCCATCACCGAAGCACATTTGTCCACAACCCGGGGTACAGTGGACCAACCTCTGTTGTTCATGTTTAATTAATGTAAATTACCCATTTTTTTTTTTTTTTTTTTTTTCTAAAATTAATTTCTTATGTAATTCTAGTCTAAATAACATAATTCGAACATTTTCATGAAATAAAATTACCAAAATTTAAAGGAATACAAAATAAAGAAATAAAGAAATAAAGAAGAAGAAATCAAATTAGAGTAATAGTTCTATATCAGATTTCATTTCTCTTTTACGTGCCATCACTAAAAACAATAAGATGTATTTTTAATTTGTTTATTAATGTTATATAGTTATAAAAATTATGAAATATATAATTAAACGTTATGTTACTATTCAAACATTTTTATTTTGAGATATTAATACTTTACATTATATTTGTGAGATAGGTTTAACTAAAGTTATTCTACTTTTATCTTTTACATGTTATTCCTAAAAACAGCAACAATGAATTTATATAACCAACTATTTATTATATCACACATAATCATTTTATTTATTTTTATAATATTAATCAATTCAAATAGTTATTAAATTTAGATATTCATAATTATTATACTACTATTTAACTATTTTCCGAATTTCTATTCTTCCGAATTTTTATTGTTAACCGAATTTCTAAAATTCCAGAAATTGTTTTTAGATATTCGTGTTAGCTATATTTTAAAGCAAAAATCTTACAAATATCTGCTTTTTTTTTTTTTTTTTTTTTTTTAGATATGAAGGATTTTGTGAAATCACGTTTTGCCCTCCCTCACCCCTTTGGGGCAAATTTTGTAAAATCGCTTCTTAGTGGATGTCTAAGTCATAGAAAGAACATTATCACAAAATTTCATGCTTCTAGGTCCAGGGGTTTCGGCTGGCGGATGATGAATCACTTACTCACTCAGGACAAACAATTTTATATATATAGATATATAATTCATTACAATGGTCAAGCGCCAGGAATAAAGACCAGATTTAAAGAACATAGAAACTCGTAAATTTGAATAAGAATAAGGAATAGAGCCTACCACGGATTAAGCCGGGTGGAGATGGGTGAAACAAGTTTTACGGGGCTTTACTTCCCCCTCCAGCAAAAACCACATTGTAACAAAGAGAAACATTAAAATGAAGATAATTAAATATCACATAATTACAAGTAAAACTGTCAGCAAAAAAGTTGAATATTTGTTTACAAAATATTAATAAATTCACATATTGCTTAAATAATCTTCAGTTTCAAATCGAAAATATTATAACTTTAAAATCAAACAAAACCTAAATTCCATGCAAATATTTTCCATTTTATTAATTTTTTATTTTTATTTATTTGTTAAGTTTTATCAAAATAGCTATAAACAGTTATTTAAACGCATTGTATGGTCATAAACATTTAAATATTATGATTCATTCATCTTGTTAGAAGTAATTAGTCGGTAAATATATTCCTGTTTATTATAGAATACTTACTGAAATTTGAAAAAAAAATTTCATTGTTTATTCATTTTCCAAAACAAAACTCAAAAATAAAATTAAAAACAAATATTTAAGCTTGCTTGAATATATTAATTCCTCCATTAGAATCCTAATTAATATCAGATAATATTTATTTCCTAATATGCTGGTTATTGTATATTATATTCGAGATTTCGTAATGTATAGTTTAAAGGAAAAAGAAAAAAAACATGCGAGAAGTTCTAGGTCAATGAAATTAGTTCTTGGTATGCCAGACTATGCTAAATGAAATACCATGCCCAATCAAAGATAAGTCTTTATCAGTCATCATAGTAAATAAAATAAATCATAGTAATTGTTATAGTCACACTAATAATACTGATATTCTCAAATAAAAGTCCAGCAATGTGATTTGGTTTTACAGAAGAATTCCGATGATTAGGTTTTAATAAATGTCGCACTAGAGCTGCCTAATGGTCATTTTTATAATACTGAGTGTTAAAAATAATGTATAAATTAAAAATTTTATGTAAATTTGCAAATTTTCTGGGGAGGTTAAAACCCTCAATTCCACCCTCTTTGACGATGGCTTTGGGTAATGTGAACATTTTTATTAGAACTATAAATATTGTTAATAATTTAATTAAAAAATAAATCACGACCATCTAAAATTCATGTTGATGGTGTTAAAAAAATATTATAAATGGCTTTTAGCATATACTTTAAAAGATTTTTTTAAATGAAAAAAGAAACGCACATTATTATACAAACAAATAAAACTTAACTAATTTATTAAAACAATAACATATATATTGACAACATTTTTAATTTTTTACATTGAGCAAGTCGAAAACTTTTGAAATCACATCAAATCTTCTTAAAGGGAAAACCTAGAAGTAAAAAATAAATTAAACAAAAACAAATAACTTTAATTAAACTATTCATAAATATAAAAAATATTAAGAAACTAAAAAGTAATTGGGCAAATTTAAATTTAAATGAGATATATTTTTGGGTATTAGTCTCTTTTTCATTAATAATTTATATGCATATGTGTGTGTGTGTAAATTTATGGTAATAAAAATCGATTAAGCATTTAACTTTTCAAAAATTAAAAATCAATTTCATTTTTGCTATGCAATGAGCAATATTCAAATGCTCTTTATTGAATTTCGAAGTATTACAAGAAGCATTAAATGCTATTTACATGACAGAAATTTAAAAAAGGATTGTGATTTGGGTACAAGCACATATTAGAAATTTCTTACAAAATTATTATAAATTCTTAAAAATAACGAGTATTATCAAAGAACTTATTATTCTAAAAAAATCCATGCACTGCATACATTAATCTATGCATGCATTTTTAACAGTATATCCGTAATACGAATCTTCGTTATCTTCAGCTTGAGTAAAATTTTTCATGGGCTACCCCTGAATTCAGGGTTTTTGAAAATTATGCTGTCTCTGAATTTCATTTTAAATTATTTTGTTTTAACAGAAATTTCTGATTTTTAATGTTTCGTTTGATTTATTATACTATATTAAGAACTCTTCATCCATTACTTTTTTATAGGTATAAATAAACAATTTTAATGATAGCTGAATGCATTTTATTAATCAGTCTCTCCTCGCCATTCATTCTGCATGCAAATAGCAGTTTTTAAAAATTTTGCATTTTAAATAGTTTCTACCCTTATTTTCGATTTGTATCAAATTTCGACTTACTTTTTATTTTTTATTTTTCCAATTTTTTCCTGATTATTAAATTTTGAATAGAATTCAATCAGTTAACTTTGATAACATCTTTCGGAAATTTTTCAAAAACTATTTAATAATACTTCAATTTCTATGTTGAAATATAAAAAAGGATAATGTATATTCTTGATAAATACCTTTATTAATATCCATAACCACCATAGCCAAGTCCATAAAGGCCTCCAATTCCATATCCGCCATTTCCAAGACCGTAACCATAACCTCCATATCCTAAATTTCCATAACCAAGTCCATATCCACCAAGGCCATATCCTCCATATCCGAGACCGTAGCCATGTCCTTGAGCTTTTCTGAAATATCTGCTGCTAATGCCATGTCCGTATCCATGATGACTATAATGAGGAATCACATCCACCAAACTAGCAGATACAACAACTGCCAAAGCTAAAATTGCAATCTGAAAGCAAAATAATTCCTGTTTAAGTACTTTAAATAAATAAATAACTGAAATGTCTTTGATTTCCATTTTTTTAATGTTATCTTAGTTATAAAAATTACCTTGTTTTATAGATTGTTTTGGCTAAATGGTATATATATATCATTAATTTCATATAATTATTCTGTAGTGTAGATAATAAATGCAAAAAGTGAAAAAATATTTTTTTGTATTAGTTTTTCATTTATTTATATATATATTACATTGACATAAAATCAGAGTTCGAATATTATTTTCCTACCACACTATTTAATTGCTATTTTCTCTACCTTAACTTGATCGCAAAATATTATTGTTAAAAAGCGATAATGATTTCTGTATGGAAATAAAGGTACAAAAAGATATTGAAATTCTCATACTATTAAAATAAATTATGAATCGTTCATTTTAAACTGATGACAGGAAAAATCTTACTTCATATAGCTTGTGAAATTAGAGATTTCAACGTACACTCATATCCAAAACTAAAGTCACAACTTGTTTTCTCGCTTGTTTCTTTTCAGTATAATTTTTAAACAAAAGAACGTATGAATATAATATCTGTATGGCATGTTCTTTATGAAACCATTAATTAAATTTTACAGAAATTTAATATAAGAGATAACTTTTAAACTGATATTATTTCATTTTTCAAAAAAGTAAGCTTTCGAAGAAATGGAAAACTTAAACAATTTTAGAAAATAAAACTAAAAGGGAAACACTGTTAAGAATGACTTACAAATAACTGAAGATACACATATCTTCAAATGTTAAATTAAAACTCGCTTTTTTCTTCTTGTATTCACTTTTCTTTTTCTTCTTTTTCATCTTCTTCTTTGCGAAGAACTTTTTAAAAAATGTACAAACGAACATGGAAATTGGATGAGGCCATTCTTTATAAAATTATTCATTGACGTTTTTATTATTCTGGCGGCGTTCATAGTACATAAATTATTAATTATAATTTTTCAAAAAAAAAGTCCATTATTGAATAAAAGCAAAGTAAAAACCGAGCGAAAAATCAGATTTTAATGTAACATTTAAAGACTTGCGTATATTCTTCTACCTGTAATGCATCTTTAACCCTGCTTCTCATTTAGTGTTCTTTAAAAAAAATTTTTACATTTTAAGTTTCTTCCAAAGCTTGCTTTTGAGGAAAAATGAAGTAATATGAGTTTAAAGGTTATTGGATATGTTAAAAATTCTATAAAATTTAATCAATGGTTTGGTAAAGAACATGCCATCCAAATTTTTTGTTCATACGTTGATTTATTTTTAAATTATGCGCAAAAAAGGAAATGCGGAAACTGGTTGCGACTTTAATATTGGACATGAATGTATATTATAATTACATGTCCTCTTATTTCTTATATTGTATTTGTATAACTTTAATTGAAAATTTTCAAATACATATTCTTTGTAAGTAAGGAAGGTTCTCATAAAAATGAACGTAAATTAAGTTAAACAATTTAATTTTCTTTCACTGGAAATGGTACGATTAATTTACGGCTAGAAATAAATAGAAAATAAATAAACCTTTTAAATATATTATAAACCTTATATTTGATTTAGTTTTAATTATTTATATTTACATTTATAATAATTTGACATATGTTTTATTTCCTTACGAAAATTAAAAATGTATTTTGTTTGGAAATACTCTAATTACTTTTTTATTTATTCATTTAATTTTATTTATTTATTTATTTATTTTTCAGAAAGGATTTAAAAATAACTTAAATAAAGCAATATATATGTATGTATGTCGCATAAAACTTTGTTACGTATACATAACAAACATTTCTTTGCGTATACTTATATTAATATAGACAATTTTCATTTAAATTATTACTGTTTTCTATTATTTCCATAAATATCAATCAGGGAAAAATATTAAAATGGGGGAAAACTTTCATGATTTATTTAATATTAATGAATATAAAATAATTTTAAATATACCATTCGGGACTATTTATTAAATACTTTAACAATATATAAACTTACATTATATTCTCATTTCAATGTATACATCATACATTTAACACAAATAACTTTATGTAAGAAATTTCAAAATTAAAAATTGATTTCTTAATGCATTTGAAAAATAGAAAAATCTTTTCCCTGAGCAATTACTTTTCCAATTTTTAACTATTTCCCCATATAATGAAGCCAACAATTTAAATAATACTTCTTAATTTACTCTCTTTCTTAAATCAATTTAACCGTAAAATATATATATACAGAAATTTAATTTTATTATTATTATTTATATACATGAACTTATTTACAGAAATTAAGTTTAATTTTATACGTCTATGTAAAATATTCATTTATATTGTAATCTATAGTTTTAAACAGATACATACCACAAATTTCATCATTTTGGATATTTTTTCTGCTGGTGTCAGCTTACTTGATGAACTCATGGAAAATCTACCTTTTTATATATTATGAATGTTCAGCTTGATTGGCCGTTACAAGTAATGTTTCAAAGCATAAACAGCAGTTCAAGTTCATGAATTTCTGGCATTCACACCTTTTTTTTTTTTTTTTTTTTTTTTTTTCGTTTGTTGTTTCCGAATGGCCTTGAGCTGTATCTTTTTAATTGTGACACAATGACCTTATCAAGTATTTTTTTTCTTTCTAGAACATCTATTAGAAAATAATCCAATTTTTTTTTTTTTTTTTTTTTTTTTTTTTTTTTTAAATGTGAAGGTTTAGTTTACATTTGAACTTATTAATAAAAAATCTGGAGTGACTCCACTCGACTTTCCGAACATTGAGTAACTAACAGTTTTGTAGATAAAATCAAAGAAAGAGGAGTTGCTAAACAAACAAAAAAGAGAAAACCATAACAGAGTGTTTGAGTATTTTTCTCCATATATCACACGAGGTTTTATTTAACGCTACTGAACTTTGAGCCCTTAGATCATAATGATAAAGAATTTTTCGTTGTGTCCCTGTAAAAATCTATAAATGCTAGATTCACCAAAATGCTTATAGTTAGTGCAACAGTGATTTATAATATTCATACAAATTTTCAGCTCAATTGAATAAGGCGTCTAGATGCTATCGCTGGTCTCATAGGCTATAAAGATAAAGAATTTTTCTTTGTGTCCCTGTACAAAAACTGTAAGTGCTAGATTCACCAAAATCTATACAGTTGGTTCAAATGTAACCTATAACATGTGCACAAATTCTTTGCTGAGATTAATAAGGCGTTTAGACGCTATCACACTTTTAAAAATTTGGCAAAGAATTTTTCTTTGTGTCCCTGTAAAAAAACTATAAGTGCTAGATTTTCCAAAATCTATACAGATTGAGTATCTGTGACCTATAATATGTGTATAAAGTTTTTGCTCAATTGAATAAGGCGTTTAGATGCTATCGCACTTTTAAGATTTTTGTCCCTTGGCCATAATGATAAAGAATTTTTCTTTGTGTCCCTGTAAAAAAACTATAAGTGCTAGATTCACCAAAATCTATAGGGTTCGTACTATGGTGACTTACAATATACGTACCAACTTTCAGCTTATTCGAACAAGGCGTTTAGACGCTAGCGTGTTCACTCACAGACATACACACATACATACACGCATACATACACACATACATACACACATACATACACACACACATACATACATCATCGTAAAAATAGTGAAAACGGACTCGTTGGACCTCGAAACGTATAGAAACATCAAAATCTCGAATTCGGATTTTTGACATGATTACAATACTTTCCTCACTATAGTGTTCGGAAAGTAAAAAAGAGAAAACCATAACAGAGTGTTAGAGTATTTATCTCCATATATCACACGAGGTTTTATTTAACGCTACTGAACTTTGAGCCCTTAGATCATAAGGATATAGAATTTTTCTTTGTGTCCCTGTAATAATCTATAAATGCTAGAGTCACCAAAATGCTTATAGTTAGTGCAACAGTGATTTATAATATTCATACAAATTTTCAGCTCAATTGAATAAGGCGTTTAGATGCTATCGCTGGTCTCATAGGCCATAAAGATAAAGAATTTTTCTTTGTGTCCCTGTAAAAAAATTGTAAGTGCTAGATTCACCAAAATCTATACAGTTGGTTCAAATGTGACCCATAACATGTGTACAAATTATTTGCTGAGATTAATAAGGCGTTTAGACGCTATCACACTTTTAAAAATTTGGCAAAGACTTTTTCTTTGTGTCCCTGTAAAAAAACTATAAGTGCTAGATTCTCCAAAATCTATACAGATTGAGTATCTGTGACCTATAATATGTGTATAAAGTTTTTGCTCAATTGAATAAGGCGTTTAGATGCTATCGCACTTTTAAGATTTTGGTGCCTTAGACATAATGATAAAGAATTTTTCTTTGTGTCCCTGTAAAAAACTATAAGTGCTACATTCACCAAAATCTATAGGGTTCGTACTATGGTGACTTACAATATACGTACCAACTTTCAGCTTATTCGAACAAAGCGTTTAGACGCTAGCGTGTTCACTCACAGACATACACACATACATACACACATACATACACACATACATACACACACACATACAGACATCATCGTAAAAATAGTGAAAACGGACTCGTTGGACCTCGAAACGTATAGAAACATCAAAATCTCGAATTCGGATTTTTGACATGATTACAATACTTTCCTCACTATAGTGTTCGGAAAGTAAAAATTGTAACTAGAATTCTAGCTTTTTTACCACTTTTTTATGGCATTATTAAATAAATTAATTTTGTTAGTAATTTAATAAGCACTAGTTTCTTTCTTTTCTTTTTTTTTTTTTTTTTTTTATTCTTTAATCGTTTACAAACAAATTTTTCAGTGATGTTATTAAATCTTCATAATCTAAATGTGGATGGATTTAAAAAAAAAAAGTTAAAAAGAACCTGTAGGTGTTCAGAATTAAGATATACCTGCATAAATTTTAAAATCTCAAAAAGATCTTTTTAAAAAGCATATGTATGTGAAACGCATTATTAAGAAGTACTTTATTTTAGTGAAATAACACTATTTTTTTTTATTATTATACACATTTTATAAATAACATCAAATTGTCGCATCACAATTTGAATAAATAATTTCGTCTCAGTTTTTTTTTTCCCTTCTTTAAAGTTCGTATTTGTTAATTATTTCAATCGTAATTTTTTATTTAATAAAAATCTGTAAATGTTCTTTTGCTTAAAAAAAAAAAAAAAAAAAAAAAAAAAAACAGATGACTAATAACCACACGCCTTTCATATTACCCACTACTACACTTACTTTATATTCTCTTTAGAAATAGTTTGGTCTGAACACCTAACAAGTTTTCGGTAAGAGCACACTAATACATTCAAATACCGTTAATAAATACGGTAAGCACCAAATTCCGAAATTTAAAATTTACCTATCTAATCAGAAAGAATATCAATTTTCTTGTATTAAACAAGTAATAAATACTAAAATAGGTGAGGCATAAATTAATAATATACATAAAAAGTGAGTCGTAGCAGAACCTCGACGATAGCTACAGGGCCCCTAGCCCGATCCATTCTTCTAGTCAATTTTGACCTTTTATTATTTCCGGTGTTAGCTATTTATTTCCCTTCTTCTTTGCATACTTGAGATTATAAGTTTTTTTTTTTTTTTTTTTTTTTTTTCATAACATGCCTTTTTTAAAAATGGATTTTAGCCTTTTTTCCTCGTATTCTTACATTCTAAAGTGCGGCCACCACACTTTAGACTGTAAAAATCGAAGGAAAGGGCTAAAATTACATACAAATAAAAGCCTGAGGTGAAAATGAGATTTTTAACATTTTGTTTTATCACAAAACGTCATAACTCCAAAAGTTACAATCGAAACGTTATGAAACTTTGACAAAACACTCTAGAAGAGTTGTCTAGGGATTGAACTACTGCATTGAATCTAGTTATTATTATTATTATTATATGTTTATTTGTTTTATTCTAGTTATTATTATTTGTTTTATTTATTTATTTATTTATTTATTTATTTATTTTTTTTTTTTGTCGATAGAAGTTATGAACTGTCAGGTACATTCATGATTTTTCCAGCATGTAAAATGTTATCGTCTCTAAAATATTAAATAACATGGTTATAGTTTTGAGAATAGCTCACTCCTTTAAAAACCTTTCAATAATCGAAATAAAATTTACATAATAAAAATATCTTTATTTAAACTTGACTTACGATGTTTTGAAAAAGTGCTTTTTTCCCCGCAAATTTTATGTATATTATAGCCTAAATATCAAAATATTTTAAAATTTGCATTTTTTTTTCAGGTTATTCACTGTTTTTTAATATTCTATTATATAATGCACACGAATAGGCAATTTTTCAATTATTAAAAAAAATCACCTCCGACAGTAGGCAGGCATCATTGGGATAAATATATTGCTAGCCCCCCCCCCCCTTTTTTCCCCCTTCTTCTTTACATACTTGTGATTGTGGGTTTTTTTTTTTCCCAGTTTTCATTCCTTCTTCTTCTTCTTCTTCTTTTTTTTTTAAATGGATTTTTAGCCTTTTTTCCTCGTATTCTCATTCTAAAGTGCGGCCACCGCACTTTAGACTGTAAAAATCGAGGAAAAAAGGCTGAAATTCCATATAAATAAAAGCATGAGGTGAAAATGAAAAAAAAAAAAAAAAAAACCGTACAATGACAAGACTGTGGAAGATAAAAAAAAAAAAAAAAAAAAAAAAAAAGGCTAACACCGGAAGAAATAAAAGGTCAAAACTGACTAGAAAAAGTTGTTAAAGCTCAAGAAGGGATTAGGCTCTGGGCCCTGAAGCTATCGTCGAGGGTTTGCTACGCCTCGCCTAATAAAAGGACATCTAAAAAGAGGTTTATATATCAAATTTGAAGAAAATCGTTAGAGCCATTTTTCAGATACAGGTTTCCATTTCCACCAAAACTTGGCTAATTAATCCGTTCAACAGAAATTAAATATTACATAAGAAAGGAATATTAATATAAAGTTAATATGGCAAGTTAAAAAAAAAAAAAAAAATCCGTAGAGTCTTTTTTTAAATTAATGCACTTACGAGACATAAAATTAACCCACTTCACTGGACGTCTATCAAATTTCCTTTATTAAATAACTAGTACATGCGAAAGGACAGCTATAAGGAGTGTTTATGTAGCAACTTTGGAGAAAATCGTTAGAGCTGTTTTTTGAGATACGGTCTTACGATTTCATTTGCGTTTTTGAATGTGCAACTTCCGCTTTTCCATTATCCACCAAAAGTTATCAAAATTATCTATATACTGTATCTATATACTGTTTCGTCTTTACTCTGAAGTTTCGACGTTATACCTTTATTCGTTTTGGAGATATGGTAATCGAAATTTCCCTATACACATACATATACACAGTCACATACACACTGATCAATTTCGAAAAACTACCTTCTTGAATTCAGGAGACCTTAAAATATGTAATTCAGGTTAAAACTCAATGTAAAAATTTTTGACCAAATATAATATTTCCATTACCTACGGTTGTCAGGAAATGAAAGTAATAACTAAATTTTAATATATGCGTTTAAAGTATCTATTAATTTTTGGTATGTTTCAAACTTTCTTACATTTTCACAAAATCATATTATCTCTCATTGTCTGAGGTATAACATGATCCTTACGAGTCTGAAGTTCTATGAGATTCCATTAAGTATTTTTTTAGATATTCGACTAAACGTCTAAATTCGAAATTATTGAAATGCATTTTAAATAATTTGGAGGGGGAGGCTGATTTTTTATACCAACTATGTGAGAAATACCAGAGCCGGGAATCGAACCCGGGCCTTCCGCTTAACTCGCGGATGCTCTACCACTGACCTACCCTGGGTGATAAACAGCTAGGCACATCTCACATAATATTCATTGGCAAGGCCACCCAGTCTGCAAACGCAGCTGTATCAAGTGACACTATTAATCGTAGCACAACTCCAATGGACCACGAAATTCTAATTTAGAAATTTTTAATCATCAACCTTAATTCATTTTAGATAATTTGGAGTGGAAGGCTTATTTTTTATACCAACTATGTATACCCAGGGTAGCTCAGTGGTAGAGCATCCGTGCGTTAAGCGGAAGGCCCGGGTTCGATTCCCGGCTCTAGTATTTTTCACATAGTTGGTATAAAAAATTAGCCTTCCACTCCAAATTATCTAAAATGAATTAAGGTTGATGATTCTAAATTAGAATTTCGTGGTCTATTGGAGTTCTGCCACGATTAATATTGTCACTTGATACAGCTGCGTTTGCAGACTCGGTGACCTTGCCAATGAATATTATGTGAGAAGTGCCTAGCTGGTCATCACCCTGAGTAGCTCAGTGGTAGAGCATCCGCGAGTTAAGCGGAAGGCCCGTGTTCGATTCCCGGCTCTGGTATTTTTCACATAGTTGGTATAAAAAATCAGCCTTCCACTCCAAATTATCTAAAATAAATTAAGGTTAATGATTAAAAATTTCTAAATTATTGAAATACGTTTACCAACATAGCGTTTATCAAATAATAGCTTTAGGCGAGAAATATGAATTATAACATAATAAAACTTTCTCTGCTGTAAAATTTATTTATTATCATAAACATTACGTCAGTTAAGAGTGTTTCGTTATAAACTTAATAAAAATATTAAATTTCTGAAATGACTCCGTAGACAACTAACTACTCGTTATATTTATATCCATATGTCATTTGTTTAAGATTTGTGCTTAAAATAAGAACACGTCAAGGTAAAATTCTATTTAATTTTAGGAAACCATATACTTTTATATGATACATAATTTTAAGGCTTTCCTTAAACAAAATGACTATTTTCTGAGACATATTCCAAATTAATATTCCTAATAGTTATTCTTCTTCATTCCCTCTCTCTCTTTCTTTTGTTTTAATTAGGCATTTTTTATTTAATATTTATTAATAAATCAACCCCATAGATGTCTATTATCTTTCTGAAATCTAATTTGACAGACCTTCCCTATACATATATATATATATATATATATATATATATATATATATATATATATATATATATACATACATACATACATCTTATATAAAATAATTGATTTCGGATGGGTGAAGCGGGAATTTAAAAACTTCATTTCTTTAACTTCAGGAATTTTCATACTTTTAATAATTAAGGGCCCTCTTTACTCACCGCCGCCGGAAGCCGAAGCTAATGTTATTCTATGGGAAATTTTTCTTTACAAATAACTAATTAACTGATACATATTTTTAAATTCTGTTTTCGCATTTTAAAAATTCCCAGCTGTTAAATTGACGGACCTTTTTTAAAAAATTATTTTTTCAATTTTTTACATTTTATTTTGAAGATGCAAAATACGAATTTTCCATATGTGAAATTTTTTCATTTTGCAATTTCAAAATAAAATATTAAAAATTAAAAAACTACATTTTTTAAAAAGGTCCGTCAATTTAACAGTTGTGAATTTTCTAAATGTGAAAACAGAATTTAAAAATATGTATTAGTTAATAAGTTATTTGTAAAGAAAATTTCCCATAGAATAACATTGGCTCGGGCTTCCGGCGACGGTAAGTGAAGAGGGCCGTTAAGTGTTATTGCTAGAAAATTTAGTCACAAATTTTGCTCATTGGGATAAATGTTGTGCATATTAGGAAAAGTAATTTATACTAATGCATTAGATGATATCAAAGGTTTTAACTTGTTTGAATAGTTAGCTATTATTCGAGTCTTACTGCAGTAAAACAGAGTTAACTCTTATAATTTTGAAATGTAAGGAACCCATTATCTTTATTTATTTATTTATTTATTAATGAGCGAACAAATACCCGTGTGATTGGACATTAGCTGAAAGGTTGTTCAACCTTAAAAAAAAGAAATAAAAAAAAATAAAATAAAGAGACCAACAAGCTATCTTTATTTACGCTCGGAAAGAAGAAAAAAATTCTTCTTTAAAGTAATATATAAATATATATATATATATATAGGTATATATATATATACTCATAACACAATAAGAAAAAATTATATTTTGAAGTTAGATATTATTGTCCGTTGTCAACTACACAATTGCAGTGGAGTTGCTTCAGAAGGCTTCAAATGACAGTGTTTAAAAACGGTACAGTAAAAAAAAAAAAAAAAAAAAATGAAATAAGAAATAAATAAATAAAAATAGTTTTTGTCAGAAAATTCCGGAGATGTTCTGAGGTTTTATTGCTTGGAGTAACCTCTTTAGTCGAGATCTTGATGCTAGAAATAAATTAAAGCAGATATGAGACTTAGTGTAAAGATCGAATATGGATTTCAAATGTAAATGTTGAACTCAAAGTAAATATAATGAATATATGGATATCAAATGTCTAGATATGAAATTCAATGTAAATATGGATTTATCGAACTTAAAGCTGGAGGAAAAGGCTACTTGCTACCCTTTAAATTTGTATGTTTTGAACTTATTAATGTGTGTTAGGCAAAGCGATGAAAGTAGAACATTCACCGAACCTGTTTACTATGAAGAGAATTGAAGCAAATTGAAATCCCCAAGTAAAAGCAGAAAGCATTTTCTTTTGCCCTTTAAATACCTTTTTGAATGTCTTTTTAGTGTTATATTTACATCAATGTGAACGACTTAATTAATGTTAGAAATTACCAATAACTTTTCAGGAAGTAAAGATTTAAAAATACAATTTGTAATAATAATAATAACAAAAGTTGCGTAGTTTAAGTGAATTTTTAAAATATTTAAAAATGATATATTAGAATCAATTGTATAGTGTACATTATATTTTTTGCATTTTAATCAAACTATAGAAAAATTAATTATTTTGACACTAAATAAAATAATAAGTATTTAATGCGTTCATTATTCTTTTCTCTTAGATTTCCAAAAATAGGGAATTAAAAGTGGAGAAGTTTTGAGAGGAGAGAATTATCTCTTTTCTAGAAAATAATTAAAGGGAAAAAAAGCCTGCGAAACTCGAGACTATTTTATGGAAATTTTATTTTTACCATCAATTAAAATGTTTTTCGAAAGGGTATTAATTATCATTACAAGATTACAAGATTTATATATATAAATCTTAAGATGTAGAGAATCTTAAGAACTTCTGCCTCTTCTATTATTTATTTATTTATTTATTTATTATTTTTTTTCTGTTATATTTGTTTATACTTATTATACATGATATTATCCATCAATTTCTGAGACACAGCTGTGATTGATTTCTTGTTTTTTATAAGGTTCTTTTGCTTTGTATAAGGTTTATTTCCATGTGTAGTTGATCATTGCTAATTTGAAATCATTCTATCAGGTATTTAATAATTGTAAAGATAAATCTATAATAATAAAAGGGAAGGTTTGTCTGTTTGTCTGTATGTCTGTATGTCTGTATGTATGTTTGGATGCTCAGGAGCATTCCCGAGGGGCTCCTGAAAAAAGAATTTAAAAAATTTAATTAGTTGCGGAGATATTAATTAAAATGTCAACGTATATCAAGTAAATATATTAGCCATTTATATAATTGTGAAAAATGCAATTGTTGAAAAAAAAAAATCTTGTTTTTTTTTTTGACATTATTTTCACGTGATTAATAAAATATTATCAAAAATTAGATTTGCTTATGTACAGGAAAAAATGATATCATTACGACTTTAAAACTAAAATAATAATAATTAATATACTTTTAAACTAGCAAACCCATGCGAAATATTTGCAGTTTGTTTATTTATTTATTTATTTATTATTTGCCTTTATAATTTGAAACTTATAAGTCTTATACCAATATCACCATTCAATTAAAGTTTTAATTAACCAGAGCCATATTATTAGTTGTTGTTGTGGGATGAAATGCTAATGATACTTAAACTAAATCATTCAAACAAAGGTTTCGGAATAAAATTTATGTTTGACGACTTAGTTTTCATATTTCCCCTGTCACGAAAGCTTTAATAAAGGACCCCAATGGCGACTTTTGAATTTTTGCGGCCATGTTGGCGAGATCTCTTTTATTTTATTAAAAATGAAAAAATCGCCAAGGAGAGCTATAATAAAGGTACCATGATTATTATTATTTCCATAAACAAACCGCTATTAACTAACCATGAAGTATTTAAAATGGAAAATATATATAATATAAAAAAGTTATTTCTCTCATTAGAAGTAGAGCTCATAACATATTGTAATATTACATTAGGCATGAAAATGTTGTAATTTTATAGTCGAGTGGATAAATCAAATAAAATATGAACGAGCAAACTGTTATAAGTTCTAAAACGGGGATAAGACGCCGCAGGCGACACAGAGCGTGCCTTTGCTAAAGTCAGAATTTTCAAAGAACATAACACGGTGAGTGAACAGGCTGTTTCAGATATTGAAACGGGAAGAGGGCGCCGCAGGCGCCACCGAGAGGGAATTTACTACGGTTAAATTTTACAACAAAGCTATTTGCACTATATGTCAATAAGCTTTTGTAGGATCTGAAACGGGAAAAAGGCGCCGCAGGCTCCACCGAGCGGAAGTTTCGTAAAGTCGTATTTTTCAAGGATCGCGAACCAGCTGGTCGCTGAAGGCGGCTAGTTATGTATATATAACAGAGAAGTTTGATATAACCTAGGAGAGGTCATCATCCTGCTGTGAAGTGATAATGGCTGAAATTGATGATGATGATGATGATGATGATGATACGCACATCTCTGTACATAACGTCCTTTAATTACGTTCTGCCTTTACTTTGGTGGTTTCAATTTGCTTCAAACATGGCGGTTGAGCACTATTTCTCATACCTTGTTAGGTGTTAGTTTTTAGCAAGTGGCGGTGTTGTGCGGTAAAAATTTGTATGAAGACAATCATCACGTACAGAAAACCTTGTCATATCGCACATATCTGTAGTGGTAGGCGACGCAGTGAACAAAATTAGAAATAGAAAAATAGTTGTTTTGACATAAAAGTATAAAATGTAAAATATCAACTTCTATGCCTAAATTATTTTGAATTAGGCAAGATAATCACTTACGTGCATACAGACGATCATATAGACATCCAAAAAAACTTGTCAAATGATGGATATCTTGAAAGTAGTGGGTGATGTGCTGACAAGAATTAGAAATATAAAGTTGTTGCTATGACATGATAATACCAAAATATAAAATTTCTGAATTATATAACTAACCGTTTTTAAGTTAAGCGAACGTTAATGTAATAGTAATCACAATGTATCAAGGAAAAAAGAAGTAGAAGAATAGAGAAATTCTACTGTAATCGATGTCTACCTATCAATAGGGTAGTTATGAGAAATTTGACTGGATTATAACAAGCCAGCTGGCAAAAGGTTTGTGCATATTGTTTAACTTGTTATTGTTTTAACACTTTCCAACAACTTTGAAAAGTATTACTTACAAACTTTGAACAAGCACCATAAAGTGCAATAAACTCACAACAATTGTTTCGGGTCGAAAAAACACACGACCCTTCATCAGGCGAATAAAGTAAGCACGAGTGCTGCAGTCAAAGCGGCAACGCAATGCCATTAGCACCATTGCATTTTATGGTGTTTATTCAAAGTTTGTAAGTACTATTTTTTACAACGCCAGTTTTGTGGTGCTTTTTTATTAACTTTGAAAAGTATTAATGACTTCAGTTTGTCGGTCTGTCTGTCGGTCTGTCCGCGCTCTAACTCCCGTAAATTTTTATGGAATTTCTTGAGAATGATATAGTATACTATTCAAGTTTATTATCGGAAGTTCCCTATTGAAAAATGTGTTAATATCTCCACTGGTTTCTGTACAGGGGCACCCGAAAGTATTCCAAAGCATTGTGTTTTACGAAAAGTATTTCTATCAACCAAATTTTAATACCTTTTTTATACACAAATCTAAATGAAATTGAAATATATTATTAAAGTTCGCTATCGGATGTTTTCTATATAAAATGGAGTGATTAATATCTCCACTGGTTTGTGTACAGGAACAGACGAAAGTATTCCAAATTATTACGTTCTATGAGAGGTATTTCTGTAAACCAAATTTCAGTAACTTTACTTTACACATAGCTAAATGAAATTTAAATATGTTATTCATATGCACAAAAGAAAGCTTTCTATAGAATATAGTATAATCAGCATTAGAGTTACAAAGTCACACAAAAATATTCTGTTACACCAAGAGCTATTTATAAAAATATGCTGGAATTGCACTTTCGTTTACATTAAGCGTTTTTAACACTTTCTAACATTTTTTAAGTGTGAATATGATTTCAATTTGTGTATCTGTCTGTTCGTCTGTCCATCTATTAGCTGTCTGTCTGTATATCTGTGCTCTAACTCCCATAAATATTTATGGAATATCTTGAAACTGATATATGTTATTCAAGTTCACTATCGGATGTTCACTATTGAAAGTGGAGTGAACACCTCTACTGGTTTGTGTACAGGGACACTTGAAAGTACTCCAAAGCATTGTGTTCTATTAGAGGTATTTCTATAAACCATATTTTAATACCTTTACTGTACACAAATCTTAATGAAATTGAAATATATTATTCTAGTTCACTATTGGATGTTTCCTATGTAAAGTAGAATAAATACTATCCCTAGTTTGTCTACAGGGACACTCGAAAGTATCCCTTCCCCCAAGGGAGAAGGCGCAATGTTCCTACATATATATATAAAAAAAATCACTTACTATCATTATTATAAATAGTTCTTTTTAATTTGATAATGGTTATTAAAATATAATTTTCTTTCTGCACAT
Source organism: Salticus scenicus (assembly GCA_963930645.1). Taxonomy (NCBI): domain Eukaryota; kingdom Metazoa; phylum Arthropoda; class Arachnida; order Araneae; family Salticidae; genus Salticus; species Salticus scenicus. The sequence goes on from OZ005654.1 coordinate 315,070,720, forward strand.
TTATAGGAAATTTCGTCCTAAACCGCTATGTTAAATATTTAGAAAAAGTGGGATGGCAATGCCACCATTTGGACAATTTTCTCCAAATTTTGATAGCTACTAATTTATGTCAAAGTTCTAACATCACTACGTACTAATATGTGTGAAATTCTATGCAGTAGTTCCTGAGATTCAGTTGCCACAAAATTTTGTCGCACACACACGCACACATGCAGGTAGACAAATTTTTTCTAAAAATAATCAAATCATGTTCTACAACTCTCAAAATGTGTAAATCCATCGAAAACCTGAAGTCGAAAATTTTTACAAATGCAATACATTCTTCTACTAAATATAGAAGAAATTTGTTGCCTTACTGTCAGTTTGTAAAAAACTTGAGGGTCATATATTTCGTTTTACACAATTCTAAAAATAAATTTTATGTTGTATATAGGAGAGACTGGGGACAGTGGACCACTTTTACACTTTTAATTTTTTTTCACCAAAAATAAAAAAGCAAGGTACTTGAAAAAGTTAGCAAACATTTTTTAAACCTTTCTTGACATGTCCTAATTTTTTTTACAACAATGCTTCTAATACATTACGAGTAAAAAAATAAATTGCGTGCACTTACAAAGTGGACCACTGTGCCCCATCACCGGAGCACATTGATTCACAATCCGGGGTACAGTGGACCAACCTCTGTTGTTCATGTTTAATTAATGTAAATTACCCATTTTCTTTTTCTAAAATTAGTTTCTTATGCAATTCTAGTCTAAATAACATAATTCGAACATTTTCATGAAATAAAATTACCAAAATTTAAAGGAATAAAATAAATAAATAAATAAATAAATAAAAAGAAAAAATCAAATTAGAGTAAGAATTCCATATCAGATTTTCTTTGTCTTTTACGTGCCATCACTAAAAACAAGATATATTTTTAATTTGTTTATTAATGTTATATAGTTATAAAAATTATGAAATATATACTTAAACATTATGTTACTATTCAAACATTTTTATTAATTATTTTGAGATATTAATACTTTACATTATATTTGTGAGATAGGTTTAACTAAAGTTATTCTACTTTTATCTTTTACATGTTATTCCTAAAAATAACAACAATGAATTTATAAAACCTACTATTTATTATATCACATAATCATTTTATTTATTTTTTTAATATTAAACAATTCAAATAGTTATTAAATATAGATATTCATAATTATTATACTACTATTTAACTATTTTCCCTTTTCAGAAATTTATTTTATTATAATATTAAGATTATTATTTTTTTATTAATTATTTTGAGTCACAATATTTTTATATGTAAATTCAACTAAAATAAAGAATGTATTAAATATAATTTGGAGTTTTAGGCACATTGGAAGGTGGTCCATTGTGCCCCATGTAGAGGTGGTCCACTGTGCTCCATGTTCAAACAAAACAAATAATAATATTAAAATTCTATATAGACTATAAATATGCTAATAATTTTTATAAATTTAAAAACAACAATATCTTAGTTTTTCTTAACAACTATCCAATACTTGTAGTCAATGGCTCTGTTCTGATAAACTTAAAAAAAACTTCAAACTTGAAAAATTACTTTGAGCAGCTCAAAACATAAAAGTTGTATAAAATGGCTACCATAACATTTACCATATTTTTTTTTTTTTTTTTTTCTGTATAGAAGTAGTACTATGCTTCCATCTATGAGTCTCAATATAAACTATAAGGGTTAAATATTAAGAGATTTAAATAGGGATGGTCCACTGTGCCCCAGTCTCCCCTATTGTTTAACAGTAGATTAATATCTACAAAAATAATTTTATAAGTTTCTTTTACAACAAAGCATTATATTAAATGTAATTTAACGTAAATTTATACAATTTGATAAATTTCGCTAGATTGGAGTTAAAGATAGAAAACTAAATCATTATTTCAATTACTTTTTACTTCTCTTTAAGTTTAGCTTAAATTTAGAACAAATTTTATTTCGTTAATTAATGTTTCTTAATTAGTTTTGAAATATTTTTATTCAAATTACTTTCAAATACCATCTTTTTAATTTAATTTGATTTTATCGCATTTACTCCGTTAAAAAATGTATATGTTTCATTTTATTTTCACAATCAATAGATAAGAGTCACAATCATCTAAACATGTCAAAATACAAGTTAAATAAAGTGTTTACATATATACATTTGAAGTTATTTTTTAATTAAAATCTGACACTAAAAAGAAAAAAAAATCTGTTAAATAAAAACTAAATTCGTACAATGAAGCGTATCAGCCTTTATATTCCTGTAATACCTACGTACAATATCTTTGACATTTGAAGTGTCACTTTCACCCATATAATGTTAACAAAAGACTTAATAATGCGGAGAAAGTTAAACTCCTCTTCCGTGAATGTTTTATTTATTTATTTATTTTTTTTTTCAATTTCATGTCAATCGTAAAGTCATGGTGACATACTTATGTTCGTTTTTGTGCTCCACTGCGTTCCTAACTTTCTCCCCGGTTTTTCATACCTTCCCACTTTTCTTTCAGTCTCTCTTTCTTTTTTTCTTTGGCAGATATTTAATTTTTTTTTTTTTTTTTTTTTTTATAATGATTTTTTTTTTTTTTTTTTTTTTTTTTTTTTTTTTTTAAGAAGCATCTTTTCAAAATAAAAAATATATAATGAACTCGTGTGGTGCAATGTATTATATCCTTTAACGTAAGTCATTTTCGATTTAATTCCGAGATACAATACGTTAATTTTCTTAGCTATTTCTTTTAAAGTAATCTTCTTAAATAAATTACTTTATTAATTTTTTCACCTATTCTTATTGTTTGTTGAACTTACAGAAACTATCAATAATTTTTCTGCTACTAAATTGAAAAAAATGTATATATATATAATATTTTAAAATAATTTAAATTTATTGTATTTATATCAATACAAAAAACCCTTAACAGGTTAAAAGTTTGTGACGCAGCACTGTACTTTATGGCTATAAGAATTAGAAATACGGGTCTTAAAAATAATGATATCAAATTTTCAGTGAAAGATAGACGCAAAAGATAAAACCCAAAAGATAGAATAATTCATTGAAATAAATATATTTCAGTACATAATATAAGCTTAATGAAAGTGATATATTTGACAGCGTATTTGACAATTAAAAGCAGTATTTCAATGTGCACATATACTTTAATATGCAAAACAAAATAATTGCAGTGAAATTTAAAAAACAAATCATTTAATGTAACACCACTGCGTTACTGGAATTTCATATAATTTCTTTTTCATATAATTTCTTTTTAAAACACATGCTTTCATAGTATAAGAGATGTGAATGGAAAGGTATCAATGAGTAGATGCTATATATTATTTTATCTTGAAAATAACGTTTACACTGCAAATATAAATAAAAGGAAAAAGCTAATTCAAATAAGAAAATCTATGTATAATTTAATTAATATCAAAGCGTCACTGAAAATTTGATATCATTATTTTTAAGACCCGTATTTCTAATTCTTATAGCCATAAAGTACAGTTCTGTGTCACAAACTTTTAACCTGTTAAGGGTTTTTTGTATTGATATCATTACTTTTTAGTGGTTAATGATCAAAACGTAAAATTAAAGGAGCATGGTAATGAGTTATAACACTGTATAAAAAGTGTTGTTTTATAGGTCATACTCGAACAAAATAACAAACTAAATGAAATTTCAAAATTTTATAAAAAGTGATTAAAAAAAAAAAAAAAAAAAAAACTTTAAGAAAGAATATTTTTTGAGGGATGGAAACATGCAACATTACTAAGGCATAATATAGTACATTTTAAAAATGTCAAAAATGTCTACAAATAATAAAATAAATAAAAAAGATTTTTTTTTTAATTCAATATTCAATTTCTTATATAGCTCATTGGTTCAACTATTTCTTAGCTAGTCCAACAGAAAATTCAAAATAAATGTTTAAAAAAATAATTTGTGTACGAAAGTTTTTGTAAAAAAGTGTTACGAATAAGTTTCTAAAGAGTTTTCACCACATCGATATTAGTTAGATAAAAATTTAACAAAAATTTTTAAATGGTCAATCGACTGAACAAAAGATAAATATTTTGATATTTTTATATTGTAGATGCATAAAGTAAAACTGTTTAAGGATATGACAGTAATTTTCCAAAATACCTTGCACCACTGGGATGAGGTTCAGATCCTCCCTTGGAAACTCTGATAATTCTAAAAAAGCTGCTTAATCAATTTGAGAGAGATTTTGTTTGGTTTAAAATTAATTCAGCTGGGGAAAATAGGAGGGGGGTTACCAGTTAGATCACTTAGAAATTTTAATAGGGAAATCACTTTTTAGAAAAAAAAAAAATCTAAAAAACATGCATTAAAATGTTATGCATCTAGTTTTATTCTATCTGATTAAACATACTGATAGTTCCCACATTCTTCCTAGTATTTCGGAATCACTTTAGAATTTCTAAAAATTTTCTAAAACGTAGTGCAGGGATTTTGGACTTTGCCTCATTTTCGAAAATTGGGTTATGGGGGTATAAAGTGTATATGAGAGATCTAACTTTAAATTTTTAATATATAAGGATTTTTTAGCACTTTGGGAAATCTTCTAAATATAATCACTTAAAATGTTTCCAGCGATACTTTTTTAAGGTTGGTTGTTCGTAGGTTTTAAGGCCAATTGACTGCGCCAATTGACACATTGCCCCCCGTGAGGTCTTTCTAAGGGGTCGTAGCCCGTATTTATGCAAGTTTCGGAGAAAAAACACTGAAGGAACGGCTAGGTCGAAGCGTGTTGGAGGGGATCGAATCCGGCACTTCCCATATACCAGCTTTTCAGCGCAGAACCGCTCATGGGGCATTTTTCAAAGAAGCTTATATATATATATATATATATATATATATATATACATTCTAAAAGTTCCATTTTTCTTCCCAAATCTATAGGAAACGCCTTGAAAGTTTTGAAAACGTAAAAAACGTGCATATAAAAAATGAGTCTAAGTAGAACTTTAAATGAGCTCCTAATCCCCCTCCTATTCGAAATTTTAATGTTTGCCTCCTAAGGCTTCTTCTATCTCAATTCAGCTTCAATTTATTTTTTTCTTTTCCTTTCTTTTCTCTTTCTTTTTTTTTAAATAAACCAAACGAGATCAAACGACGTGATCCTGAAATGGGAACATAATGGAGACGACTATTTTCAGTATATTTAATAATAATAATAAAAAGAGGCTAACAAAATATTTTAAAAAATTTTTTGTTTGTAGAAGATTTTTCCGACAAACTTCAAAAATAACTTCATTTGTTTAAAATTTAAAAGATGTGCCTTTCGCCCCCCTGTTTTTGCAGTTCGAATTTCCAAACAAAACAAAGATCCTTCAAACTGATTAAGCTCCCCCCTCGCCTCCTTTTTTTTTTTACAGTTTTTAAATTTTCCAAGGTGTTCTCGAGACACGGGGGACGACTTTAAAAGAAAAATTTTCTTTATTATTTTCCTAACAAATAGTTATAGAGAAAAACATTTTGTGTTAAAATGTTGTTTTGAAAAGCTCTTTCCATCAAACTAACAGAGATTCCCCCTCCCTCCACCCAAATTTCACATTTATAAAATTAAAATTTGCCCATCACTGAGTCATTATGTCCCCCTCCCTTCCCCTACTATACACATTTGTTTTATTCTTAACTAAACAAAATTCCGTAAAAATTCTCGTAGACGTGTTTTACAGTTTTTAGAAATTCCGAAAATTACTAGATAAAAACAAATTGAATAATTCGTATTCGACACTGTTTGGCGAGATTTTGTATGAATTTTGGAAACACACTTTTCTAAAATCGATGAAATTAAATTCATATAAAAATTCTACAGAACAACTTGATTAGTTTTTTACATAATACAAAATGAGTTTAAATCAGTTTAATTTAAATTTGTTTTCGTAAAGAATTTGCCTTTACGATTTTTATAATATAATGCAAACTCAAGTTACTGTAACAATGTTTGTGTTAACAGTAATTATTAAGCTACGGAAAAATCATTTAATTTAGTATAAGTATTAATCGTTATTATTGTTGGTTTGGCCACGACTTTTAAGTTTTTAAACGGATAATTAGATTAATTTTACAAAGTGAAAACAGTTACATATTATAATTTTACTTAATTTTTTGTGTTTAATTAAAAGCTTAAAATTGCCTCAGTTTACCTCGTAACACTTTTAAGATTTTATGGATATTGTATAGGAAAGCTATATTAAAAAATAAACAAGTACTTACACAAATTTCAGAACATATATGTTGTATTAAATAATGAATAACAGAGGTTTTTAAAAAATATGTGATAGTAAAAATAAAAAATCCTTTGTAATGGAAATAAACATACTTGAATCCTATTTGAACCTCTATGTCATTTAATAATTTGAATGATATCATTCACAAAAAAAAAAAAAAAAAAAAAAAATTCCTCAAAGTTTTATGCCATATTTTTTAGAATAGTGTGTACAATATTTACAATGTTATTATTAATTTCTAATTTAAAAGTTGCAGATGCATGGTAATTTCAATTTTATTTTATATCACTATTATATATAAGAAATAAGTATATACGAGTTAAGGAGGATATTTCTATTTATTTATTTATTTATTTATTTTTTTTCTGGAGTGGTTTTCATTGTTATATTCATGCCACCTCCCTACTGTTAAATTTAAGAAAGAAAGAAAGAAACGCGAATAATTTTTTTAGGTATAGATTTGATTTAAAAGAGAAAAAAAAAATAATAATAGAAAAATCTTCAAAAAGTGAAATTTTTATACTGGTAAATATTTAAATAGTATAGTTTGTTATGAATTTAATTAAAAAAAAAAAAAAAATCTTAATCTATTCAAAATTTTATTATAGCTTAACATTTTGTTATTTATATATATATACTAGAAACTTAATGAGAAATTTAATTATTTTCAAATTCTGTTTTAAGAATTTTTCAATCCGTAGTTTAAGTGATTTATCACCTAATTTTGAAAAATTTACAAATATTTGCATATGATTATCATATTATTTGTCATTTTTATGAAAATAAAGAAAAAATTTTTTGTTGTTGCAATCACTTTTTAAAATAAAACCAATTTTGAAAGTTAACAACGTATCAGCATGAAAACAATGTAAATACAATGAATATTTTTGATAAACAAATGTCATATAAAATACAAGTACCTAAATAAATAACTCATTTAATATATATATTAAAAAAAAAAAAAAAAAATATTCTTTTTATATTTTTGTGTTTATTTTTGACGCCAATTCCCGATAGAGGGAGCCAAAACGTTTTTTTGATATTGAGTATTTCAGATGGAAGAGAAGACTGTATTCGTCCGCGAAACTGCCGCATCACGGTATTTTCGGAGTAAAAAATAGTTCGATTTTTAAACTGAGTTATAAAAAAAAAAAAAAAAAAAAAGAGTTTTCCTAGGGAAAAGGGAGATGTCAGGCACATCAGATAAAAGCGATTAATATCATATATCAATTAAACGACATTCGCTCGAGCCATATTCGAGAAAAGTTTAACCACCCTATAGACCGTCCATTTACAACTTATATAAGCCAATTCATACCTCAAAATATATTGCACGCAGAAATGTAGCGATTTCAGGGTAGGATCAGACAGAAGGTAAAAGATTATTTTGAAAATAACAGAAAAAAACATCCCATATTTCCTGAAATATTAAGTGTCGGCTTTCAGCGGTTTCTTTGATGTCAAATTAGCTGTATATATGAGTGTCGCAGTTTTCGTTCGTATTTTCCGCTGAGTGTCGCCGCGTTTGTTTGTTTTTTCGCTTGCGTCTCTAGAAAAACTGCCGTTTTTTATGATTAATAAACGAGTTATCTTTTACCGAACAATTCTTTTATATTTCATCATTGTAGTACAGATTAATTACATTTGACTTGGTAAACTGAATAGTCACCGAAAAACGTTACGGGCAAATTACTTTACTTTATTTTGTTATTCTATATATATATATATATATATATATACATTTATGTACTTATTTTTTCTTTGGATATATAAAAAAATCTAAAACAAAAACAAATTTCTGTTTACAATTATTAGTTTCGTGTTTACTCGAATTGTGACATCTCCCTTAGTTTTAGCGATATATCTTTCAGTTTGTAAAAGTTTACAGCGTTTACTTCGACAGTATAACTGGATAGGAAGTTTAGGAAGTTAAATTAAAGAAATTAGGGCAATTTTGGACAAAATTGTCGAATAAGAAATTGTTTTTTTCAGGGACGATCTTAATCAGTTTGTTGGTAAAGCTTAGATGTTCTATGGACTGTTGGACTGGAGAATATTTTGTGAAGACTAGGTTGAATATGTTGGTGAGAACAGTTGGTGAGAAAGGTTGGTGAGAAAGTTGGTTTGCGTCACACAAGACTGGACAACTTATGGGGACTCTCTCTTTATCGCCGCCGGAAGGCCATTCTTGGGAATATTGGTTTATAGAATTACGCATTACCAAATGTATATATTTTTTTTAAATTTGTTTTCGCATTCTGAAAATTGACAGTCGTTAAATTAGTACTCGTTTTTAAAAAATTGATTTTTAAAACTTTAATGTCACATTTTTTGAGTTAAAAAATGAGGAAAATAAACTAAATGCACTTTTCTCATTTCTTACCTATAAAATAAAATATTGGAATTAAAAAGAAAAAAATAATTTGGAAAACGAGTACTAATTTAATTGTTGGGAATTTTTGGGAAGTGGAATGAAAAAAAAAAAAAAAAAAAAAAAAAAATCTTAAGTAATTAGTAATTCTGTAAACAAATTTCCCAATACAGTTACATGGAACTTGTGACGGGAGACGGGAAACTTGTAAGAGTAGAGATGAGACTTGAGATGAAAGGGAAAGCGAAATTGATTCTCTAGTAAGATCATTTTAATTAATTAATGAATTTAAAGCAGGGCCCGAACTTTTAACTTAGTTTACACTCGCCCCCCTCCCCCCCCCCCCAAAAAAAAAAAAAAAAAAAAAAAAACAGGTTTGCTTTTTTGTTTTTATTTTTTATTTTATTCTATTCTAACGTAGTTTGAGAGTTTTTCCCCAATTATTTGAAATGCTTTTACAAATATAAATAAAATTTCATGTAATAAATCGGTCTCATATATCATCATATTTCATATGATTAAAAATCATTTTGATGGATTGCATTTGAGATTTCAAAAAGATTGAAATACCTAAGATCATAAATAAGAAGATTTATTCAAAGAGACACTTTGTCAAATAATATCCAATTAAAATCTTTTTCATTAAAGATTTAAAATACTTTTTTGATGCTACAGTATCATGTAAGAATTCCATCTATAACTAAACGGAATTTGTACTCGCCGCAGTAAAAATTCCGTTGAATAATTAAAAAATAGAATTTACATTACAAACTTCTTGAAAAAATTACCAACCAAGCTAGGCATTTCAATATTTAATGAATAAAATAAAATAGATATTTATCCTAATTATTTGTAGAGAAAAAAGAATCTTAATCAAATGTTCTTGCAACTGGAACTTTGGCGTTTGATTGGTTAAACATTTGTCATTGATACGATACATGTATGTGTAATTTCAGCTCAAACAGAAGGTAACAAATGGGTTAAAATTCGAAAAAGTTTTGATCTGAAATTAAGGTACCCATGGCCTCTAGCCAGATCCCTTCTTCTAAATTCGTTACTACTTGAGAGCTATCGAAATTATACATGTAGGCAAAAATCCTACTGAATCGGACGATAGGAAATGTGTTAATACGTTTGAATATTTTCAAAACAAATTTTGAACTAGAGTTAGGAGCCCAGGAACCCTAAGACTCTACCCACAAATCCATTAATAGATGAGCATGTATTGCCTGAGGATATTTGAATGCAAAATTTAAGCTTAATTGTACAATAGAAAAGGGGTTAAAATTAGAAACAAAGTTTGAGCTGAAGTTGGGATCCAAGGGCGCCATTCATAAGTTCGTTAGTACTTTAGCATGTATTGTTATTGGAGTTATACATGTATGGAAAATTATAGATCAGTCTTATGATAGAAAGTGAGTGAAAATTTAATTCTTACAAGGAAACATTCAAAAGGTGTCGTCTTCAAAAAATATTGAAAAAAAAAAATATATTTGATTCTACTCTTCATAAAACACCAGGAAGTGAAAAAATTATCGGTTGAAATGAATTACAGCCAACACAAAAAATTATCAAAATTAAGCATATTTGGCGATTTGGCGCTGTTAGGCGTTCAGTTTGCTAGCACCGAGATTGCCGTGTACGAAGAGAACCGTGTTTTGTTTCTCCGCCAATCACTTAGAATCAGTCGCCTAACAATGTGAAATCCCCAAAAGATTTCCCACTGCAAATACGAAAGTTTGTTCTCATCCCTTCGAAAGACTGTCTCATCTCATCTTTAATATTGTAGTGTATATCTTCTTTAGAGTGTTACCCACAACTTCAACAACATCAAAAATATGACAGCACCCCTTGTGGCGAAGAGCAAATCCTCGCCGCAACTTGGAAAATATACACGGACTTCTTGTAGATGGGACTTTTATTAGACTGTTCTCATCAGCAGTCATCTCTGATTTCAAACTTTGTTGTTCATCAGCTCACGCCCATTGTCGGTTTGGTTTTATTCCGGCGTTTCTCTGAAATAGTTCAATTCTCACACCATCGCCTACTGTCCGCTCTAGGTTAAGGCCTGGCGATTTATGTTTTTTTTTTTTTGAATAAACTGCGAGTAGTCCCCTTAGAAGCGCTCAACATCACTCCAAGAGTGATGAACGGGGGCTGCTCCCTGTTAAATATGCTTAATTTTGATAATTTTTTGTGGTCGCTGTAATTCATTTCACTTTCTGGTGTTTTAGGAAGAGTAGAATCACATATATTTTTTTCAATATTTTTTGAAGACGACACCTTTTGAAAGTTTCCTTGTTAGATTTGACCATCGGAGTTATATATGTGCATTCAAAATTCCAGCTCACTTGGACAACAGGATGTGTATTAAAATTCGAAACATGTTTTGTATGAATTTGAGGGACCTTTTATCCCCAAATTCCATACACATAAATAAATAAATAAACAAGTTACGAAGTTAAATAAAACCATGTAAAAATTAGGATATTTTGTTGCGAAAAACTGAGTTGTATATTTCAAGAAACTGTGCTCCATTTTAAGCAGAATAAGTAAATTAAGTTATAAGTTATAAAGCATTCTTTTATAGAAGGAATTATAACTGACTGATTAACTGACAGTTAATATTATGAAAATTTAATCAGCAAATACTTTATTTATTTGTTTACATATTTACGTTTGAAAAGATGAAAGTGTATTAACTATGTATGATTATTATTATTATTATTTTAACATTTTCTGATTTATAAATATTTAAGCAAATGGAAAGAAATTATTGCATAAGTTCTTACGATTTTATTTATTTATTTATTTATTCGAAGAACAAATAAAGTATCAAACACTAATTAGTCGTGTAGAAACAATAACATAGAAAATTAGTAGCTTTCGCTGAAATCAATATAAATATTTTATAGGGAATTTTTCTGTAGTTTAACTATTATTAATAATTAAATATCTCTTGTAAATTTGTATTACTTATTATAATAAGTTACGTTACTTAATAAAATTGAATCTTTGCTTAATAACATACGCACAAATTCGGTATTTTTATCAGCACTGTTTTTCTTTTAAGAATGAAAAGAATTTGTCTTCCAATTAAAAGTGCTTCATAAATCATTTAAATTCAAGTTTACTCAAGTTTAATTTTTTTAATTCAGAATTAACAACAACAAAAAAAAAAAGTTAATTCGGATAATTTTAATTAAAGTTATTTTGTATTTCTACTCATTTTTTAAACACTTACAAAATAATATTTATCACAAATAAACACTAATATTTAACACTAACACTCTTTTTTCCAATAATTTCTGTAATAATATTTCCAATGATTTCCAATAATTACACAGGCCTGCGATGACCAAAATACAAGGGAAATGATAACTAAACTTTAAGTATTTTACCACGTTTTCATTAACTTCGATTCTTGTTTGTTTTTTTGTTTTTCCAGTACAAATCTTGCAATCGATTTTTAACTAACTTCCCAACTAGCTAGACATATGAAACTTTCAGAAAAGCTCAGAACACACAATGCATGACAATGCATTTTTTTAATACTTTTAGCGAACTGCTTTGGGTTTCCGCTGCCTTCGGTAGCGTTTATATGATTTAACAGAAAATGTATTTAACTAACTTCTCGACTAGCTAAACATTTGAAACTTTTAGAATAGCTCAAAACACGATAACAAAACAGGTTTTTTTTTTTTTTTTAAATACTTTTATCCAACTGTTTCGTGTCCTCGCTGCTTTCGGTAGCGTTTATATGATTCAACAATCATATAACTTCCCGACTAGCTAGAAATTTGAAGCTTTTAGAAAAGCTCAGAACACGATGACAATGCATTTTTTAAATACTTTTAGCCAATTGTTTCGGTCCCCACTGCCTTTGGTAGCGTTTATATGATTCAACAATCATATATCTTTCCGACTAGCTGGACATTCGAAACTTTCAGAATAGCTGAGAACACGGTGACAATGCATTTTTTAAAATACTTTAAGCCAATTATTTCGGGTCCCCGCTGCCTTCGGTAGCGTTTATATGATTCAACAGAAAATTTAAAAGCATTGTATATAAAAAGTTCTTTTTATCTTGTAATTATTTTGGTTCTGATTTAAAAAGAAAATAACAAAAAATTTCTATCACGTCACATTTTCTTGAAAAATTCAATTCTACTTTGATTTTTAACACATACATAAAGTTTGTTTCTCGTGGTCATTCGTCCATTTTATGTAAGTTACCTTAAAAAAAAAAAAAAAAAAAAAAAAAAAAAAGTATGATTATGATTTTCTTTTAGAAATTGCACCATAATTTGATAGAAACAGTACCCATGGGCCCTTTTTGTTTTTATCTTAACCAGAGACGGCTCGTGCGATCTAGCTATAGTACTTTTCCTCCATTTAAATCCATAAAAAATAAATCGATCGCGGAAAAATATGTTTGATACACCAAGAATGGATCATTTTACATAGATTTAAATGGATAAATCCACTGTTGCCAGATAGTGCATGCAATATTGTTCGAGAAGAAAAATATCGATATCGATTTTACAAAAAATCCTGAGGTGATCGAGAAAATGGAGGTCATTTTCGAAATCAGCACATCAAGTAACATAAAAATCAGCGAAAACTTCTCTTGTATTTTTCAATAACTTCAATTTATCAGGCCTTAATAATAAAAAAGAAATGTTATTTTAATAATTAAACGTTATAAATTAAAACTGTGTAGCATTTTATTTTCAACAATATATATATAGAGAGAGAGACGCTTAATTCTGTGCGTAGAAAGAAAAGAAATTTTCCTATTAAAAAAATAAAAATCATAATTTGTAGGAGGGAAATGTTTTTAATCATGGACTAATATACTGCGTTTTGGCTCGTATGGTTTATTTTTGCAGAAGCAGTGCAGTAAATTTTTATATTGCATGGTATTTTCAAACATGTAATATTATAAATTGCACAATCAAATATTATATAAACATTTTAAAGAAAAACTATTACGTACTTTTCAATTTTTATTTACAAGATTTAAGTACATTCATAAAATTTTGTCATGACTCTGTATCCTTGAAACTTTCATCTGTAAAGAAAATAATACAATAATTAGAAATTAGTCATCAATTTTTCTGAAAATGTTGTACCACATCTAGTTAATTAATTTTAAAAATACAGATATTTCAAGATTAGTCAATGCAATATTTAATGGTTTGAAAAACTTTATATTTTAAATACGCGTACTAAGTTCTCGTTCTCTAAAAATAAAGAAAGAAAGAAAGAAAAAAATTCTAATAAAGAAATTAAGACAATAATAACTACACAAAGAAAATTCAATATTTTTATGGAGAATAAAACATACCAATTTTTAAAGAATAACTGTCACGGACAAAATATAAATATACTCAATTTAAGGACACTGTGTAAATCTATTATTATTTTTTTTTTTTTTTTTTTTTCTGAGAGAGAATGAATGAATTTTTAACAAATAGCTATCTTCTCTTTTTATATCGCATTTATCATTATAGTTTTAATTACTTTAAATTTTATTTTAGTCTTTTTGAAAACTTTAAATATATATTCCCGGGAGAAATTGTTTTACTCCTTGAAAACTATATTTTACAACTGAACTAGTTAAGAAATGAGAAAAATCAGCAGTAATTTTAAATTCAGTTATCCTCATTCAAATACACTGAGGAAGTTTACTTGCCACAATCATATAGAGGAATATTACCAGTTGTAATTGCGTAACATTTCACTGTATCGCTCTGTTACACAGCTATAGCTGATAACATTTCTCAACATGGTTGAGGAAAATAAGTTCCCTCAATAATGTTGCGTATTCTTACACAAAATTTTTTACAGTGTTCCACAAAATAATTTTTGGTTACTTAATCCCTTTATTTTAACCTTTTACCCGCCCTATTTAATTACACTCCTCGGGTCAATGTTGCCGAATTTAGTGACTTTTTGTTCAATATCCGCCACTAAATTTTAACTGTAACGGTTGTCTAACAACTTTAAGGATTATTCGTCCATTATGTATATCAAATATCACTCTTTAAAATTATTGGAGATAGTTGAATAAAAGAGTTTGGCAACGCTGTTTAGAGTGTTTAAAGCGTTAGGCAAAGAGTTAACTAACAACATTTTAAATACAGAGATGTGATTTCCGATTTATTTTGCAACAAGTAATTTTTAAGAATAATTTATTAAAAAATATATATATATACGAAAATAATTTCCCTACGGAAATGGTGGTAGAAATAAAATACAAAAATGACATTCCTAAAATATATGTTATATTTAGTATAATGTTATATTTTGTATTTTGTAATATGTTATATTTTCTATATCCTAAAATATATGTTATATTTTGTATGAATTATTTCTTCTTCTTCTTCTTCTTCTTTTTTCTTTTTTTTCAAATATTATACAGTTTTCACAGATTAATCATATAGCATTTTCATTTCTTATTAAAACTGATCTTTATAATTTCAGATGTAGGAATAAAATATATTTTTATTGAAAAAGAACTTTTAATGCAACATTAAAAAAAAAAAAAAAAAAAAAAATCGATTTCTTTAATATGATTTATAATACTTTAAATTAATAATCGTTTTATTAAAACATCAAACAGAATAAATAGAATTTTGATTTAAAATTATAAACCTCTTACCATTTACCGTAAAGAAACCCATCATATCCAAGTCCATATCCAAGACCTAATCCTTTATATCCAAGTCCCAATCCTTTGTATCCATATCCCAATCCTTTATATCCATTTCCAAAACCATATCCATATCCGTATCCATAAGGGTATCCATAGCCAACTGGAGAATATCCATATCCAAGACCATAGCCAGGAACGAAATATTCGAGTCCTTGAGCTTTTTGGAAATAACTTGCACTCACACCATTTCCATACTTATATCCATATTGGCCATAGTGCGGAATCACATCGATGATGCCACTAGAAGATACGACAACGGCAAAAGCCAAGAGAAGTACCTGCGAAACAAAATAACAAAGTATAAAACTTAAAAATTGTGCCTTCAAATTTTTTCCAAGCAGTGCTATACTAAGAAAGATACCAGATAATATTACTAGAAGACAGAAACACAGATAAAACAATGACAAAAAACTGTAAAATTAAATATGCAGGTGTGGAAAATTCCTTAAACGTTTAGCAGTTGCCCTTTCAAATTCAATCCTTGTATTCATATACTAAAATGACAGTAGATAATATTACTAAATTATATAACCATCAAGAAAACAAGAATACCTGTAAAATGAAATATCGTTGTATAGGCATATTTGAAAAAATCATTAACATTTGAACGTCTAAATTTTACCTGTGCATTATTATACTAGAATGGCACAAGATAATCATAGTGATAAATAGAAACGCGGATAAAACTAAAAGAAAAACCTTCCAAATAACACATTGAGGTAGGTAACATTCATAAAGAGTTTAACAAATGTATGTTTAGATTTTATCCAAGAATTAATATATAACTAAAGGATATGATTGTGGGGGAAAAAAAAAGACCTTTGAAATAAAATATCAATGTACAGAATTCATAAGAAAACTTACAATTATACATTCAAATTCTGTACAAGCACTGACATACTAGAATTGTTTAATATTCATGCAATGAATATCATTAACTTTTCCAATAATATCTATCTTTAAAACATTTATTTCAATTTTTCAAAAAAAAATATTTTGATTGATCTTTGCATTCTTAATTAATTGTTTAAGAAAATTTTTTAAAAATACATTATAAAATATAAATAAATTATTAATTTTACAAATAAATTATTATTTTTTTTAAACAATTTTATAAATATATTCTTATGCCAATATATTCTTATTTTTTATGTTTATGCATCTTTATCTCTGCAGCATTATTTGCTGAAAATTTTTATGAATTTATAAATATTATTTATTTATTCTAAAACAAATTTTAATGCAACAAAAATTCTTTCAGATAATTTGAAAACTTTAAAAGTTAATGGTTAATAAATTCTTCAAAACAAAGCAAAAAAAAAAAAAAAAAAATTACAATTATATTGATTTATTAAAAAACATTTCACACATACTTATATATATTATACACAGAACGAAAAATATGTATTAATAATGAAACAAATAATATAAAAATAACTAAGCGTCGAATTTTTACATAGAGTCAAACATAAAATTGCTTTTGTGATGAAGAAACAATAAATTTTAAGAAAAAACATTTTGAAGAGAAATTTATCATCAATGTAAAACAAATTCTCAAATTAAATAATTAAAAATAAATCACAGTTTGACCCTACACCTAAACCAACTTCAATTATTACATTTAAATTACTGCAACTCAGCCAAAAGTTAGCTTTCTAAAAACATACATAATATAATAAGAAAAATAAGAAAAGAAAAAACACTTACTACAAATTTCATCATATTGAAGTTGAAATGATCCAAACAACGAATCTTAAATTTTTTTCGTTGAGATTGGCGGTTTATATACTACAAGTTTCACATGAGTTAACATGAATATATGCATCAATTATCGATATTATTTAGTAAAATATTATGTAAATTTTACAGAATTTCACTACAAGCCCAAATGCCATGGGAAGTGAAGTACAACTAAATTATGTGAATATTCATTTTTTGATTATCTCTTAGAATCAAAAAATTAACACTAGGTGTTAAAAGAATATGAATAAAATAAAGAAATAGAAGTGATATGGCTAAATAGAGAATAATGTTTGTAATTACAATACTACGAATTATTTAAAACTTTTCTTCCAATATTTGGAGGTCAGCTAATTTTGATAGTAAACATTTCAATTGAAAAATGAATAAACTAATGAAAACTGTATATGTTAACTGTTTGGTTAATTATATAACTAAGGTAAAATTTTCTTTATCTCTAAAATTCAATGGCGTTTTATAAAAATTTTGAGTCTTATGAAATTTGTTTAATAAAATTATAAAATAAGGAAATGATATTAAATAATAATAACAAACCAGGGTAATTTTGAATAAGGAAAGAGAATGGTTTAACGTTTAAAAATTTTAATGTTATATAACATTTTACGAAATATGATTAGCAATACAATTAATTAAATAAATAAATAATAGATAAAAATTATAAAAGCATAATAATAATAAAAGCATAATATTAATAATAAAAATAAATAATAGCATAATAATAATAAATGCTTTTATAATAAATCTAAAAGCATTTTAAATTTTCTGTTTATTTAATTTGAAACATAAAACAAAACATTTTTTTTTTCATTAAAATTTTATTTTATAATATATAAATTTAATACATGGTAAAATTATATATATGCTATAAACAGGTAAAATGCATTTGATAGCAAAATCATGCCTAGAACAATTTTTGAATGTTTTAAGAAATTATTTAAAATATTATTCGTTTACACTGTATATTTCAATGCTTTTTATAATTATACTTATAAGCGTATAATTTTTTATTTAGAAAGAAACTATAACAATTCAATACAAAAATTTTTTCACTAAGTTTCGGAAACTGTACAAATTGCTAAAAAACAAAGTTAAAAATTTTCATGTTAGAGCATCATTTGCTTAGCTTTAATTTGTTTATCTTAAAAACTTTTTCAGAATAGTAACACAGATTAAAAATAGCTTTGCATGTAGAGAAATATATGTTCAATATTTTGATAATTGATCATTGAAGAGCTCATCATGTTTACAAACTCCATATTACACAATGTTCTAAAACAATCTGAGGTACAAATCCTTAAATGTATTCAACTTATTTTATTCAACTTGGTTTTATTGGAATTAATGGATAAGTACCTTTGGTTTATTTTAGAAAAGTTTCTAGCATGAAGTTTGTAAACTTAATGAATTCTTCAATAACCAATTATAAAAATATCGAACTCATATTTTCCAAAATTTAGGTTATGTTTCTGTTATTACTCTGAAGAAGACTGTATGATAAACGAGTTGAAAGCTAAGTAAATGATGTTTTAACATGAAAGTATTTAACATATAAGGTCAAGTAGGGAAATTACACAGGCCTGCTATGAAAGCTTTTTCTTCAAGTTGGTGTGTTTTTCTAGTGTGTTTTTGGATGCCGATTAAGGAAAAACTTTTCAAAAATTTCTATCACGTAGAATTTTGATAAGAAATGAGTTTTTTTTTTTTTTTTTTTTTTTTTTGTCATTAAAGTTTTACTTTATCAAATCCCATCAAAGTTATTTCCCGTAAAATCTAGGTGTGTGAGTGAAGAGAGAGGAGAGCTATTTCATCAAGACATCACATAAATGTAGGGAAGGTATCAGGGACGAAGGAGTATAAACAAAATGTGTTAGCAAATTATTGTTAGATGCTGCATAGAGAATCACCCTCTTGAATGAAGCTCCTAGGCAAAGAGACACATTCAAAAGGTAATATGTAAATAATAGCCTATTTTAATGTGTTTTATACATAAATAGTTTCGAATTTCTTACACAGTAAAAAATGGTTTCTTAAAAATGAGCAAAATTGTCTCAAAATATCTCCGAAACAATATATACTTAAAACCAATGTAACATTTACAATGAGATTAAAATATATATATATATCTATATATCTCAAGTCAAGCATACAAGCACAAACAACATTTACAAAAATTCATAATACATCATAGGAAGATTAAATATTCAGGAGGAATAGCTTTAGCCTCATTCAAGGCAGAATGTTGCATTTTAGTAAAAGCGCCCTCTAGAACAATACGGGATTCATATATATTTACATTAGAAGCTAAAATTTTAAAGTTTTCAAAATCCGGAATATGATCCTTATTGAGAGAATGGATTACGAGTTTAGATCTTAAATCTCCTGTTTTATATGAGCGTTTATGTTCCTTTAATCTAATTTCACCTGTTCTGCCAGTTTCACCGATATATGTAGAATCACAATTTTTACAAGGAATACTATAGATTACACCTAGACGTTTAAGAGGGGGGACAGCGGGTTTAAAGTTTGAGAGAAGGTTTCTAATACGGAGTTGAGGTTTAAAGCTATTAGAGATATTAACTGTTCTAAGTAATTTAGAGATATTTTCAGCAATACCATTATAATAGGGGATAGTAGTACGAGAAGTGGAATTTTTAACTTTAGGATAAACTGATTTATAAGAAAAATAGAACTCTTCTTTATAAATTCTTTTAATAAAACGAGGGGGGGGGGTAACCATTATTTTTTAAATCAGAAAAAAATTTGGATAGTTCAATATTTAATAATTCGGGATTACTACAATAATGCTTTGCACGATGTAAAAGAGTACGAATGACTGCAAGTTTATGCGATAAAGGATTAGCTGAATTGAAGTTAAGATATTGACCAGAGAAGGTGGGTTTTCTATAGACTGAAGTTGAAAAATGTAAAAAATCATTGACTGTTTTATGCATTATAAGGATGTCAAGAAAGGGTAGTTCATTATTAATTTCAGTTTCAAGGGTAAACTGGATAGCAGGACATAAAGAATTAGCAAAATCAGAAATATCGTTAACATAAAGTTGCTTAGTAATTATAAAAATATCATTTACAAACCTTTTCCAGAAATTTTTTTTATCATGTAACTGGGAATTAATTTTGTTTTCTAAGTGTTGCATTACAATTTCAGCTATAACGACAGATATAGGGGCACCCATAGCAATTTTTTCTGATTTAAAATTAATGGTCCCCCCCCCTCCCCATTAATAATGGTTTAAAGAATTTAAAAAGAAGAGTTCTATTTTTCTTATAAATCAGTTTATCCGAACTTTAAAAATTCCGCTTATCATACTACTATCCCTTATTATAAAGGTATTTCTGAAAATATCTCTAAATTACTTAGAACAGTTAATATCTCTACTAGCTTTAAACCTCAACTCCGTATTAGTAACCTTCTCTCAAACTTTAAACCCGCTGTCCCCTCTCTTAAACGTCTAGGTGTAATCTATAGTATTCCTTGTAAAAATTGTGATTCTACATATATCGGTGAAACTGGCAGAACAGGTGAAATTAGATTAAAGGAACATAAACGCTCATATAAAACAGGAGATTTAAGATCTAAACTCGTAATCCATTCTCTCAATAGTGATCATATTCCGGATTTTGGAAACTTTAAAATTTTAGTTTCTAATGTAAATATATATGAATCCCATATTTTTCTATAGGGCGCTTTTTCTAAAATGCAACATTCTGCCTTGAACGAGGCTAAAGCTATTCCTCCTGAATATTTAATCTTGCTATCATGTATTATGAATTTTTTTAAATGTTGTTTGTGCTTGTATGCTTGACACTGAGGAGGGCTAGTGTTCTAGCCGAAACGTCTGTCTTGTGTTTTAATGTTTTTAATTAAAATGTATTTTTAAAGTTTTAAATTTTTGTATTTGTTTTTATCTCATTGTAAATGTTACATTGGTTTTAATATATTAATGAGACGTATAAATTATGTTCAATTTTATTAAATATATACTTAAATTTGAAAACTCATGTACACATTTTTGAGTATATTGACATGTCAAACATGGGGATACTGCAATTCTTATTGGTGAGCCCTATTTTTGAGCATGTCAATATACTCAAAAATGAGTACATGGGTTTTCAAATTTAAATATATATTGTTTCGGAGCTATTTGGAGACAATTTATCTCATTTTTAAGAAACCATTTTTAACAGTGTACAGCCTCTGAGAGAATTCTTTCGATCTTCATTCTTAATTGATGGAAAACCCTTTCGTAATAGAAAAAAAGATAAACATTTCTGAATTCAATTTAACAAAACACATTAAAAACTCCCAAAGCTGTTAAAAAAAAAAAAAAAAAAAAAAAAAAAAAAAAAAAAGTGCGATTTCGTAGACTTGTGATTGTGGGGGTAAATGTGAATAAAACCATTTTGAAAAAAGCTGTAAATGGTAAATTTTTGTCAAAACTATAGATACTTATAATATAATGTATATTCTGTGATGAATAACCTTCATCCTTAATCTGAAGCACATCAAAGCAGTTTCAAATATTAATTTAAGAACCTACCAATTTTTTTTTTTTAAATGAATTTAAAAACTCAGTGTTCAAATTTATTTAGTCAAAATGGAAAATATTTCAAATCATAAAATTCATATTTAAAAGAATGCTATCAATGCATTTATATATCTCTGATATGTATTTAATCATTCTAACGTAGTTAAATGTTTTAAAATTTACGATCCTTATTACCCTACAGTTTTTCGAAAGTGAGATAATTATAACCACACTGTAATAAAATAGTGAGCAGAAATATTAAAGATTTTTTTTATTATTATTATTTTGCTTCAGAATGCATAGATCGTACTAAATTAAGAAGCTTTCGTTTCCTTATACAGTTTCCGCCGCTTATTAAAATCACATTCGTTCTGAGCCAAAGTGATTTTACTAAGCGGCTGATTTTTATGTCTGACGAACGATCCTGCCCATAAAGAAAAGGTATTACTTCCCTGAATTTCGAAAGAAACTTCAAAAGGTAACGAATAATGGAATTAGTAAACAATATTAATTAATTGTTGGTAGACAATTAACTAATTGTTTCTTTGATATAAGTAAATTAAACGCATTCTAAGTTTTCGTGCACTTTAGTTAGAGGAAAATCATCATTAATTTAACAAAAGTTCACGCTGTTCTTATAAATTTGAAATATTTCCATTTAAACTTCAGGAATGATAGTAATTTCAAAATAAGAACTAGAAATTGCCTTATGATGATTAGAAATTAAAAAAAAAAAAAATCATTTCAAATCAAATTTATATTTTATTACGGCTCTTTGAAGAATACGTTCCTTGAAATTGTTAAGGAGATAAGTTACGGCGTGTTTAATTTGTAACTGTGCTGCAAGTGTAAAAACTTCAACAATGAGCGATAACGGAGAGTTTGTTGTGCTTGAATTTCTTTTTCCAATTAAAAAAAAAATCACAATGTAAATAAAAAAAAAAAAAAAAAATTTAGTGTGCGTAAATGATATTTTTGGCTGCTGAGGAGATATTTTTGAGTTTATTAACCGGCGATGCTGATTTTATTAAGCGGCGGCTTTAAAAGTAGTTTGTATTGATTTGATTCCGGTCCTCGCGATTTGATCAGATTAAACGGCTGATTGTATTAACCAGTGATTTTATTAAGCGGCGGTTACTGTATTTTATTTATAACTTTCAAGAAGCAAACAGTATGATGGGGAAAAAGTGTCAAAGAAGAGCTGGAAAATTATAGAATCACAAAATCCGTAAACAAGTATGAGTCAATATCAAAGTCGGTCTTATTAGTTTGTATATGTTTCCAAAAAGCTATATTTTTCAGTAAAAACTGCTGCTTCTGAACAGACCTAGACCTAGACCCACATGAACAGGTCTTTAGTATCACATGTGGGTCTAGCCTAGACATTTAATTTGACTTGTTAAAAAAAATTATAACAGGTGGAGTGCAAGATTCCATTTTGCTTTAATTTGATATAATAAATAGAAATTATTCGGTTTATGTTATTTATTTGTTTTAAAAGGTAATTTTCCGAACAACAAATATTAGATTTATATGCAGTTAGAAGTATCTTAACATTAAATCGAAACAGTTGTGGTCTGAAATGCCGGAAACAAAAATTATATTAGTCAATGTAGCGAGAAATCTGAAGAATTTTATAATATTTACTTTCTTCTATATATAGAGAGAAAGAAAATATTGGATTCGTGAAAATTTTCGAACTCCAGTTTTCGATGGATTTACACGTTTTGGGATGTCCTGAACATGATTTCACTGTTTTTAGAAAATGATTGTCTCTGTGTGACTGTTTGTGTGACTGTGTATATGTGTGCATCACACATTTTGTGGACGCTGTTTCTCACGAATCAATGAACGAAATTTAACCAAACTTGGTATTTATTTGGACCCTGACATAAACTGGTACTAATTAGATTTGTGGAACAATTGTCCAACAGGTGGCACTGTGATCGCATTTTTTCTAAGTTTTTAACATGGCAGTATAGGACAAAATTTCGTACAAATGTACATAATGAGAGTTATTTTAATCGTGTGATTGTAAATTTCATATGAATTATTGATAATAGTAGTAGTTAACTATTTAAAAAATGTTGTGCATGTGGGAGCATCGCTCCTCCCCCTGGGGGGAACTCCCCCCCCCCGAAGTAAATTTTCAATATGGGTATCTTTCGAAAGATCGCGTCAATACCTTTGAAACGAATGGCTGAACTATAGATCTGTGATAATTTAAAACAAAGTTATTGATTTTTTATCTTTTGATAAAAAAAACTGAAAAAAAAAATCATTTCTTCTGATTTGTAAAAAAATTGACATCTTTCGGCATTTAGTGATAATATAATTCTGTCAGATAATAATATTATAGTTTTAAAAAGTTAAAGAACACGCTTTTATAGAAATGTGAACTAAAAAGTACAAAATATCTATCTTAGTATTAAAATTCAGGGTAAGAGAAAATCGTGTGAGTGACACACCGTAATATTTACATACATTTAAATCTTTAATTAAAATAACATAAAATTAAACAAAAACCATTTTTAAAAAATCTCCCCTGACGAGGATCGAACGCTGCACCTTCAGGTTCGTAGCGCGGCGTCTTACCTCAACGCCACATTGTTCACGAAGGGAGAGTATTTTTTTTACAATATTAATTTTTTGTTTGCTCCCAGAGAAGTTACAAACAAACATACATACGGGTGAAGCTAATAAAAGCATGTTAAATAAAAATCGTCTGCATTTATAATGGAAAATTATTTGATAATTTAATAAACAATTTGTGGTGAATAAATTTTGTGTAAAATTATATAGAAGAAAGTCATGTGGTGGCCACATCATACTAGTTCTATTGGTGGTCAAATTACCCCATTTTTTTTGTAAGTAATTATATCCATCCCCCATTAATTTCAAATAAAGAAGGCTATAGAGATAAATTTTAATGAAGTTTTATTTAAAGGCTTAAGTTCCTCTTAATTATTTTAAATAAAATTATTTGCATTAGAAAATAATAAAAAATAATACAATAATAAAAAAGTTGAAAATGTACTAAGATATTTTTAATAAAAAAAAAAAAAAAAAAAAACATAACTGGCATTAAAAGAAATAAGTACAAAACTTTGAACAAACGCCATTAATATAAGAACACGTATTTTATTTTAATTTTTATAATTTTTAATTATTTGTCTGATGCTTAGAAATTACCCACGCTACTTAGTTTTTCGTTTGGTTTTGAATTGTCTTTTTAGATTTTATTTAAATTTTAAATTTTATTTATTTATTTAATTTCTTCTTTTACTCTTATAATTCTGGTCAACAAAAGTATTTATATTTACATTCGAATTTATTTATTTTTGCTTTTCACTTTAATCAGTTTTATGCGTTGCCGCTTTGTTTGCAGCACTCGTGCCTACTTTGATCGCCTGACGGAGGATCGTGCTTTCTTTCGACTCGAAACCATTGTTGCGTGTTCTTGCATTTTATTTTCTTTATAAATGGTCCTAGTCCGTATTTAAGTGACATATATAGTACGTCTTAGAGAGTTATACTATATTTAGAGAAATTTCAAGATTTGTTTTTGCTGTGCAATGCATAACGAAATTAACATGTATTTTTCAGATACAAAAATAGATGTTTACTATAAAAAATGATGGATTAACATTATAGATCTGTTTATAATGACACACAAAAATAATATTTTTATTATCTTCCGAAAATCGATACAGATGTGCTTCTAGCTGCTTTAAGTGATTTTAACAAGATAATGTTGCAGATTATTTATGACTTAATATGTATGATGTAACATGTAATTACAATTAGAAAACGTTTTATGAATTATGCGAAACGAATAAGGTTTTTTTTTTTTTTTCTTTAAATTCACTATACTTAATTTTAAAGTCTTTCTTGTGTATGAATCATAGAAACAGACAAGTTTTAAGCTCTGATTTTAGAGCAAGATATATCTGAAAGCTAGTTTCAGATATTATCTTCAGGAAGTAATGATAAAAAAAAAAAAAATCAATCACTGAATAGTTTTGCACATTAATTCCCCATTTTGTAAATATTTTTAAACATGCTTCAAGTGTAAATATTACGAAATAAGTGTCGGAAAGGACAAGCATATAGCCACTTTAGATATAGATCAAGGTTATATGCATGTAGTTACTGAAGCGTAGAGATACTATCTAATATCTCAGAATTTTTCGTTTGGAAATTGGCGAAATTCTCTCAGTAATTATTTGAAAAAATAAATAAATAAAAAATACAAGCAAAATATTAAAATCAATAAAAATTCAACATATCGCAGGCAATAATTAGAAAAGCTGATTTTACATATTAATCGTAAAAAAAAATGTGCAATGTTAAGAAACAAGACTCAGTATAGATAGTTTGTTTCAAATTCTTACAATAATTTTCAAGCTGTAGAATGTTGATTTTAAAAATATTGTTAAAAATTAAAGTTGAACGTAAGAAAAAGCAAGAAAAGAAAATGATGTGATTCACATAGATTATTAATATTTTCCAGTTGTACATAGGCTTTGTCTTCAATTAATCTTGCCTATGTGATGGTACAATGGGCAGTCAGAAAGACTGACAGGTATTAACTAAATTTAGAATCAGTCTTAAACATTGTTGGAAAGTGTTAACGCTTAATATAATCGAAAATACAATTTTAGCAATTTCCGATTATAGCCAGTAATGTATCTGAATATTTTTGTGTAACCCTGTAAATTTTAATGCTAATAATATTGTATTCATACTACATTCATTTCTTTATACATATGAATGCTAAATGTCAATTGCATTATGGTTTGTATAAAATAAAGTAAATAAAATGTGGTTTATAGATATGTCTCTCATAGAACACAATGCTTTGGAATATTTTGGGTATATCCATGTACACAAACCGGTGGTGGTATTTACTCCACTTCAATAGCGGACATCCATAGTGAACTTGAATAACATGTATAATTTTCAAGAAATTTCCTGAATTTTTACTGGAGTTAGATTGCCAGCAGACGGAACACGGTCAGACAGGCAAACAAATCGAAGTCATAAGCACTTTTGAACTTTGTTGGAATGTGTTAAAAAGGGGAAAGAAAGAAAGAATGGGAAAAAGAGAAAAAGAGAAAGGAAGGTAATGATGCCAATTTAGGTCAAATTAGCAGCAACTAAGTTTTACCATTTTCATGGTGCATGGGTAAATTGAGTAGTACCAAAATAGTGAAACATAGCACTTATTTTCTTAATATATAGTTTACATCTAAATAAGCCTAAATTGGCAGAAATTTTTAGTTGAAACGGTGATTGTTTTTTTCTTAGGTGTACAATAGTTATACACTATTTTAATTTCATATTTTTTAGTATTATTATTATTGTGAATAGACCCTACTTTAGAAAAGTTAGTCTAAAACTGGTGTTAATATATATAAAAAATAAAATAAAATAAGGAAATCTTTGTAATTAAGCACCATTAATTATTAAAAAGAAAAAGAAAAGTAAGAAAAAAAAAAAAAAAAACTCACACAAATTATTTTATTTGTGTCTACTTTGTTCGCCTGACGAAGAGTTGTGCTTTTATTTTTATCTAAAAGAATTTTTGAGAGTTTTTGTAGTTTACTATGGTGTTACTTATAAAGTTTTCATTTATTACTATTTCCCATTTATCCGCCAGTTTAATTTTTGGGCTAAAACTGGTTTGGAGTGAAGATGAATATAAATCTCTTGTAAGCTAAGATTATAAACTGAACACATCGAGCAATTATTTCGGGTCTAAATAATTAAACATAAATCTTCATCAAGTCAAGAAAAAAAAAGTAGCACAACAGTACCTATGTACAAAATCTATGCAACTAGCACGACATAATAAGAACTGTTTAAAAATATTGGTTTTGCAAAAGAATTGAAAAGAATGCTTAAATAAAAACTTATAAAATAATAAAAAGAATGAAAAAGAAATATGACGCTAAAAAATAGGGTTCAAAAGTACAAACAAATAAAATGCAATAATTAAATAACACCAAAAACAAAGTTATACGATTTTATGCGATTAATTTCAAGGCAGCAAACAATATATATATATATACTCCGAAGAAAATTATTAACAAGATTTTTGGTGTTTTCGGAAATATTAAAAGCTAGTTTAAAATCCAATTTAGAATTTTAGAAAATCAAAACAGCACCAAAGACCAGTAATGGTTAAGCAACAGAAGATTTAGAAATGTGATTATTGAGTACTTTTTGATTGTACTCATTAATTTTATTTTTCAAATGTTTCCTTGTTTCTCCAGTATAATCTAGATTGCTTAAGAAGAGGAAACAAAATTAAGATCAGATTCATTTTCAGAAAAAAAAAAAAAAAAAAATATATATATATATATATATATATATATATATATATATAGCGAAGATAGCGAGTTTTTGGATGGCTTTAAAAGATACTTTACCTCTAAAACGAAAATAAATAAATAAATAAATAATAATAATTCTAGTAATAATAAAGATTTTAAGAAAAATGTAAGAATCGAAGTTTAAAAAAAAAAAAAAAAAAAAAAAAAAACTAAAGAAAATTTTAAGTAAAAAACACAAACTAAAACACTTCCGGTTAACCCTGTACGCAAAGAAGTGTTACCTGTACACAATGAAGTGACTTTAACATTTTCGGAATATTTCTGTATGGTCTTGTATATCATTAAATAATGCTAATCATATCATACTGTATGGGAAACAAGCTTTTGTTCATCTGAATAATATGAACAAATTTCTTTTGTTTTCTGTAGTTTAAAGACACATAAATATGCTTGTAAAACTATCTCTCATAGACCTCAATGCAGTCGAATTCTTTTGTGAATCGCTGTACACAGACTGAAAGTGATATTTATTACATTTTCTTTTCAGTAAGAATCATATTAAAATAAACTTGAATAATGTTATGTATATTTAAATTTTAAAAGAAATGGAAGAAAAGGAAGGTAAAACAACAGAGCTGAGTCAGTTGTCATTTAAATGAGATACAGAGAGTTTCAGATTATTTTAAATTTATTCGGGAAGTTATCTTTAACATAATATGTTGTTTGAAATTGCTTAGTTTATTAGTTAGTTGCTTAGTTTAGTTGCTTAGTTACAAATTAAAAGCAGTTGAAGCTCATAATACTAATTATACTCAATACGTTAGTTACAACAAGGTTATTTGTTTTATATTAAAATCGGGGAGAACAAATTACGGACTAAAGGTTTTGTTATCATTTTACAGATCTCAAAAGTGAATTTTCATATTATATTTTAAGCATAGTAGAATATACATAAGAAAATGTTAAAGCCCATTTCAACAACTAACTGCTCTCCTACCTATAGAATTTAATCAACTTTTATCTGCGTATTTATTTAAATAAATGTGTTATGGTAAACGAAGTCGAGTGCTTCAAAGCTCACAATCTTAATGTAAATAAAAGTCATTGTATGTACGTATGTTTGTGGGTACGACTTACATCTCCTTCTAAACCATTGAATGGATTTAAATCAAACTTGGCATAGTTGGTACTAGTTATTGCTAGGGTTGAAGTACTGTGGAGGTTTGAAATTTCTAGCACATGCGCAAAAATGGCAGGGAGTGAGAAGAAACGCTCTTGAAAAGGATATTTTTTGTATGCTTTTCATAGTAATAGTGCAGCTAAAAAAAATCAAATTTGATATGTAAGCTACTTTTAATGTATATTTCTCCCTAAGTAGAGATTTTTACAAATTGGAAATTAAAAAGCGGTGAAATGAAAAAAAAAAAAAAAAAAAATTCTAAAATTATGCATTTCACAAAATTTTATGCATGCGGTTTAAACATTTTACTGTGAATACTACAAAATGACGTACTGCCTTACATTATTTTGCCTTACGTCATTGTAACATGTTACAATGCCGACATTTTCAAAAAATCCGCCAAATGAAATACTATCGGCTTCGAAAATGGCGTCATTTCTCAGAAGTCTTTCGATGGGAAACTTGCATTTTTATAGAGAAATCTGCCATGCTTTACCATGATTGTGTGGGGCTTTTATTTACTAGCGGTAGAATAAGTAACAAGAAATAGCAATTCTAGATTGTAATTGATTATAATGTTTTTGCATGTTACGCAGATAAATATTATATTCGTCTGCATAACAAAAACAAGCTCTTTTCTTAGAACAGCATTTTTCTTTTTCTTTTTTTTTCCCAAGAGTGTTACTTTTCCAGTGTTTTGTTTTTACCAATGAACTATTTCAAAAATAATTTGTTCATATTTTCAAGGCTTATTAATAAGTATAGGAATTAAAACACTAAAATTCATTATTATAAAAATTTTTCGTATAAATATATTGACCAGCAAAGCCGGCAAAGACAGCTAGTACCTCATAAATGTTCATGTGTACTGAAATTAACAATATAGATAGATAGATAAATAGAAAGATAAACAGACAGTTAGAAAATAAATTTAAATACAGTAGAGCGGCCATTATCCGGATTAGTCGGGACCAAGGCCGATCCGGTTAACGAAAAATCCGGATAATTGGACAATTTATAAAACGGCCAATGTTTTTTAGGTAAATTTCCTTCATATTTTTTCAAGGCTTAGGACTGGCAATTGTAGTAGTGCCTATTTAGCATATTACAAATAGCTTGTTTTGAAGTTATTTTTTTAACTTTTTAAAATTTTATTTTCAAGTCAAATTTTATTGCCAGTCAAAAGAAAATGAATCAGGAAACGCATTCCTACCCTCTCTAATTATTAGAAAAATAAAAATCCTAATCCTTTCATTCAGTCTTTTCCATTCTCCCCCCTAACTGAAACTGTTCGGAAGAAAGGGAATGGAGAGGGCGGGGGACAAAAGGAGCGATTTCGACGTCTTCAGAGAGTCTAAAGATAAAAATTGATTTTCGTGTTTTTTTTTCTTTGGGGGAGGGGGGGAGAAGACTGTGAAAGAAAAAAACATTATCCTTGATCGATCCGGTTAATTGGACATTCCGGTTAATCTGCGTCCGGATAATCGGTGTTCTACTGTAAGCAATATAAACTAAAACCCATTTCTAATAAAGCGTATTTTTGCTATGTCTGTTTTGTATTGTGAGAATAAGTGCAATTTTCTAACAACTTTATTATACATTTTAAATGAATTGGCTTTAAAAAGAAATTAATTTATAATTTATAATACAAATTAAAATAACTATCCCTTCTGCTAATTTAAAAGTAATTCTGATAAAGTAAAAAAATAAATGAATAAATAAATAAACAAAAAGAAGTTTCATTAATTTTACCATAAATTTTCGAAACCTATTGTTGCTGCACTGAAACCATAACGAGCTTTATTTTACAACATACGAGAAATCTCCTTTCGTCTCTTAACCTCATTCATTACTCCTTAAGTACTCCAATGTAATTTTCTTCCAGTAAATGAAACAGGGAAATGAGCCATTTACAAAACTCAGTGTTTCAAAATATCCTAAAAGCTTTCTTAACTCATCTTTCAAGAAAAATCTTTCAAAGTTAATCGAAGTTAAGTTTTAATCGACTATCACTAATGACTCATTTTTAAAATCATATCAAAATGAGCTATCTTAAGTTATTAACGGAAAATCGAATTTGATTCTTAATAATTTTACCTGATATTTAAATCTTACTTAAATTAACTCCATCAACTTCTTGTTACCTTAAATATTCTTGAGAGGCTCATTATGACCTTTAAATACTTTTTGTTTTTATTTTTCACTCAAGTAAAACATTTTGATTACGCTGTTTCATTTTATGTATATTTAAATGCAATTCGTTTCTCATTGTTAATACGTTGTTTTGGAGAGTCGTTAGGAAATACTAATTAAAGTTTACCATAATGAAAAGAAGTATTTTTTTTTTTATATTGCATTTTTAATACTTTTTAATCGTCCTATTTTAGTGCTTTACGACTGAGATATACCGTCATTTTTATCACCAAAATGATCATTTTTATCATTTGAATGTGTAGCATTTATAATGACTAAATTGGAACATTTGTATGTTCAATAATATTCATCCAAAATTCTTCCTAATGGTTAAAAATGATACAATTTAGAAATAAAATAAACAAGCAATTGCAGACGTTACTTAGAAAAGTAATGATTATTCCTCATTTATCATTAATTTATGTTAGTTGCTCGTCGGATGCTAATAATGTAATTTTGTTTTTAAATCAAATTTCAAAATTAGCGTAATCAAGAATGATTTGTAATAAAGAAAAGAAAAAAAAAAAATGCAATTATGAACCATTTGTACGAAGTGAGGCATGTGTAAGTGAGTTCATTAGTTTTCAAAAGAAATTCCAATGATTATAAGAAGAAATAAATAAATTTCTGTATTTTATCATTATTGAATATTAATTCTTAATAAGTGTTTTAGGTTGATACGTGTTTTAGGTTTAATTTGATAATGTGTACTTATAATTATTGGATATTCAACAGGCTAAATGTGGACCATAGAGGTTTGATGACTAATATGCAAAGGAGTTATGAATGCTTAGATGCTACTGGTAGAGTTGTCTAGATTTCATAAATCATACCTCTTTCAGCATTTATAATCTCTTTTTACGTTATGCATAAACTGAAACAAAAAGTCCGAAATAATTTAATATTTAAATAAGCTTTTTATTCAAAATAGTTTTGTGGAATTTTTTTTCTAATGAAATTCTAAAATTATAAGTTATTATTTCTCGTGTGATAATATACATTTCCAAAGAAGATTTTTTTTTAGTAACCTTGAAAGCTTACTAGAAGAGTAACATATCCATAATAAGTAACATCAACAATTTTTCGAACCTGAATATTGCTTACTCATTAAATGCATGCATGGATTGAGATAAAATGTCATTCCTTGAGAGAATGCATGTGACAAACTCTCTTTCAATGAAAATTTCACACATTGCATTTCTGGAATTATACATGAATTTAAATTGTATTGGATTGTCAGGAAAGTCTGTACCAATATTGAAGGAAGATTTTAACACAACACATTTAAATGCTCGGGGATAGTGGAATTTGATGTTTTTAACAATTCTGCTAATTCACGCGTCGTATAGTGGGGGTTATTTTCGACCAATGTTTTAATCTGATCTTCATCTGTGGTGGAGGGCCTACCCGGGCGTTCATGATCTTGGAGGTTGAAATCACTAGCTTTAAATCTAGCAAACCATTTCCGCACTGTTCTTTTAGCTACAGCACCTTCGCCATAAACAGCGCATATTTTGTTTGCCGTTTGTGTGGCATTTTTGCCTCTCCGGTAAGAGAAAAGCATTAAACGCCTAAAATGCACTTTGTTTGCTTCCATATTCAAAGGTGTATAAAACGGACAACAATTAACGTATCGTAACTTTTTTTTTTTTTTAATATGCCTGAAGTACCGACTTTTAGAATATGTACACCAAGTCATTTGTTTCCAATCATTCTGATATATTCAGACCTGTCATTAGGCCATCTAACGAAAATCGGCACGAACTTTCCGGATGAGGCAATAACTCTATTTCTAGAATTAACAAGAATTAACTAGAATTCCCTGGACGTGCATATCACAGTATTTGGCGCCCAATATATTATAAATAAATTATTTACAAATTGTAAAACTTTCTTTCCAAAATTTCTCACAATTTTTAGAACATATAAAAGCAATAAATGATGACAAATATAAGAATATCTTTTAACGTCTTGGAATATTTTGTCCCACGCTGTTAAAATTTTTAACAGAAAGTTACTGGTAATAATTTATATTAAATCTTATGTAAAATTACAGAGAAAAATAAATGGAGATGTTAAAAAATTTTTTTATATATGCATGTTAATGACTAATATTAATTGTATTAATTATTGGCGAGAATATATTGGTGACTTAGAATGCTCTTTCTAAAGTAGAATAATACTTTTTAAATTAAATAATTAAAATAGAAAAAAATACAGAATAAAGAGGAAGAATCTCGATTACTTACTTTTATCTAAGAATTACTGTAAATTTACAGAGACTCTGGATAAACATTTCAGTAAATTTACAGAAAGTTTTATAGTGCATTTCATTTGCCAAAAGTAGCATTTGTATTAGTCGTTATGCAATATTCTACAATAACGAAAAATACATTACATTGCATAAAAAATATTATAAACATATTGTTTTA
The DNA here is from genome assembly GCA_963930645.1 of Salticus scenicus. Taxonomy (NCBI): domain Eukaryota; kingdom Metazoa; phylum Arthropoda; class Arachnida; order Araneae; family Salticidae; genus Salticus; species Salticus scenicus. The sequence goes on from OZ005654.1 coordinate 315,104,552, forward strand.
TATTAAAATACTTAAAATACACTTTAAAAAAATTGCATACCATTTTTAATAATAAATAAGTTTTTATGGAAATTGATCGACATAAAAATTTTATTTTTGTTATTCAAGTTATATTATTAACTGAATATAAAATATTCAGTAGAGTTGAACATTGCCTTAGAGTTGGACAGTATCTCAAAGAAAATTTTTAATATTAATGTCTAAAAATGATGTATCAAATACCACAAGTTACAAAAACATGAAACACTTGTTTTCTGTTTAAATTATTGAGTACAAAACTTTATCAGATTAAAAAAAAAAGTTAATAGCAATCAACAAATGCAGACAAAGGTTTTCTTCTTCTTTTTCTTCTTATATGGGGCTCTATGAAATACCCGATGATAATATTCTACTTTTAATTGGGAAAATTAGGCACAACAATTAAAATATACGTTGGAATTTTATTGCACCTTTAATTATTTGTATTTTCTATATTCATAAATGACAAATATTAAACTCGTAAACATTTTCGATGTTCGGTTTTCAATGGATTAACACATTTTTAAATAACCTAAACTATATTTTACAACTTTTATAAAATGTTCATCTGCCTGTATTTGACCAAAAAATTTGTGGTAAATCTAAGTAAAGAATTAATTCACTGTATTTCATACAAATTTATATTTAGTTATACCTTGACATAAATTAGTACCTATCAATTTTTGTGCAAATCCCCCAACAACTGGCACTGCCATGTTGCAATTTCTTCCATTTTATAGAAAGTTATATCTCAGCTTCTATTCTGTATAGTTGCACAAATCTTAATAGTTTTAGATATTAATTATGTCGAAGAAGACCGTTATGAAAGATTTAAGTCATTTAGTTTGGGACGTATAAGCCGAAAGGTGGCGCTTTTTTGCTGCAAATTTCTTCATGTATCTAAAGAATAAATGTCAGTTTCCATAGCATATAAAAGCGACAAAATGCTTAATATGTGATATAGCCATTATTAAAAGTATGCTTACTTAATTTGGATGCATATAAGCTGACAGGTGTCGCTGTTATTACTCACATCCTATGATTTCCCATATGGCTACGTCCCAGCATCTATTCGTTAAAATTGCAGCAAACTACATATGTAAAGCCTGTATCGTAAGGAACTACGATTAAACATTTGTTAATGTTAAACTTTAGGTTGTACTCTTATATAAAATAGTACAAAAGAAAGTTTTGTGAGGACCACAATATATACTAGTTTTTAAATGAATAGAGTTTCCTGGAATATAAAAGAAGCATAAATTTAAAATTCTACACTTTTATTGATAAATAATCCAAAGAAGCATTGATAAAAACTGACGAATGAACGGAGCAATAAAGTTATTTTTAATTTCAAATATAATGATATTCCTAATATTTTATGAAAATACGTACCTACTTCTACTTTATCGGCGAAAATATTTTAGGTTGTACTATTATATAATATAGTACAGAAGAATGTTTTTTGATGGCCACAACATACACTATTTTTTAAATGAATATAATTTTCTGGAATATAAAAGAAGCATAAATTTAAAATTCTACACTTTTATTGATAAATAATCCAGAGAAACATTGATAAAAATTGACGAATGAACGGAGCAATCAAGTTATTTTTAATTTCAAATATAATGATATTCCTAATATTTTATGAAAATACATACCTACTTCTACTTTATCAGCGAAAATATTTTAGGTGAGTCTATATATTTTTAAAATTTTAATTCAAAGTTATATATGAGTTCAAAACAAACTCTGGCAGGCAAAAAAGTGTTTTTTCTAAAATTATCCAAGTATTCTAAAATCGAATTAACTTTTATTCTTTACGCGAATTTTGTTTATACCTATATTCCAGAGCATATTTTTTTATCTATTAAAGTTGAGAAAAATATTTTAAAAGCACATTTTCATGAACGTAAATTCTTTCTATTGTACAAAAAATGTAATAACTTAATTCTTTTAAATTTTCTTCTAAAATTCACTATTTTCTTTCATAATTTTCTCCAAGTTAAAAACCAACTTCATCATCGTGTGTTTTTCCGACCTATAATTTAATATATCTTGTCCATTTAAGGGATATCTCTCGCAATTAACTTTGATGCTTACATATATCCGAAACAGTAAAAGATCCATTAAAACAGAAAATTATTGGTTTCTCCAGAAGATAAAAACAACAGGGATAGAGAAAAAAAATAAGAATTTTGTCGTAAAACAAAACCAATAAAACGTGAATAAAAAATACGAGTAAAAGATTACCTGGTCTTTAAGAGCTTCGTTAATGGAGTAAATTTGTGTACAAAACCCGCCCAGTTAGCACAGAGAAATGCACGCAATGCTTAAAAAAAAAAAAAAAAAAAAATCATAAAAATAGAAAATAAAAAATAAACTGATTTATGAAATAAAATAAAATAAAAATCATGACCAAGTTCATTTAAAGTCTTTATCTTAAAAAAAAAAAAAAAGATCCAGTAAAAACTCCATAAAGTAGTATCATTAAATATGAAAGTAATAATACGTTTCGATGAACAATTTTTTAAAGATCAACTTGGTAGCGAAAGGAAAGGGGTTAGTGTTGCATTTACTATATAAAATATTTCGATACATATTGCATCATATTTTCCGATCAAGATGTCTGAAATTGCTTCCATATATATTAATCAGATAGTAAACATTCAAAGAAATTTAAAAAAAAAAATTTATTTGTAATGGAATAGTAAGTATATATAATTTTCAACAAAATATAAATGTCTAAACATTACTATTATGCACTATTTTTTTGTGGTACAGTCGGTAACAAAAGTCTCCGAACACTAGCAAAAATTCGTATATAAAAAATATACACTAAATACAGTTTTGTTAAATAAAACCTTGTTGAATCCTGTTCTTACTCTAAAAACAGGATTCGACAAGGATTTATTTAAGAAAACTGTATTAAGTGTACTCCGACTGTAGTAAAAATATGGTCTTTAAATTTAACCATGTTTAAGACAGAATGTTTTTTCATAACTGTTTCAGAACGAAAATCTTGAGCAGGATAACGGTTTAACATTTAGATGTAATTTTAAAATTAGAACGTAAACTTAACTGGCATTCAAACAAACAAACAGGAAATTATAGAACAAAAAATAGAAAATAGAAAATAATTGAATTTTAAGTTTAAGGAAGTAAAGTTGTATCCTAAACATTATATAAATTTTGATGAGAGGCCATTTTATTTTAAATTGTATGTTACGCGTTTTCCTTTTTACTCACTTCCCCTCCGTGGAGAATCTAAATTTTGATGGCATGTTTCCAGTTCAGACCATCCTTAGAGGTGCGTTCGAGGCTGTCGCCAATTACACGTAGCGCAGCACTAGTGCGACGTTAAATCCGACCAACAACCTTTTTACTCACGGTAACGACGCCATTAGTACTTTTGTTTTTTTAAACTCGCCTCTTATGTTCTCATTTATTTGTGGAGATTTCTAAATAAATTTGACCACGATAGTACAAGAAAACGCTCCAGAATTCTAATAGAAGATTCTAGATTTCAATTTCACTAGCCAAAGGAATTAGAATATATAAGGATGACATGTAACTATTTTTACTAAAGCTACAATTTAGTTTCTAAATCTCAGTCACAGAATTTCTCTTCAGTGTACGTTCATAAAAATGTTTTACAGATTTACAAAAGCCTTTCAAAGAATTCAAAAATCCGTGTCGGCAGATATCTAAATTAATTCCATACGGTTAAAATAAAATAAAATGGTATTCATCTAGTAGTTAAGTTTTTCTAAGATTATGTCAAATTCCTTATTTTTCATTCATTTGGTGTAATTATCCTATATAATTTACAATAATACTTATGGTTTGATTTAAACATACAAAAAGCGTTAAAAAAAAAAAAAAAAAAAAAAAAAAAAAAAACTCTCAAATTTCACTTTAAAATAAGTTGCGTTCATTAGCAACGGTTACTATGTTAATTACTTCTTTTTTTCTACCTTTTCCTCTTATAATTATTTTTTATTTCCTTAGAGACGGTTAATAAACTAATTTCTTCTTCTTCTTTTTTTCGTGAATTTTCTCTAAATTTTATTATATATATAGAAGAATAAGAAAAATCATTTACATTTAATCTATTTTCACTCAAAGAAATGAGTTTCCAGCCCTAATAAAATGAAATTTATAATACTAATAATTATTCTTGTTGTTAATATTAATAGACAAAAAAAGTGTTAAAGTTTAATTCACAAATGTATTTAGAAATAATATAATTAAGAGTTATTTTCTGCGATATTGTTACAGAAGGGGCAGAAATTCCTTCCTAAGTTCCCCAAATGTATTCAATAATGATGTAAACTAAAGTTAATTTCTTCGTTTTTGATACAGAAGAGGCAGAAGTTCATCCCTAAGATTCATAAATGTATTTCGAAATAATGTAATTTGAAGTTATTTTCTGCGTTATTGATACAAAAAATACAGAAATCCATGTTCTTCTTCTTGCGAACTCCAAATAATATAATACATCACCTGATAATATTCTTTAATCATATATATTCAAAGTATGATATGTAATAATATTAAAATCACTTTCTAATGTAAAAATTAAGAAACAGTAAATTTAAATTAACAAAATTTTTCCTTAAAGTGCAATGAATAAAAATGATGAAATCATGGTTCACGAATATACTTTTAAAATATTTGTAAAAAAAAAAATGTATATAGAAATAACATTATTTTATTACATTGCAAGAAATTTTTCTTTAAAAATATGAATCAGTTTAAGCGATAAAACATGCATTAAATAAAAATAAATGAGAAGAAATTTTCAAATGTAATGTATTTAAATAAAAAATAATTTTAAAAATCAAAATTTCGTTAGTACCATATAATTTCTTTCTTTCTTTTTTCTTTTTTTTTTTTTTTTTTTTATGAATGAATTTTTAGTAAAATTTTACTTGATTACATAAATTATACATATAACAAATACTTAAAACTTTTCAATATTCATCGTCATATTGCTAATTATGTCTGATTTTGCACGTATATTTGCAATATTTGACCGAGCCCCTGTGCTAGCATACTTTTTAATATTTATAATTATTTTCATTCCTTTATTTACATCCATTTAATTCCCGATTCATAAGATCACGGTAAACTTTTAATTACATGATACAACGATGAAAAAAAAAAAAAAAAAAAAAAAAAAAAGGTGCAGGAATATCCAATCATAGTTAAGAATAAAAAGAATATTTCAGCTCATGTAATGATGATTCGTTCATTTGATTCAAATGCTGTGGGCGTGATTCGAGGAACGGCATCATTAATTATAGAACATTAAGAACAAGAACAGTGAGGAGTAGCTTTTTATTTAATGACATTACAGCAAATGTGGAGGGGTAAAAATTATCTGTTCAAAATATTATTTACAAAATGTAATATTCTCCCATTTAAAAATCAGTGTTATTGTTCGAAGTTTTTGCTTCTCCAAACTGCTTTTACTTTGAGTCATATTGTTTTAATTATACATATTACGAATACCCCAGTAAAAATAAAACTTAAATGAAGAGTTTAGAAGTTCAGGAAATGTATAGGTAAAGGTGTAATTATTTGAATTAGTTTTTTTCTGAGGATAAAAGAAAGATAAAGTTTATAATAACATGTAAGGAGAATCATTTATAAGTAGTATAATTTTTCAGCCTCTCAGCTTAAAAGAAGTTAAGTATTTTTTAACAGTGTTTTTTGGGATTTATAACCTAATGTAAGATTATTCTTTTCATGCGAAAGTTTGGAAAGTACTTGTAATTACATTTTGAAAATTTAGGATATTTTATTTTTTTATTTTTTAAAAGAAGAATTATTTTGCTTTATATACTGGGCACCGTTTGTTTATCTTTAGTTTTTGATAAATATCTTTGTAAAGAACATGTGATAAATTTTAGGAAATAACCAATCTACTTTTTTTGAAAATTAACAACTTTTTTAGGGATCATTTACGGACGAGGAATTATTATTTTTTTCTATTCAAAATACATAATTTTTAACATGACATTACAGAGCTTTAGTTAAAGCTTTGATAAAAATAATGGTTTCTGAAAGTGATCATTGAACTTTTTTATATTAGACGTACTGGTTTTAAGCTTTAAAATTGTTTAAGTGTTTGTTGCTTATATATTAGACACTAGGAATTTAAAGGTATTATCTTAACTTGCTATTAACATGTGCATTTAAAGTATTTATCTACAGTTTTTATACAAAATAAAATATGGTACATAGCATTCAGTACTTTTATATATTTTTAAATTGTATCGTTTATTTGCGTTAGTCACAATTTAAAAGGTTTAATATAAATTCAAAAGTAGAAAAACAATTATTTGAGCATTTTAATCTTTCCAATATGAAATTTAAAAGTTTTTCAAAGATTTATTAATAACCTAAACTCAGAAACCGATATATATATATATTATTTTATTTTATTTATTTATTTTTATTTATTTTAAGTAAGGGAAAAATAAAAAAAATAAACATTTTTTTTTTTTTTTTTTTTTTTTAATATAAATTCTGAATAATTTCAAATACTTAATGCTCTGAATTTATAGAAATGTTTTTATTCTTTTAAACTATTCTGTATCTTATGGAAGATTTTATTTAACTAACATTACAAAATAAAAGTGATTCATGGTGAGTGCAAAATGTTGTCAAAAACACATATAAATTCGACGTTTTAAATCATTCAAGACGCTATTGTCATTGTTATCAGTATTTTAAATGATCTAAATAGAGTTTAGAATTTATTTCTAATATTTAAAATTGTTGTCAGCATATACATAAAAAAAATATATTTATCTCACATTTTTATAGAAAATAAATGCGATATATAACATCCAAATTAGTTATTAGCTTTAGAGTCGTCTTAATAGTTTTTGAGATGTTTCAAAAACTGATAAGATAGTATAAATATTGTTTTATCAGTTTTTTAAATTATTCAGAAATTGATGTTATTTTTAATATAATTTTCTCATATTAAATTTCTATAATTGAAAATTATTTTTGTAAAATAGTGGTATAATAGTTTCTTGGAAAATTTCTGGAATTTCGCTGCTGAGAAGCCTGCAAACAATAAATATGAAATATTTACGTGTTTAAATTAAAATCAATCTAACAGCGCCTAAACAATTCATTCTATGTGGCTGTTTGAAAATGAGATCGATAACCACAACTTCTGAACGTCTCGTAATTCGGGGCTTATAGAGAAAAAGAAATTTCAGATGCAGTGTAAAAAAGAAACAAAATATGATATTATAAGACGTATATTAAAGAAACATTATGAAATTACGTACACACACGTCCAAAAATTGAGCATATTTCTTAAACTCCGAAAAATTTGGAACTAACATTGATACAATTAAATACAATAAGAACAAAGATTCAATTGTCATTCATCATAAAAGGAAGCAAAATCCCACTTTTCTTTCTCTTTATCCTTTTTTTTTTTTTTTTTTTTTTTTTTTTTTTTCAATGCTTGGGACGTTTCTAATGCGTTTTGATACTTTGAACTCAGAAATGCTTGTCTTTTTTTTCTATCACGTAAGGGTTTTCCACAAAGTAAGGATGGAGATCGGAAGAATTCACCCAGAGTCTAAAACAAATTCGAAACTCTTTACCTATATAAAACACAATAAAATAAGCTATTATTTATATATTTCCTTTTAAATGTGTTTTTTCACATAAAAGCTCCATTTAGAGCTTTTTCTTTTGTGCTCCTATCAGGGCCTGATTACCCAAAAGGCTCGGGAAGCACAAGCTTCCCCTCTAAAATTTAAGAGGGGCCCCCCAAAATGACTAAAATCAGGGTCTTGAATTTTCTGTTTTATATTTTCATTCTGAGATTGAATTTTTCTGAGAAAATTCGCCTAAAGCAAGATAAAATACTCACTATTTTAGGAAAAATCTATTATTTAACCTCAAAAATCTGAATGTTCTTAATAAGTTATACGATTTTAATGTTGTGTGTAGAAACCACCCAGATATATGAATGAAAAAAAAATAACTATAAACACACACTAATTTTTGGTCTATAGCATTTTTATATTGTAAAAGGAAAACAAGATTTTCTGAAATGAAAGACTGCCTAGAAATGATACTGAGCTTCCCCTAGCTTCAAAGCTTAATCGGGCCCTGGCTCTTATGCAGCATCCAACAATAATCTGTTAACAAAATAGCACCCCATCGTCTCTGATATCACCCTCTACTTTTTTTTTTACTTCCATTACCCTACTACCGTAGGTAATAGAAGTATTGTATTCGGTCTGAAAATTCGATATCGGATTTTCACCTGATTTACACGTTTTAAGGTCCCCTGAGTCCAAAATAGTGGTTTTTGGCAATTGGTCAGTACGTATGTATGTATGTGTGTGTGTGTGTGTGTATGTATGTGGAGAATCTTCTGGCTATTATAGCTCAGAAACTAATAAAGATAGAGCTACGAAACTTTAGAATTGAAATACGTCTGGTGTACAGATGAAATTTCCAAATTTTGCTGAAAATTGAAAAACCGGAAGTGGGACATCGGAAACCGGAAGTGGGACCGTAATTCCGTATCTCAAAAACGGCTCTAACGATTTTCTTCAAATTTGCTACATAAACACTCTATTAGATGTCCTTTCGAATGATATAGTTGGTTAGTTCAGGAAAATTGATAGGCATCCTGTATGAATAGCTCAATTTCAGGTCTCCCAAGGGCGTTCCTTTAAAAACAGCTGTACGGATTTTTTGTCTTCTGATTACATTATTTTTCCCGATCACATCTCCAAAAAATGCCTTTAATGCGTATAATTGTGGGTAATGGAAGTCGCGTGGTTGTTTCACACCAGATTTTTTTTTTATGTATTGATAAAATAGCTCTTTTTGTTTTTCAGTAATATCATCTAAATTTTCCGGGCAATAACTTTCATAAGTGCTCAAAAATTGAGCGTTGAGCTAACAAAATTCCATTTTTTTTTTTACCAAAACTGTACTTGATGGGAAATTTTGAATAGCTTTTTCTTAATCAGCATCCAAAAATACACCAGAAAACATCACTTTCAATAAAAGAAAAATTTCATATCGCAGACCTGTATAACTGTTGAGGGCTTCATAAGATTTTCCAGCAGTTTCTAACCGTGACTAGATGATTTCGAGAGATTTTCGCGGTTCTTAGGAGTTACGTGCATTAATGAATCCACCACCAAAGAAACATACCTTGGGAACAGTTTATACAAATTCACTATTATTACAGGTGTAAACATACGTGTAACCATATGTTTACACCTGTATATTAAACATATGTTTGTAGGTGTACACAGGTGAACACAGGTGTAAACATATGTTTACACCTGTACCACCAAACATATTGTGTAAACATATTCTTTAAACAAAAACAACAAATCATGCAGTACGCATTGATTATGAACACTTTCCACTTGAACATACTTGTTGTATCGTATAATATTTAATATTCTTTGCCTACGTTATCACACAGCAGACAGACAGAAGGACTGAAAAGTATACAGATTAACTAATTCAATTTAAAACCACACTTATACATTGTTGGAAAGTGTTAAAAAGGCTTAACGCAAAAAAGAAAAAAAAAAAAAAACAGCCGTTATATTCTAACTGCAGCCCTTAATGTATCTGAATATGTAAGTGTAGCCCTGTAAATCTGAAGGTTAATGATATCATATTCTAAACAAAACATTATTTTGGAATATTAATAATAGATGACAGTTTTGGTTGTACCTGTACACAAATAGTTGTACAGGATTTATTAATGACATTTTAAACAGATAAACAAATTAAAATCATATTCATATTTAAAATTTGTTAGAAAGTGTTAAAAACACTAAACAAAAATGCAATTCCAGCAAATTTTCATTATTAGCTCTTAATGTAAATGAATATTTTTATGTGACCATGTAAGACTAATACTAATCACATTATACTCTATCGAAAGCATTCTATTGTGCATATAAATAACATATTTCCATTTCATTAAGATTTGTGTACAGTAAAAGAATTAAAATCGGTTATAGAAATACCTCTCATAGAACACAATGCTTTGGAATACTTTCCTTGTGTGATAGAAAGTGTGATAGAAACCTGTGGTGATATTTACTCCATTTCATATATGAAACATCCGATCGTGAACTCGAATAATACATTTCAATTTCATTAAGATTTTTGTACAGTAAGGGTATTAAAATATGGTTTAAAAATACCTTTGTGATATCGAAAATCACATATTCAAAATTACATATTATCTCTTAAATCTAATTTAATTTCCATTTTTATAAAGAGCAAATCTAAAACAGTTATAGCATTTAAAATCAAGTCAGTTGCGGTTTCTTAGCTGGCGAAAATATCTAATTTAATCTCTCTCTCTGTTTCTGGTAAAATAAAAAAATAAGTAAATAAAATAAGAGAGAAGAAGCGATTTTCTTTCAATAAGCTAACATAGTCAGTCTTTCATCTTAGTAAAATAAAATAGAATAAGTTTTCGCTATCGTTGTCACTTTTGTAGCAAAGAACAGATGTGCTCTTTGAAAGAAAGTTATGCAGTTCGTATCGGCTCAAAGGTTTATGAAACCATAACAAGTAAAAACAGCTATTGTGAATAAAATTCTTGAGGTTAGATTTCTAATGTACATCTTTCATTTTCCCAAGATCTTTTAACGATATTTTTGGCTAAAATTAAGGTAGCCAATATATTTAAAAAACATATATACTGGTTACAGCGTAACTGAAAAATTGGGTCTTGCTCTTGGTTTTTTTTTTTTTTTTTTAGATTTAGGTTTGGCTATCATATTGTGGTTCTTGTTAAGATGTAACTGAGCCAAACTTTGATCATTTATCTCGGACTTCTGAGATGTTAAGAATTTTCCGTTGTACTCCCCGTGTTCCCGTCCTCATCCTTACTAACAACTTTTTATCATGAAAATTTTAAAAAATGATTTTTTTGTCAAGAAATAATTAATTAATCTAACACTAATATTTTTGTCAAGATTTTAAATAAAATAAAACATTTAAAGTCAGCATGTTCAATTTGGATTATTGCGTCTCAACGCAATTACAACCATTTGCTTCAAAGAATTATGAGTTTGTTAAGTACTCCACTTCGATAGCAACTCTTCATCATCAAAGTGAATGTCTGAATGAATAATTTTTCTTCATCTAAACAAACTATTTAAACAGAAACAACCTCTTATAAAAAGCAGTGCTTTTGAATACTTTTGGGTGTCCCTGTATACGAACCATAGTAACTCCATTTTCAATAGGGAACATCTGACAATGAGCTGGAATAACATATATCAGTTTCAAGATATTCCATAAATATTTAAGGAAGTTAATGCACGGACAGACGAACAGACAGACAGATACACAAATTGAGATGATATTCACACTTAAAAATTGTTAGAAAGTTTTAAAAACGCTTAATGTAAACGAAAGTGCAATTCCAGCAAATTTTTATTAATAGCTCTTAACACAACTGAATTTTCTTATGGAGCCCTGTAAATCTAATGTTGATTATACTATAATCTATACAAATCATTCTTTTGTGCATATGAATAACATATTTCAATTTCATTAAGCTTTGTGGAAAGTAAAGTTATTAAAATGTGTTTTATAGAAATACCTCCCATAGAACGCATTGCTTTAGAATATTTTGAGTGTCCCTGTACACAAACCAGTTGTGGTATTTACTCTATTTTATATATGAAACATCCGATAGTGAACTTGAATAACATATTTAAATTTCATTAAAATTTGTGTACAGTAAAGTTATTAAAATATGGTTTACAAAAATACCTCTCATAGAGCACAATTCTTTGGAATACTTTCAGATGTTCTTGTACACAAAACTGTGGTGTTATTTATTTCATTTTATATGTGAAACATATGATAGTGAACTTGAATAACATATTTCAATTTCAAGAAATTCCATAAATATTTATGGGGGTTAGAGCACGGACAGACAGACAAACCGAAGTCATTAACACTTTTCAAAGAGGTTGAAAAGTGTTAGAAAAGAGAAGCAAAAAAATGCATGTAGATTATCAAATTAAGATTTAAAAAACACTGTAACACATGAAAAACTTTTAAAAATGTCTTTAAAAGCAACATCTAAAACATTACGTTTTTAAATATTAAATTAGTAAACTATAAAATCACAAATCTTTCTTCTATTATAAAACAACTATTTAGTTGCATAGGGCGACTAAGGCACCCGTTGAAAAATAATCATTTGTTTGTCACTTCAAATAATTCATTTGCTAGCATGCCCGTGCAAAATTTTCGCATTTTATTTATCTCTTCGTTATCTTTAAAATTTAAATATCTTATTATTATTTTATAGACGTCATTTTTTAGATCCTCACGACATCATATAGACGCAAATTCAATATTATATATATATATATATATATATATATATATATATATATATATACAATGTGTCCTAAAAGTTCCAGTACTGACGCTGATGTATTTTTTATTTACAAAACAACAAACCTCAAAAGATCAATTTTATGATAATTATAAAAAGGCATATTTAAAATAACGGAAGAAAAAATACAGAACTTACATTTATAATAAATGTTCAAAATGTCCACCCTTTTCTAGGAGGCAAAGCTGAACTCGTTTGCGCATGCTTTTAGAAACATGTTTTAACATGCTGTGAGTGATTTCTTATATCCTTTGATTAATGGCAATTCTTAGATCATCTATTGTTTGAGGATGGAAATTTCAGACTTGGCTGTTATCTGGCAAATTGGCTGAATGTCTTGATTTTCAGTGTTGAAAACAGCTATGTCTTCCGAACTTGAATGCAGTTCATTATTCTTGATGTCCAATTTAAAATTAAATTTTCTCAGGAAATCAATTCCAATGATTAGAGGATCTCGTATATCTGCCACATATGCCATATGATGGTAACTGGCATTTCCAAAAGTGATGGTCAAGTTCATTTTTCCCTATATTTTGGCTTCGTCTTCGGTCACAGTCTGGAGTTTAACGCAGGGCGCAGTCCAAATGGTCTTCTCTTTTAGTTCTTGAGCCAAATCCGTTCTAATGATGGTAACGTTGGCTCCCGCGTTCAGAATCATCCGGCAGGTGGTATTGTTAACTTGGCCATAGACGTAAACTCCATTATCGCCGCCACTCATCGATGAAACATGAAATACTGTAAATTGGGGCTCTTTAATTTCAGGCAACCTCCGCCCCGCGAGATGGCCTTCTCCTAGTTTCCCTGCAGTGACTGTGAAGCCGGGTTATTTCCTTTAGTTGGTGGTACAGGGCAGTTCCTCTTCACATGACCATACCCTCCACAGCCCCAGCACTTTATCTTCCGATCCTTTATTTCCTTATTATTTTCCAGGCTGCGCAATCTCTTTAATACCCCTGCGAGACTTCTCTTCCTTTCATTTTCATCAGCAGGCGTATCATTTAATGAGACTGCCCTTATGGTATGGCGGTCTTTACGGGAGGCTTGTTGGGCTGCCTCTAGCCTAGGTGCATAGCCTAATACTGATTCTACTTCTCTGATGTTGGAGAGTCTCAAAGCTTTTTGAATTTCTGGATCACGAACAGCATCGATAAAGTACTGAAGAGCTCAGTCGTTTCGAGTGTCAGCATGACAATCTGAGAATGCTAGGTGTGACAGTCTCTGAATGTCCGCTACCAGGTGTTGCAAACTTACGCCCGTTTTTTGGTAACGGGATTTTAGGTGGAGGCGACTATAGTCCTTAGAACACTTCTCTCCGAACCGAAACTCCAGTGCTCAAGTCAGGGCCTCGAAGTCGTTCCTTTCTTCTTTAGAAACATTTCTCAGTATCTTGGCTGCATCTCCCCATAATGCTGCTGCTAAGTGGACTTGGCGGTAGAGTCCCAGAAGTTAGCGCTAGCCACGATGGAAAACTGCGTCTTATATATATGACAGGAGGAACTGCCGTCGTACGTGGATAGCTTAATAAATTTCTGATTCTGGATTCTTCTCTCTTTCTTTTCAGTTTCCTGGGGCATGGATTCTAACTTTCCTTCCACTTTTCTCTCCAGATCTTCTTCTATTCTCTCCAATTTACCTTCTATCTCTGAAAACCTTCTTTTCAGTTCCTCATCAAAGTTTTCTTTAATTTTCTCCTCGAAACTCCGTTCCGTTCTACACCTTCTTCAACCTTCATAACATTTTCTTTTATCTTCATAGCTTTTTTTTCAAAATTCTGTTCCATTTTCAAAACTTTCTAGTCAAAATTTTCTTCAATCTTTATAACTTTTTCTTCTATTCCATCTATTCTGTTTTCCACATCTGATAACTTACACTCTATCACTTCTTTCACGTTTACTAAGTCATCGCTCACTGATGATAGCTCTTTCTTCATCTCTTCTTGATTAGATTTAATTTCTTCACCCAAACTGTCTTTCATTTCCTTCATTTCTTCAGTCAAGCCGTCTTTCAATTCTTTTCGTCCTGTTTTTATACTTTCTTTCATTTCATTCATCTGGGTAGCTAAGCTTTCTAAAAGTTTCTTCATTTCCTGCTCCATAGCTCTAGTTATCACCATTCACAGTCATTCCCACTCCTGACACTAGAAATGTTGCGTACTTGGGGGTTCGTGAGTTGTCCGAGAATGAAAGGCGAAACTTACAAAAATTCAGTAATTTATTCACAGAAAGTTCCAGAAAAATACAGGTATATAAACCAAGTATCAGGTTCAATTCAGCCAGTAAACACAGCTTAAGGGCCCTCTTCACTCACCGCCGCCGGAAGCCGAACCTAATGTTATTCTATGGGAAATTTTTCTTTACAAATAACTTATTAACTAATACATATTTTTAAATTCTGCTTTCACATTCTGAAAATTCCCAGCTGTTAAACTAACGGACTTTTTTTTTTTTTTTTTGGATATTTTTTAAATTTTTTATATTTTATTTTGAAGCTGCAAAATACGAATTTTCAATATGTGAATCTTTTTCATTTTGCAATTTCAAAATAAAATATAAAAAATTAAAAAAATACATTTTTCAAAAAGGTCCGTCAATTTAACAGTTGGGAATTTTCTGAATGTGAAAACAGAATTTAAAAATATGTATTAGTTAATAAGTTATTTGTAAAGAAAATTTCCCCATAGAATAACATTGGCTCGGGCTTCCGACGACGGTAAGTGAAGAGGGCCGTTAAACAACGCTGTCAATAGCAAATCCACAGTATAAACTGTATAGCAATAACACATAAAGCAAGTCTCTTCCAAAGAGGCTCAAAGCAATGCAAGCATTAGCGAAACTGTCTGACTCTGATCTCAGACTGAACTGAAATGACTTGGCGAAAAAAACAGCCCTTATATACCCCTGTAGAAAAGTGTGGAAAGTTCCAGAAATTTCCGTATCTCATCAGCCAATGAGATTAGAGTTTCCATATTTGGTATATCCCTAATAAGGATTTTCTCGCCAAGGTCGCCAAAAAAATCGCCAAGGAGGAAAAAAGTCGCCAAATCCATTACCTGCCTTATTGGAGCTTTTTAATGCGGTTTTAAGGGAAAATAAGGCTGTTTTAACGCTAAAACGACTAGAAATGTACAAAATTAGCACTTTATCAACTTACTAAGCCTCTTTGAAAGAATTTATACAAAACTAAACACAATTATCTACAATTTTGTAAAAATATTTTTAATAAAAAATTGCTGAGATCTAACAAATAAATAGTTTTGTTTCATATATTAAAATAGAACTTGTTTATTTCATATAATAAATCATAATGGAATACAAAGTGTATGATTATTGCATTACGTTTAAAATGTTATTGCATTAAGTTTTATGCGGATTTTTATAAAGTACTTCGTACAGCGTAATAAAGCGAATTATTATATCCAAAATGTACATAGGTATCATTTCATCCCTTTGGTATTATGCAAACAAGACAGTTTTATCTGTTTCAACCCATATTTTTTTTATTACACATAAAAAAAGGTAGAAGCCATTTTTTCTACAGTACGGCATTTTTTTTGTCATTTAGTGTATATATATATATATATATATATATATATATATATATATTTTTTTTTTTTTTTCCGTGAAAGCATATTTTATTTTATGCTGATAAAGAAAAAAAAATGGCAGCAATTAAAAATTTAAATTTTTATTTTAAATCTATGTCTATTTTCATACTTTAATTAATTTTAAAAATTCTAATCAAAAATTCGTTACGAATAATGTACCAAATGAAAAGGGCGATTTTTCTAAATCCGTCGGATTAAACTGCTTATCTGTCGGACAGTTAAATTTTTTTAACTTAACTAAAGTATGAAATTTAGGTGGCAACTTACGGTTACACACAGACAGAGTCCAAGGAAATCGCTTAGCCTTTTTAAGCGTGACGGCGTAACTATATATGCTGATAGCATCTTCAGGCGACATAAAGGATTTAACAGTCAATTGGATATATATAGCATGTCTTGTTCGGTAAAAGATGTTTTGTAGCTACAGGGAAAAAGCCTTCAATATTAAAAACCATGTCTACAAAATTCCCATAAAATTAAATTCAGATGTATTCTATTACATTGGTCAAACTAGACATACTACTGAAAGAGTTAAGAGCATATTCCTAATCTAAAGAAAGGTACTTTTTCTGCTTTAGTTGAACATTAATAAAACAAATTACAGTGAGGGTTACATAGGTCTAGATTAAGGGTTGGGGGATGTTGGAGGACAGAGGGGGAGAAAATGAATGTTTTATAACATTATGGCTTCCATTTTTAACAATATTTATTATAAATATTACTTAATGTTTCGGAAAATTTACGCTGATATACATACCTCGAGGATCTGTGAAGGCAGAGAAGAAAAATAATTCCTTAAATATCACAAAGTGGCCAATTTTAATTAAAGAATGAACAAATATTACCTATTTAATGAAAAATTAGAGTGAATGTTACATATACCTGTTGGGGGAGAGGGCGGGGAGAAAATTATTGTTTTTAAATCAATCTGCTTCACATTTATAGAAATTTTCTATAAATATCATTTATTGTTTATGAAAAAATATAGAGATGTCTGCATGTTACAGAGTCTTTCTGTCCTTAAGTTAATCCGCAAAAATTCAGTGTTTGATAAATATCAGTAAAAAGGTTATTCTGAAACAGAATTTTTTCGTATTATCTGTTCTAATAGTCCTCCCTCGTAGAAACAAAAATGTATGCTATCGTTTACGTTTAGCATATATTTTACAATTAGCAATTAAGAAAAGTGCCCTTTTTTCCGGATCGTTGAAACAAGAGCATTTTTACAATAGCTGTTTGTAAAAGACATGTGTCCTTCAAATTATTTTTGAGGGGCTAAGATAAAAAGAAAATTATGTTATGATACAAAAAACATTATTTTATTTTTCTCTGTACCTTAACTCCAAAAATAAATAATCCAGAAAAATGGGCTTTTTTTTTTTTTTCTGTACCTGTAAAATACATATTAAACATCACGAGAGTGTAATTTTTTTGTTTTTACGTTAGAGAAGGGAACTAAAGGGACAAATTAAATGAAGAAATTTAAGTGATATTTTTCCAAAGTTTCATTAGATCGGCAACAGTGCGATATAAAAAAATAATATTTTTTTTTTCATGTGACCCCTAGTTCCCCTCGGATAAGGTAACACTCTCTGCAATTTTTCCTATATATATATGGCCAGTATGATATATTTATACAAAGTTTCTAAAAATGTGAATCGAGTGATATAAAAACAATAATTTTCTTTCCCTCAGTCCCCCCCCCCCCAGGTATACGTACTCCTCATTATCATTTTTCATTAAAAGTAGGGGATAGTTGTTAAAATTTTAATTGAAATTGGTAACATAGTGATATTAAAGCAATCATACTTATCTCTTCTGCGCCTACCCTCCTAAGATATATATGACAATCAGCGTAAATTTTTCTAAGCAGTAAGCGATATTTAAAATCACATTTTTTCCTTCTGCCCCCTACCACTTCCCTAAGATATATATAGCAATCAACATAAAATTTCCTAAACAGTAAGGGATATTTATAATAAATTTTATTCAAATATAAAGCATTTATACAACAATCATTTTCTTTCCCTCTGTCCTCTAGTTTCTTCTCCAACAGAAATATGTAACATTCACTGCAATGTTTCATTAACAATAATGTTATATACACAAAATGTTAACAAGAAATTGACAATAAGGATTGTTAAAAAAAATATTTCATTTCCACCCCTCTCCCCCACACTTTTCAACTACATGTGCACTCACTGTAATTTTAATAAAAAAGTAATAGTTATACAAAGATTCATACAAATAAGTAACATGGTAATATATAAACAACCATTTTTTTTCACTCTCCTCCCCCCCCCACCTTCTTCTTAGCATGCCGTGGGGGTCCACCAGCGGCCAGGCTATTCTGTGCTCAAACCTGACAGATATGTGTGGTGCCGGATTCGATTCCATGTCGCGTTCGTCGGCCAGGAGTTTTCTATGGCTTTCTCCGAAACTTGCATAAATACGGGCTAGGACCCCTTAGAAAGACCCCCCCCATCCCCTCGGAGGGCATTACCTTTCAGGCCCAGGACCCTAGAGCTGCCAATCGGCCTTAATCTCCATAATCCAATCCCACACATGCTGAGGAAAAAATTTTAAAATAACATACACAAATGTACGCACACACACACATATGCACAGATATTTGGATTCTTTTTTCTCTAACGGTCCAAAGGGCACATGCCCCCAAAAAATCCTGCGTTGCCATAGATTCCTTCCTCGCACTATATATGATATCGATATATAAACTGGTAGATTTTAAAGCATGTTGAAGAAATGCTTGATGTGTAGTGCTGCCATCTGTCGACTTCAGTTATGAATATTCTACTGCAACAGATTCCTATCGAAGTTATTTATGTGCGATAAAACGTCTTGTTTTACTAAAGTTACAATTTAGAAGAGAATTACAATCAGCATCTCGAGAAAATCGTTAAAAAATAACGCAGTGTATTTAAAACTATAGAGTGTGGAAAGTAAGTTTTAAATTTCTAAAAATCACATTATCTGGTAATTACAAAGTTCAAATACAGATCAATACTTTACTTAATAATAGTAATAATAATAATAATAATAATAATAATTAAAAACATATCATGAAAAACAGAATGTATGCTGAAATATCACACATTTTTTCGCTAATGTAGTTTTAATCAATAGATGCTGAGGTATGTAATCTAGGTCTTTTGAGTAGTTATGTAAATAAGTGAATGGTGAATGATTTTTATACCATAATCCGAATGAAACATTCTTTTATGCATATAAAATACATATATTCATTTCATTTGGTTTAGTGCAGTCTACAAATATTGTGTTGAACACTACTCACCTGCAATTTCGCCTGTAGACGTATTTGAATTCTTTTGGTTGTCTCTGTAATGAACCATTTGCTTGATCGCAACGAAAAGTTTAGTGTAGTATCCCTGTATGATACAGATTTAGAATACCCAATTTAAAATTCCTGCTACTATTTGTTCTTGAGACATGCTGATAAAAGGCACATAGACCAACTGCTAAAAATACATTTTTTGAATTCGGGGGGCCTCAAAACGGACAAATATAACAAAACTCAATTTTAAAAATTTTATCCAAAAATCATACTTTCTCTATCATATATATAGGTAAGAGAAAGTTAAAAGGTTTCAAAATGAAATTAATATTTAACGACCCAATTTTAATACTTTCCCAGACAGTACAGGTTTAGTATAGGACCCCCATTGCAAACTTTAAATTTTCATCGCCATGTTGGTGATGCCTTTTTATTTATTTGTTTTGGTATAAATTTCGTTAAAAAAAATTGGAACCTATTGTGAGTATACTTTTTATTATTGCGTTTTTTTTTTTTGTCATTTTATGACAATACTACATGTTCTTTATTTGTTTTTGTATAAATTTTGTTAAAAAAAACTAGAACATATTTTGAATATACAGTAAGACCCCGCTTAATGCTGTTTCATTTAGCGCTGTTTCGGTTTAGCGCTCTTTTATTTCCCCTGTGGATTCCCCGAAATTGCTCGCAGCAGTACGGGGATTCCCTGAAATTGTGCACCCGCTGTTTCGCATTACGCTCTACTTTGATGGAACGTATCCCCCGCGTTAAGCGGGGTCTTACTGTACTTTTTATTATTGCGTTTTTTAGTCATTTTATGACAATACTTCATGTTATTTTTGTATCTTTAAATTATTTCAAGGTTTACAATGACGCTTGCAAATGTTGTAAAGATGCAAGTTTTAAAAACAAATTTTCTATAAAATATTCTCATCATACAAACGTCATTTTTCTGATTAGATCACTGAACTCACTCTGCGTACTTAAAAAATTAACCATTTTAAATATTATAATTTATCCTCGAGTATATTTTTGAATTACATTACTATTGTTGTTTTGACAAAATTTAATCGTAATTGATTCATGTTAAAGAAATATTTATACAGATTATAATTAGGTTTAGGTGATCACTAAGACTGCCAGAGAGAGATAAACCAACTAGTGGCATTTTAAAGATTTTTTTATTTTTTATTTATTTATTTTATTTTTTCACATGCTGAGGGGGCCCACGGGTGGCCAGGCTGTTCAGCGCTCAAAGCTGGAAGACGTGAGGTGCCGGATTTGATTCTAGGTTGCGCTCGTCGGCCTAGACGTTTGGAGTTTTCCGTGATTTTCTCCGAAATTTGCATAAATACGGTCTAGGACTCCTTAGAAAGACCCTCCACGGGAGCTTTACCCTTCAGGTCTATTACCGTAGAACAGTTAATCGGCCTTAGTAATCATAAACGAATCCCACACATGCCAAGGAAATATTTTAAAAATAGCATACATGTATGTACACGCACACACACACATATATTTGGAGTCTTTTTTCACTGAGGGTCACAGGGCACATGCCTCCCGAAAACAGTGTCGTTCCCTTAGATTCCTTCCTCCCACGTCCCACTACATTTAATATCGATATATACACTGGTAGATTTTAAAGCACGTTTGTTGAAGAAATACTTGATGCGTAGTGCTGCCATCTATCGATTTCAGTTATGAATATCAACAAATTCCTATCGAAATTATGTACGATAAATTAATGTCCTTTTACAATATCAAAACACAAATAGTACGTTAGAATAAATAAATGTTGTTAAATTAACGGAACAAGTCAAAACTAAAAAAAAGTTTGAGAATTTTTCTTTATTAAATATTACAATAAAAAATGATTTAAATAAAACGTTTTATTTTAATAAAGTTACAATTGAGAAGAGAAATACGACCGGCATCTCGGGAATATAGTTAAAGAATTACGCAACATATTTAGAACTAAAGGGTGTGGAAAGTCAATTTTAAACTTAACACTTCTAAAAATCACATTATTTGGTAATTGCAAAGTTCAAATACAGATCAATACCTTATTTAAAAAATTTTACAACATATCATGAAAAACTGAATTTATGCTAAAATATCACATATTTTTTTACCAGTATAGTTTTAATCAGTAGATGCTGAGGTATGTAATCTATTCCTTTTGTGTAGCCCTGTAAATAAATGAATGGTGAATGATTTTCATATCATAATATGAATGAAACATTCTTTCGTGCATATAAAATACATATTCTCTTCGCTTGGTTTAGTGCAGTCTACAGATACTGCGTTGAACTCTATTTACCTGCAATTTCACCCGTAGACGTATTTAAATTATCTTGGACGTCTCCGTACACGAACCATTTGCTTGATCGCAACGAATAGTTTAATAAAGCATCCCTGTTGGATACAAATTTAGAATACCGAATTTAAAATTCCTGCTGCTATTTGTTCTTGAGATATGCTGATAAAAGGCACACATACAGAAGAACAACTAAAAACATGTTTTTTGGATTCAGGGTCATGAAAACGATTAAATATAAGGAAAACTCAATTTTAAAAATTTGATCCAAAAACAATACTTTCTCTACCATATATATAGGTAGGAGAACGCTAAAAGGTTTCAAAATAAAATTAATATTTAACGACCCAATTTTCGTACTTTCCCAGGCAGCACAGATTTAGTATAGAACCCCCATTGAGACTTTTAGATTTTCATCGACATGTTGGCGATGCCTTTTTATTTATTTGTTTTGGTATAAATTTCGTTAAAAAAAATAAAAATAAAATAAAATAAATAACTAGCATCTCTTTTGAATATACTTTTTAATATTGCGTTTTTTAGTCATTTTTTGACAACAGTTCATTTTTATTTTTTTTTTTTTTTTATACCTTTAAATTATTCTAAGATTTAAAATGACGCTTGTAAATATTGTAAAATAAAACTTTTAAAAATAACTTTTTCCATAAAATATTCTAATCATACTAATGTCATTATTTTTCTGATTAGACCATTGAATTTAATCCACGTACTTAAAAATTACACATGTATAAATATCATTAGTTGGTTAGTTAGTTGTAGGGTTTAAGGCTGATTGACTACGCTAGGTTCTAAGGCCTGTAACTGGAATGCCTTCCGTGGGGGTATTTCTAAAGGTTCCGAGCCCGTGTTTATGTGAGTTTCGGAGAAAAACCACACAATTCTCCGAACAGCTAGGTCGATTAGCTCGACCTGGACCATAAATATTATTTATCCTGGCGTATTTTATCAATTACGTCACTATCGTATCGTTTAACAAAATTTAGTCGTAGCTGGTCCATGGAAAATAAATATTTATATAGATTATAAGAGGTTTAGGTGATTACTAAGACGATTAGACAGAGATAAACCGACTAGAGACTGTTCGAATACTTATGTTTAAAAAGTTTTTTTTTTTTTTTTTTTTTTTTCTGTTTTCACATGCTGAGCATTTTTTTTCAAAATAACATATGCATATATTTATATTTGGGTCTTTTTTTTACTGAGGCTTTCCATGCACATGCCCACAAAATGCCTGTAACTGGCATATATTCCTTCCTGGCACTGTGTATGATATGGATCATATCGAAATATTAACTGGTAATTTTAAAACATGTTGCATAAATACTTCAAGTGTAGTGTTGCCATCTATCGACTTGAGTTGTGAAAATTCTACTGTACCCCATACTAAATCAATAGATGTTTTTTTTTTTTTTTTTTTTTTTTTTTGTTGTTGTTGTTGGGATTAAGCCAATTGACTGCACTAGGGTCCTATACCTGAAGGGGAGTGCCCTCCATGCGGGTCTTTCTAAGGCGTCCTAGCCCGTATTTATGCAAACTAAATCAATGGAAATAAAATGCTCAGTGTAATAAATTCCTATTGAAGTTCGAATCGATTAAACGAAAAGTTAATCTTAATTTATTATTTAAGCATCATAATTTGTGGTTATTTTATAGTATCAAAAACAAATAGCACATTAGAATAAATAATTTGTGTTAAATTAATACAACTATTCAAAACGGTAATTCATTCTATGGTAACTTCTTCAACTTTTATATAATGTGGCTGTGTACTTTGAGCTGAACACGTGTTCGACTTAGCGTCGATTTACGTAATTTGGCATCCAAATGTAGCGAAAAGTGATAGTTTAGTATTTGCAAAGTCTGGAACCCTAACTTTAATAGAAGTCGAGTTCTGCAATTTTCTGGGATGATTCATTGGTTTCTACCGCAGAACTACCTCAAAAATTCTATAAGCCGCTAACAAGACTCTCGATGATTTCGAATTCTATTCAGACTTCAAATTGTGCAGTTAACAATTCTTCCTGAATTAGTGAAATTCCTGCTCTGAAGTGTAAACCTGTTTACTTGATTTCTGTATTACGAATGACCGTTATATTAGATTGTTTCGAGAATATTTGTAGTATAAAAAATAAGAGAATATTTGTAGTATAAAAAACAATATCATTCAACTGTGGTTTTTAAATATTCCTTAAATAAAGTGTATTCGTCGATTAGAACTTTCTTATATCTTTACGATTTATTTCTACATATAAAAATATCGACAACTTTCATAACAATATCATTACAGGCTCTTGATTTATTATTTATGTGTCATAATTTGTGGTTATTTTATAGTATCAAAAATAAATAGTATATTAGAATATATAATTGGTGTTAAATTATTACAACTATTCAAAACTAAAAAAGATTTGAAAATTTTTCTTTAGATATTACATTAAAAAATAAATTAAATAAAACCTCTTGTATTATTAAATTTATATGTGAGGATAAGTGTTTTTTTCTACTGAATTTATGCTAAAATATCACATATTTTTTTTCACTATTGTAACTTTAATCAACAAATGCTGAGATATAATCATCTAATAGTCCCAGAAAATTAATAATATTAGCGCTACATGTCGGTAGTATGCACTCAAAACTAATTAACACAATTCCATATTAAAAGTTTTCCATATAATGCTTAATGCAGATTTTATGCAATAGAAGTTGAGAATAAAGAGAAACAGTGCACGATAGCAATGAAATATGTTCACGATACTCACCCGCATTAAATAATTATAGTTCTTCATAATAGCTATCTCACGTATCAAGTTTGATGCATTTTTATGCTATAAAAGATGAGATATAGCTTTCACATAAACGGAAAACAGCACCACACATTGCTCGATGTGCACCCAAATTGAATCAGTGTAAATTTTCATAATAGCTCTCTTAATATATGCAATAGATGATGAAATATAGCCTTCCCGTAAACAGAGGAACAAGCAACATAACAGCACCAACTCTTAAGCCATACGCATCAAAATTTTATAAACACCAAATTATGTCAAAGTGAAATTAAATACAAAATTTTACGAATTATGTGCATTAGTTATTGACCCAGAGTTTCTACAAAATTCTTGCCACTGTCACTCAGACGCACTTATAGGGCGTCTCCCCCTCCTCCTTTTTTTTTTTTTTTTAAATTAACTTATTTTTTATAACAGTTCAAAAAATGAAGCAGTAGTCACGAAAATAATAATAATAATAATAATAATAATAATAATAAGCATATAGAATCAGAATATAAGTGCAATACAACAAAGAAATGTACTACAGATTTTGAAAAAATTTTGTAAAAAAAAAAGAAAAAAAAAATATATATATATATGCTGTCTCAAAAGTATAAAGACTTTTCGATGATTTTGTACTTAAATTCAAATTTTTGATCCATTCCTTTGAAATGTCTTGAATATCCTACGAGGCATGCTTAGAACTATAATTTCGGGAATGTGTAGCAGTAATAAGTGCCAACTGCGCTCTACTTATTGCCTTAATTTCTTAATAGTCGAAAATTGAAGGTCATAGGCCTACACCTCTCCTCAACAGTTTTCAATTGAATAACGTCCGAACTTATAGCTGGCCAGTCTATAACAGTAATTTGATTCTGCATAAACCAACCTTTTGTTGAGTAGGAGGTAGGGGAAGGGTGGGCAAAATGGGGTGGTAGGGCAAAACGGGGTTTTTGACAACCCTGCTTATACAATGCTGCCATCTGTATGTCATTGCTATAGGTTGTGCGCGCCGTATCTGATATTCATTTTCCATGTGAGATACTTCCTGCAGAGTCACAGACAAATACGCTCCCAAGATTTATGTACTTTTTTATTACCCTGATATAAGGTAAGTGTGATGTTTGGATATTTTAATTTTCAGGTTAGCTTGCAGATACGAACGTGACAGTTTGTATTAGCTAAAAGAGATTTTTTTAAGTGGATTGCATGAAAGAGTAGAACTACATTCAGTGTGATTTATTATGTAGAACTAGTTGTTTTGCATGGCTGCTTGTAGGGCAAAACGGGGTATCTCGAGGTGGGGTCAAAAGGTAATGCTTAAAAGGACAAATGGCAAAAAGTTCGGGTGTCGGACAGTTCACAAGCCAAGAGAAGTCGCGTTCCTACCCTACGAACAGACGACATATCTTCAGACAGTGATCCAGACGATGTAGATGTTACATGCTTGTACCGTCACGAAATATATGCAAGATCAGTACAAAGAGAAGGATGGATCAAGTGTAGTGAATGTAACAAATGGGCTCATGACTTGTGCGCCGGTGCTGATGAGGACGATGACAGGTTCGTATATGAACTGTGTCAGTATTTGTTAAGTTGAGAGGTACCCCATTTTGCCCTATCCCGTAAGGTAGAATGGGGAAGTTTGCAGCTTTGAATCTATTCATATGCAGATCATAAAATATGCGGTGTATTTCAAATTCCAATGCTGCAGAATAACCGTTAAGATTGTAAAATTGAAATAAATATTACTTATTGCATTTCTTTCTATTTGTCACAGAGTTATTGGCCAGAATAACCTTAAGTACCTCATTTTGCCCACCCTTCTCATATGAATCGACTCATCGTCTTAATCGAATTTTGAGTTCCCCACCCCCCTATAAGTGGAAGTAGATTGCTGTAGATTGAAAGTAGATTCCTGTTCAAAACATTTTAATAATCCACATAGAGCAATGTTGACCATTGAAAAAGCAATGTCAGCAATATCCGTTGTTCCATAGAAACGGAACGCGCCACACATCATGAGAGAAGCCCCTCCTTTTTGTCGACAAAACTACTCACGAGATTTTCATCACTGTGCGGATGAAGGTTAAATTTTTTCTTCAGTGATGAAATAATATTCAGTTTGGTCGGCTCTAATGGTCGGGTATACTATTTTCATGATCTGTGACTTTTGTTGAATATTTAAAAAAACTAGTTGGCATAGGTGGACTCTGATCAGTTCCCCATCATATTTATGTTCTCATAAATTTCTAGAGCGAGACATATTATAATCATGTTTAAAGAAATGAATTTGACCAAAGCTTGATACAGTGACAGAATGAAATCTCCGCCTAATAGGTTATCCACCGTTCACTTCGATATATTTATCTTATTCTAATCAAAACTTATATTTTAAAACTGGTCTGACATTTGTACAGTAAAAAGTTTCCATTTAACGCACGTTTAAGTGAATTTTTGTCCTATTCTCCCATGTTAAGAAAATCGTAAATTTCTAATAACTTACGAAGTTTTTAAAATCGAATGTTGCAAATGAATAGGGTTCTTGCCAGTGTCGAAAGTAATATTTTAAAACTGATCTGACCTCTCTGCGACAATTTGTTCTTGAGATATCGTGTACACAGTCTAACAAACTAACGGACTAACGGACTAACACACTTACACACTACACACTAACACACTGACAGACACCCTACAGACAGACATCATACAAATTTTGTCATTTTCGGATTCCTCACACCTGAAAACGTGTAAAAAAATCAAAAAACCGGGGTCGAAAATTTTCACGATTACCTAAGTTCCCCATACCTATAATATGATGGGGAACTAATACTCAGGGGTGTAAAATGTAAGTTCAAGGGTTTAAAGTATGCATTATACCAAATATATTTCAGTAAAGTTTTTGTTACGAAGGCAAAGTGAAAACGAATTTCAAATTAAAGTAATTAATAATATTTGTGATTGCTCTATAAGGAATCATGCTTGAAATGTTTTGTCGTTGTAGCATGTAATATATTAATTATGAGGCTTCATTTAATTGTCCGTATTAAATTGCATCTGGATAGTACATATATTCATGTATACTTTTTTCTTTTTCTTTCTTTCGTTCTTTTTTTTTTTCTTTTTTTTAATAATTATAAAACGCAGAATGTTCAACAAAATGTAATGCTGTTGTCAGAAAACTACATTAGATGCAATAACCTGCAATGTAAATGGATTAAATATCTGATCACATATGAACATTTTTACTTAGAAAGATTTTACTGAGATTTTATTGATTTTACCTAATATTTTGAGCTACTTATATAAAACTTGCAAGAAAATAATATTGTGATAGAAAAGTTCAAATATTTAAATATTTAACGTCGATAGAATCAACTGAATTCCAGCTCCTCTCAAAAGTAGAAAAATGATAGGGTTGTTATCCGCATTTATTTGCAAACATTGTCCAGAAAAACAAATATTTGGGCAAAACTCCCGGTCTTAATTTTTCTTTTCTTGAAGAACTGAAATCCAGTTCATTTTGTTGATGATAAATGATTAAATTTTCCTGATATTTGCTTGGAATTTTAATATAAGTAACTGTATATATTTGGCTAATAAGTCACGCAAATGAATTTTTGTTAACGCTTGCGTATATGCAATAAAAAATTATTTAGTAAAAGGGCTCATATTTCAGTAAAATATGTGTATACACATATAGTGATGGAATGAGGAGCATTTTAGTACATACACATATGCAGTCCTATGTGACAGTAAAAACACGTATTCTGACATGATACTATAAAATGTTAGTATATACATGTATTATCTACATTTTTAACCGACTTCAACAAGGAGGAGGTTCCCAATTCAAACCGTATGTTTCTTTCCTTTTTACTTTCTTCTATATGTAATATAGAGAAAGTATTGGATTCGCGAAAATTTTCGACTCCCGTTTTTTGACGGATCTACACGTTTTGGGATGTCCTGAACACGAATTGATAGTTTTTAAAAAATGTCTGTCTGTCTGTGTGTCTGTGGTTTCGTGTTTTCACCGTATCTCACGAACCAATGAATGAAATTCAACCAAACTTGGTATATAGTTGGAACCTGACGGGGCATGGTGCTGATTAGATTTGGGGATCAATCGTCCAGCAGGTGGCGCTGTGATCGCAAAATTTCGTATTTTTCACCGTATCTCACGAACCAATGAATGAAATTGAACCAAACTTGGTATATAGTTGGACCCTGACATGGAATGGTGCTGATTAGATTTTGGGATGAATTGCCCAGCAGATGGCGCTGTGATCGCATTTTATGTAAACTTTTAACATGGCAGTATAGGACAAAATTTCGTATAAATGTACATAATGAGCGTTATTTTAAACTTGTGATTGTAAAATTAATATGAGTTATTGATAATAGTAATAGTTAACTAGGAAAAAATTTCTGTGCATGTGGGGGCATCGTTCCCCCCCCCCCCCCCCCGAGGGAGGAGGTAAAATTTCAAGATGGGTACCTTTCGAAAGATCTCGTCAATACCTTTAAAACGAATGGTTGAACTGTAAATCTGTGATAATTTAAAACAAAGTTATCGATTTTTTTTACTTTTAACAAAAAAAAAAATCGTATTTTTTTTTTTTTTTTTTTTAAATATTGTTACTGGTTGAATATGTATTACTTTTAACAAAAAAAGAACTTAGAAAAAAAAAAACGTAATTTTTTTTTTTTTTTTTTTTTTTTTTTAAATATTGTTACTGATTGAATATGTATATAGGAAAATACAGAGGAAAGTCTTGTGGTGGCCACAACATACTACATACTAGTTTTTTATGTTTATTAGTTCATAACTTTTGAACGGATATTCCGATTTTGATACTTTTTGTTTTGTTGTAAAAGGCTTGGTCTGAAATAAGTCCCATTGTAATATCTTTACGATCTAAATAAAATACAGGGTGCCACAAAAGTCAGTCTCAACCCTTTTAACTGCTGAACGGCTGCAGTTATAGTCATAAAAGTGGTATGCAGGTATACTAAAGTGGCCATGTGCCGGCAGATTCAACCCCTTACAGCGCCACCTGGTGGAAAAAAACGGAATTAGCGCTCATATCTCGAAAACTGTTTAAGATAAGGGTAAAAAGTTAATTACAAAGTTGAATAGCATCATCGATTTAGTATGAAAAGACAGCTTGTAGACATCGATACTAAAAACAGAACGCCTAAAACGTGCATATGTTTCAACGAAATTTCCTACACTATACACACTTGCACGCATTGTAATTCAGCGGGTGACACATATGCTATATAAAATTTAAAGTACGGTCGCCGAAAGCGGTCACATTGATTAGCGCATAGTCCTTTTTAATCGACTTCAAAAGGAGGAAGTTCTTAATTCGAACCGTATGATTCTGGTGTTTTTGTTGCTGTTTGTTAGCTTATAACTTCGTTACAGATGCTCTGATTTTAATATTTTTCCTTTGTTGTAAAAATCTTGGCTTGAAACAGGTCCCATTATGATTCCAGTAAGATTCATAAAATAAGTTACAGGTGCCCACAAAAGTTCGTCTTCACACTTTTAACTGTCTCTGGAGTGGATAATTTTCGAGATTTAGATGTAACGAGTTTTGTGCACATTGGGTGACTTCATATATTTTTCATTGACATAAACTTGAAATTGTCGTTTTTTGAGTTGTGTTAATTTTGTTGCGGGTTGCGATATGTGAAACTGCCATCGAACGTTTTCTCATGTTCTGCTGTATGAATACATTTTCACTGAAAAGGAAATAATAAAATCCTTTTGTAAAAAAATAGAACCGATTCCAAAAAACAACTATTATTCAAACAACTAAAAATAAAATGAAAATTGGCATAAAATGAAATTTCAAATTTCGCCTAAAAGTATAAAATAAATTCTTGTGTCAAACAACATAAACACTACAAATTTTTCATAACTTTTGAAGTCGGCGCAAAATTACATAAAATTTGATACTTTTATTCAATACAAAAATCAATATATATTTAAAATATACATCTCACTTTGGCATTCGCAAAACACAGCTGAAAACTACTTTGATTCAAATAAACAATTAAGATTTCAAAAGCTGCAAAAGTTTGAAATGAAAACTTACGTAACTTCGTAGAAACATAAATACAAAATTATGAAGGATGGTCACTGTTCTAAATAGATGTTAATAATGGACCAATTGCATACAGTGATAAAATACTAAAGGAATTTATAAAGATGGATCATTTGAGACAACAGAGTTTGTAGCTATCGGTCTAAAAACAAATCTGTAAAAAAAGAATAAAATTTTATTTAATTTTGCACTGACTTCAAAAGTTATGGATAATGTGTTTATGTTGTTGGGGAAAAAATTTATTTTATACTTTTACGCGCAACTTGCAATTTCCTTTTATGCCAATTTTCATTTTATTTTTAGTTGTTTGAATAATAGTTGCTTTTTGGAGTCGGTTCTATTTTTTCACAAAAAGATTTTATTAATATTTTAATTGAGAAGGAAACATTCAAACCGTGATTTGTCCAACATAAAAAAAAAAGGAAAGAGTTAGTGATTTTTCTTTAAACTTAATATAAAATAGAATGAATATATATCTTCCTAGATATGTCTACATGTCTCCTAAGTAACTAGTAATATATATAAACAAACGATAATTAGGGTTTAAGTTTAGTTATTCTTCAGTTTATTAGTTTTTTGCGTTTTCTGAAAAATTGTAACCGATGGAGGAAACTTGGTTTGAATGTTTGCTCCTCAATTTTTTTTCAGGAAAAATTTTGCAAAAGGGAATTTTATGTATTATTAAGTATTTAAATGAACGAAAGGTAAATTGAATTACGATAGAGTAATTGAAAAAGCAGCAAGAAAAATAGAGTAATTATACATTTATTAGTTCTCACGTCAAGAAATAACATTAAAAATCATTTATGTTACCTTACACGTATTCACAAATTATATATATTCTTTGTAAAACCAAAGTTTTTTTATTTATTTATTTTTATTATTATTATTTTTTTTTCCAATGTTTAACAGTAAAATAGGAAAAACGAATCGTGAATCGAATGAGCATAATAAAAGAATACAAAACTGAGAAAGAAAAAGTTTTAAAATTAGCAGCTTTATGATTGTCTTTAGTTTACGGAAATTTTTTTATATTTATTAGTAATGCTTGCATTTTGAAATAAAAAAATTGGCAAGTTCCGAGTAATCATCTGCTGCACTTTTGTTTTGTTTGCAATGTAGAGTAAATGATTAATTTT
Source organism: Salticus scenicus (assembly GCA_963930645.1). Taxonomy (NCBI): domain Eukaryota; kingdom Metazoa; phylum Arthropoda; class Arachnida; order Araneae; family Salticidae; genus Salticus; species Salticus scenicus. The sequence continues at coordinate 315,136,311 of OZ005654.1, forward strand.
TAAAATAGCTCTTAAATTGATAGATTGGTCGAAGGTTCCGGAATTGCACCCATTAAGGAGAAATAATTTTATCTACAAATTACAAATTAGTTATAAAGCGGTGTAAAAATCGTAGTTTAAATTCGAAATATATAATATATTAAATTTGTACGCATAAGGGGAAAAAAATGTCTGGCAGAAATTAAAGCTGAAAAAAAGTCTGCGAAACCTCATCTGAAGCCTGCTCGAATGCGAGTAAATATATGGAAAGTGATGTAGTATTTCAAATGTTCGATATGGGGCAAAATCATTTTCTGTTACATCCCTGCATCTATTATATTAAAATACAAAGCAATTTCTTTAAGACCAAAATCGTACGTTCTGGGAATACGCGAGAACATTTTGAACCAATTCGGAACGGGAATATTTCTTTCTCTTTATGCAGAGCAATATGATCATCGATAATAGAGATCGAGCAGATGCCACTGATATTCCATATGTCTATGGCAGACGCCTAATTAAAGCTCAATAATAAAAACAATTCACACGATTAATTCATTGATTCATACTTTATTAGGAAGTATGTTAAAAACAAAGCAATTCACGAATACTCACCGGTTACCGTAGTATGCATTTTCGCCGAATATTTCCTTACACAGTATAATATTTTAAGATTTTTTGTGGTACCAGCTGTTACCATATAAATATACCATACCATATTACTAAAGTCATTTTTTTTTTCCATTTCTTAAAAGACAAAATAATCTTTTAAAATTAACAAATTGTCAGAGTTTATTGTTCTTTAAATGTTAACTTTTATCAGTCTAAAACTTTGTTTAGAAAAGATGAAGATAGATATTTAAAATCAAAAGAGGTTTTATTTTAGTTTGTTTTGTTTTATTTTATTTTATTTTATTTTTAATCTAATTATTATAATATCTGATATGTCATTTCGGTACTATTTTACAGGTTGGTTGGTTGTAGGATTTAAGGCCGATTGACTCCTGATGTGTCCTAGGCCTAGAGGGGGAATGCCCTCCGTGGGGGTCTTTCTAAGGGGTCCTAGCCCGTATTTACGCACACTATTTTACAGAAAAAATAATTTAAAAAGAATAACCTCAAAATATTGATATTTTATACGAGTAAAAATTTACATAGTATAATTTATTATTAAAACTTTAATGAGCAAATTAACTTGCTAAAGTGTTAAATTCATTTTTATTTATTTATTTATTTTTAAGAGTATACTTTTGTTGAAATATACTATTTTGATAGAATAAAGTGTTATAATACAATAAATAAAAAAATAAATAAAAAACAATAAATAATAAATAAATAATTCAATCAAAATCAATTTATTTTTTAGTAGCATAGTCTGTTTCCAAGTGCAAATAAAAGTATGGTTGTAGAATAAAAAAAAAAAAAAAAAAAAAAAAAAAACTCTTTTAAAATTTATTCTAGGTTAAATTATTTTGCCTTATAAATTTATGTGATTTTAAAAATGTATCTTTTATACCCCCCCCACACACACACGCCACCAAAAAAAAAAAAAACTTCTGAGGTTATATATATGTATGTATCTTTAGATTATAGGTGGCGCCAAAACGGTCATATTGTATGGAATATCATCGATGCTGGATAAATTTTATTTTCGTGCTGTGTAGCAAACTAAATTTTGCATATTGATTACTTTGAAGAAAGAAAAGTGTTATTTACATTCGTATGGCAATAATTATTTAACTATTTTTTTAAGCATTGCACAGTAGTAAAGTTATTTTAAACAAATTCACAATTTTGCTTAAACCACATCTCAATGTCAAAGTATTTAAATAATAATATACCAAAAAATAATAATATACCGAAAAATCTGAATTTAAAAAAAAAAAAAAAAAAAAAAAATTCTAGAACTAAAATGTTATATACAGAATGCAACAAAAAGAAAAATAAAATTTATTTGACATGAAAATTAATTGAGAAACAAATTTAGAAATGAATAGTAATAAGAATAATAATGCATATTGTGTATGTCAGCATCAGGGGTCCCCCCCCCCCTCATACTAAGAATGGAAAAATTAAAAGGTTTCTGAAAGAATGTATAACACTATACGTCGAGGTTTTTTTCTTTTTTTTTTTTTTTTTTTTTTTTTTTTTTTTCATGCACCGTTCTCTGTTTCTTTCTTATCTTGACCAATATGTTTTAAACCCATCTTCTTTGGTTTAAAACGGGATAAAGTTTGATTTCTATTATTTTAGTGATCATTTCATGGGTTTTCTGTAGCTTCATTCCTCAATTTGCATGCTCAATACTCTCATAAATTAAAAATAAACAATTCATAGGTGGAAGGCGTAATTTCATATATTGATTTTTTTTATTATTATTTTAATCATTATTATTATTGTTATTATTATTCAATATATTTTAATGTGTTTCTGCCTGAAATTTATTTTCAAACTATCATAGTTGGATTTCAAAGATGGGCCTTGAAATCGATTTTTATCTTATCTTTACTTTTAAAACATTCTGATTTCATGATTTCTTTTAAAATTTCCTAATGTACGATAGTTTCATTTGGAAGAAACATTTTAAGTTATTTTGATTTTATATTTATTTTTAGTAGTCATTAAATATAAGAATTTAACTTATTTTTAAATATTTTAAAACTGATTCTATAAAAAACTGTTTATGAACTAAAATATTGTTTTATTTTTAATTTCAGTAAAAAGGAATAAAGAAGTGGTTTTACAAATATGGGAATGAAAAATCTGAATCAAAACTATTATTTTACACTTAAAATGTACTATTTATTGTCTTGGCAAATTAGAATTAATAATTTATTTTACAAGTGAATGAAATCTTAGTCTTCCATGCATGTCTTTCATTAAAAAACTGTGACCTGTTATCGTTGATTGTAAGTTAAAATAATTATACTCTGGTAGTAAATCTTTGTATTCTTCCATTTTACGTGAAAAGCAACGGATAAATTGCACAGTAAACATAAAACGAGTGTTTTGTAGAATATTAGTCGATTTGGTGTAACAAAGAGGAATTCTCTTGTGGGATTAATTTACATGCTTGATGATTTGGTAAGTATTATCACGAATATTGATACCATCTCATTAAGAAATATTGATTCTTTCGATAATTTATATGAATTATGTCTTTTTTTTAATTACTCCTAAAATTCTTTTGGTCATATTTAGAGTAAAATTAGGAAAACCTTGGGATTTTATTTTTATTATGTGCAGTATGCTTAGATTTTTTATATTGAAATTTCACGAAATTCAACCTCCCTCCAACCAAAAGATAATTGGTTAAAACAGGGCGTTTTAAACTGATTAAGAGTAAAGCGAAATACTAAAGCAAGGGTGTTTTAAACTTTATACCGTGTAAAGATTTCAGTTGAACATCATCCGTCAAATTTTGACGGGTATTAACTAGTTTAAAGTTTAAAGCTGGGGCTTTTTGAAAGGAAAAATAAAAGTATTCAAGTGGAAACTTTTTTTCTTTTCTTATTTTTTCTTTTCTTATTATCATTATTATCATTATTATTATTATTATATTTTTTTTTTTGCCCCCTAGTATTATTTTAACTTTTAAACTGCACTTTTAGCAAATAAAATAGTGTATTATTTTATTGAGCGCTTCTATTTTATTTATATAGTTAAGATAGGTTATTTTAAACCTAAAGTTCGTCTGCTTTTGTTAAAGTTGAAAGATAAACAAATTATAAAAAATAATATGAAAATTACCTAGCTGGTGAAAAATGAAAATTTTTGGTAACGTTTTGGTAACAGTTTATTTTTAAGTAACTGTAATAAAACAGAGCAATAATCATTGCTTCCCTAACTAAAATAACCGAACAAAATGGCTTTGCTTGTCTATAAAAAAAGCTCCCGGAGGAATTTATGTTGGTTGCAGTTGCATTTTCAGTATTTTGTTACAATGTAAAATCAAAAATAAAATAAAATAAAAATAAAAAGCATCATGTAAAGCTAAAAGTAATTCCCTTTATTATTAGAAGACTATTTTAAAACCATTTTTTCAAAAAGAAATTCAAGCCTCAAACGGAATGAACATTCATAAAGTTGAAATTTAAGCTTAATAAAGTTGAGCAAAGCCTCTAGTCACAGTTCTAAGTTCAATTTCTAGTTATTTAGCAAAGAAAGAATCAAAAGCATGACTAAAGCGTATCACATTTAATGAAATACTTGTAAAGTCATCTGAGAGAAAACTGTAGTAGCCGAAAGGTTCTGTTCTTGAAGCTGTTAAACAAGAAGGGCTGGGTTCGATTCCGGTCGTACTCGTCGATATAGGCACTCTGAATTTTTCGCGGTTTTCTCGGAGACTTGAGCAAATACGGATTAGAACCCCTTAGAAAGATGATTTCTGGAGAGCATTCTACCCAGGCTTAGGACCCAAGTGCAGTCATTCTGTCTTAACCCCAACAACAATACCACACACACATGGACTTTTGCGCTTTCGGTTTATTTAACTCTAGAATGGTAGATTAACAGTATCTAGAACAGACTCTAACTCTGTTATGCTAGATTAAGCCGATAGCAAATAACCTTGTACCCCCGTTCCACACACACACGCACACACACGCGCGCACACACACACACACACACACACACACACACACACACACACACACACACACACACACACACACACACACACACATTAAAACAGCAAATGAATATGCGAAAAAATAGCTTGGAAAATAAATAAATTATATTTCTTCACAAGTTTGAAGATAGAATGCTACGAAACCATTTATAGGTAGTATTTTTTTTTTTTATTCTTATTAACTTTTAAATTTTGTTTCAAGCATGGGAGAGATCGCTTAGCCTGAGAGACTAATGGACTGAGAGACATTGTCATACATTTTTAAGAAGGTAGCATTTCAGGTTTAAGAGCCAGTTTTTTTAAGAAGTGGGCAGACATGGATAGTTGACATTTTTTATTATGTTGAAATTTTAAGAATATGTCCTTTATGTCAAATTATTAAACATATTTTTTTTTTTCGAAAAAAAAAAAAAAAAAAAAAAAATGGGGGGGGGGAGGGGGAACAAAGATGAAGATCGCCCATTTTTTTTACGAAAAACATGCCTATTTATGGAAGGTAATATTTTTTGCGCCAGAAGGGAGCCGTGGTATTGATAGTTATTTTTTATTCTACTACTTATACTCTAATTGTTAGGACACAAATACTTATGGTTAACTCTTGGCACAAAGGTCAAAGGTCATTCAAAATTCTAAAAATGAAAAACGCCCTTTTTTATAAACTATGATCCTTAAAATCTTCTTGCGCCAGAAGTGAACCACAAAGCCATATGTTTCAGTAAATGATACAATACATACTAACGAAAACTATCCAAAGAGAGTAAAATTTGTGTGGTTGACTTCCGGCGCAAAAAAAATATTTGACTTTGAAATTGTGAAAAACCAAAAATTGCATGATTTTGAAGGTCATATACTGCTTTCGCCAGAAGCGAACAGGTATGAAATTAGTTGGAAAAGAAACTTTAAGTAAAGCAAAAAGAAGATCAATTCACAAACCTATGGTAACTTCAGTCAGTTTTTTGTAATGCGGCTCTATACTTTGTGTTTTGTGGCACACGTTAAATAGCATTTATTACTTTATTTCAGTATTTATTACTATTGCATATAAAAACATTATAGTAAAATTGTCTAATTAATTTGCTATCTAAGCATAATACTTTCTTAATAACAAAAGTACAAGTTTCACATGGATAACGCTAAAACTAATATCGTAACTAGAAAATTATATTGAAATAAAAAAAGAAAATAAATGTTTATCCTCGGTTTAGAAGAATGAATAAAATAATGAATGAAGGATAATTTAAGATATAAAAAATGAGAGAGATCACAATTGCAATAATATATCTATGGTAACTTCTTCAACTTTTATATGATGTGGCTGTATACTTTGTGCTGAACGTCGATTTGGGTAATTTGTATCCAAATGTAGCGAAAAATGGTAGTTTAGGACTTGCAAAGTTTGGAATCCCTAGCTTTAACAGAAGTCGAGTTCTGGAATTTTCTGGAATGTTTCATTGGTTTCTACCGCAGAACTACCTCAAAAATTCTATAAGCCACTGACAAGATTCTCGATGAATTCGAATTCTATTCAGGCTTCAAATTGTGCAGTTAACAATTGTTCCTGAATTAGCGAAAATCCTGCTCTGTGGTGTAAACATGTTTACTTGATTTACGAATGATTGTTTTATAGTACGAATAATTGTTTTATTAGATTGTTTTGAGAAAATTTGTTGATTATTTATAGTATAAAAAACAATATTATTCAGCTGTGTTTTTTAAATATTCATTAATTAAGGTGCATTCGTTGACTAGAACATGCTTATATCTTTACGCTTTACTTTCTACATACAAAAATATCGACAACTTTCATGACAATATCATTACAGGCTCAATCATTTGCTTCTTTTGAAATCTATGATGGTAGGTCGTATATATGGCCAAAATCGTTTTTTTTTTTTTTTTTTAATCACCATGCATATAATTTTTGTAAACATCTTCAAACTGAGAAGTCACAGAAAGACCAAAAAGGAAGGTGCGCAAGCAGATGCTATAAGAAACAAATTTACCAATTTGCAACATTCTACGTCGAACCGTTTTCAAGTTATGCGACATATGCAAACACATATACAGATGTCACGAAAAATCGTGTAAATTCATTGAAAGGAAGTTTATGTCAAGACGAAAGTTAGAGGTTTATTAATAAACGCCATGGCAGTCACAGATATAAATTTACAACATTCTACGATGATTTGGTTTTGAGGTGCAAAATTCACTTCGCCCCCAAATCGTGATTACAATGCTCCTTTATGTTTGTATAAGGAAGTAAAAATACCAAAACGTTTCTAAATGTAACTCTATCCCAAATTTCCCAGGAAGCGGATTTTTGGTGTGTAGACTGATTAAGTGTACCCAACACACATAAATGGAATTTGAGAAAATCCTACCTAACCCGTTTGAGGTGGGGAACAAAGACCACATGTCCAAACGTAACTCTGCTCCAAATTACCTGAGGAGGACGATGTTTTGATGTGTGGCTAATTTAGCTAATTGTTTTGATTATAATTTGGTTGTTTATAGCGATGGCTACGAAAGAAAACCACCAAATCGTCAATTGGCGGTTTCTACATAGAATTACATTGTTTCTTTTAAATTATATTTTATTCATATTTGTTACAAATCACGGGTAAAATTTATTTTTTCTCTATATATTGTTGCAATTGTAACGTCATTTTTTTTTTCTGCTAAAACGTCGTTCTACCATCATTTTATTCATTCCTCTAAACCAAAGATAAAAAAAATTATTTTCTTTATTTCAATACACTTTCGTAGCTATGAAGTTTTAGCGGCATCACCGTAAAACTTAGGCTTTTATTATTAAGAAACTATTAAGTTTATATACCAATTCAGTTAGTAAAAGAAATTTTGACAAAATATTTTTATATGCAATAGTAAAAAATACTGAAATTAAGTGATTAAAGCTATTTAGCATGTGCCACAAAACACAAAGTATAGAGCCGCATTTCGTAAAACTTAAAGAAGTTACCATAGGCTTGTGAATTGATCTTGATTCTGCTTTACTTAAGGCTTTGTTCCGACTAATTTCATACTTGTTCACTTCTTGAACAAGCAGTAAATGACATTCAAAATCAGGCAATTTTTGGTTTTTCACAATTTCAAAGTGAAATATATCAATGCGCCAGATGTCAGTCACTCATATCTTACTCTTTTTGAGTAGTTATTATTATTATGCATTTATTTAAATGTATGCCTTTGTGGTTCACTTCTGGCGCAAGAAAGTTTTGAAGGTCATAGTTAAAAAAAAAAAAAAAAAAAAGCATTCTTTTTTAGAATATTGAATGACCTTTGATCTTTGCTCCAAGATTCAACCGTAAGTATATATGTTTCGGTAGTTAATATGGAAGTCATTTCATTTTGAAGCTATATAAAGTGCAAAAAATGCTTTTGGTTAATTTTTCGCACTTTACAGTTTTAAAATGAATTATTAAAAATTAAAAAACTATTTTTGGAAAAAAGAGAAACATTTTCAAAATGTTAAAACGGGAAAAAAAAAAAAAAAAAAAAAAAAAACATTAGGTAATGAGTAATTGACAGAACGAATTCCTCCACAGCATAATTAATAATTCCTCCGGTCAAATTAAGGCGAAATATTGCTTTAAAAGAGTTTTGTATATATAATTTTCAATTAATATTTAAAATATTTTGTTAATCATCAACATTTTTCGCAATATGCCCGATAGTTCCCAATTATTTGCTTGTAATATTCTTGATATTCTTCAAGAAAGTAAGAAAATAATATCTGTCTAACAGCTGTTTTGCAGTGCTGCCATCTAGTATACATTAGAGATTAGAGTCTATTATAAGCAGCAAGTTCTTCAGTGCAGGAATAAAGACCTTTCCTTTACTCGGAAAAAAAAAAAAAAAAAAAAAAAAAAAGGCTCCTCTCACCGCCTTAAATAATTATTGATTAGACTGGTTTCTTTTCTATGTACATCCATGGTTTCAAAAACACTGAAACCACTGCTATCTCAATTTTGAATAAAATGGATTGAATCCCTTTCTGTGCGTATTTATTAAATTAAGAAAAAACCCGCAGATGGAAAAACTTCTTACTTTAAGTATGATTTTAACATTCGAATTTAAGAAAAAATTATTTATGTAAAAAGATCATAAATGTTTTTATTAATTTTTATTTAATTTTTCTTCTTTTACGATGCAGATAAATTTTAAATTATAAATTAAGTAAATGAAATACTTACATTTTATAAACTAGATGGCAGCACTATTTTTTGAATCAAGATCATGAAGACTACCATGATCAAGATCCATAAATTTCTTCCGGCCAAACCAGTAGCCGAAAAGTTCGGCACTCGAAACAGGTAGACAGGAAGTGCCTCGTTCGATCTCAGATTGCGCAGTGACCTGACTGTTTAGAGTTTTCCTTGATTTCCTCCAAAATTTCCGTAAATACGGGCTGGGTTTTCTTAATATGCCTTCACGGAATTCATAATAATGGTCTAATGCTGTGAATCGGCCTTAATCCCAACACCATAAAAATTATAAATTTCCAATTATTATTATTAAAAAACATTTATGAGCGCGTTTGTCAAAATGAGTAATTTTATTAAACTTTTAATAAATATAATAAAATTAAACATAATTTATACGTCTCATTAATATATTAAAACCAATGTAACATTTAAAATGAGATACTAAATACTAAAACTTTAAAAATACACTTTAATTAAAAACATTAAAATACACGACAGACGTTTCGGCTAGAACATACAAGCACAACATTTACAAAGAAATTCATAACACATCATAGCACCTATTCTTCCTGAATATATAATCTTGTTATGATGTGTTATGAATTTCTTTGTTAATGTTGTGCTTGTATGTTTGACACTGAGGAGGGCTAGTGTTCTAGCCGAAACGTCTGTCATGTATTTTAATGTTTTTAATTAAAGTGTATTTTTAAAGTTTTAAAATTTTTGTATTTATTATCTCATTTTAAATATTACATTAGTTTTAATAAATAGTTTATAAATCAATACGTTCAGAACTAGTTCGACGATAGCCCTGCATTTCCCGTCTACCAGTTTTGAGCACAGAACCGCTCGGCCATTGGTAGGGCTTCTTATTAAATTAAATAAATTTTAATTTTAAAATTAAGCAAAAATATGAGAGTAATCTCATTTTTTAAGTTGTTACAAAAGAAAAAATAAAATGTTCAGTTTTATTTTAAAACTTATTTCAATTTGGATTTTTAATTGCATATTAATATTCACGATACACTTTTATTTTACGAAACCAATCTAAGACATCTAAAGAGGTTAATAAAATATTATTCATTTATTATGTATAGATTTACCTTTTTTTGTAAATATGATAAAATAACTAACCAAAGCAGACAAGTGATTGAGCGATCCTGCGCTCAAAGCTGGCAGATGGGAAGTGCCGAATTCAATCTCAGGTCGCGCTCATCAACCTAGCCAGCCGTTTAGAGTTTTCCATGGTTTCATCCGAAACTCGTGTAAATACGGTCTAGGACAGCTTAGAAAGACCCCTCACGGAGGGCATTCCACCTATCGGCCTAGGACCCTAGCTCAGTCAGTCGGCCACCCCTACAACCAACAACAAACCAAAACAAATAAAATTAACTGTTAAGTTTCCAGGGATTTTTTTTTTTTTTTTTTTTTTTTTTTTTTTTTTTGTGATAAACAAACGTGAAAAACATGGTTTAAATTTCTCAATATCTGCACTGCACTGCATCTTTAGTTAATTGCAATAACGACCATCACATTCTTTCCATGCTTCCAGGTTCACGAATTTTAAACGATTGATGCTGCCATCTGTTGAAAACAGAGAAATCTATTAGAAACAGCTTCGTTATTCTTTAAAAAACAAAACAACAATAAAGGTGGCAGGTTTTATACAAATTTAAATTTTCATCCATTTAATAGTAATATAGTTAGGGGCGTAGTAAATTAAAAATTACGTTAGAGGCCCAAAATGTTTCATTTAGAAATGCCTTAAAATTATTCTTGAGAAAATCAATTAATTAAATGTTAATTAATAATCACTACAAATTACAAAACAAAATCCTAATAATGAACATTTATAAGATTTATGTTTTGTTTTAAACAAGTGATATTTTCATTCGACATTATATGTAAAAATATAACGTACATAACTACACCATTTTTTAATTTGTGTGTAATATATTGATCGAAAGGTTATTTGGTGAAAGGTGGTGCTGTTATGTTGCAAATTTCATTACATTTTCTTGTTTTTGAAAAACTATATCTCAAAATATAATGTGTATAACGACATCATTTTTTAATTTGTGTGTGTATTGGGCAGTTATAAATCATGTAAAAAAAAAAAACCTTTAGCGTAGGCAAGGGAAAAAAATAATATACCATTTCAAAATTTAAAAAAAATTTCATCCGCGCTATTTAACTCCCTAGTTCAGAAAAGAAAAAAAAAAACATATTTTTTTTAAAGAATTTTTCTCTTTTTATATAACGATGAAAGAAAAATGAATTTAAATAAATATTATTTCTCTAAAAATCCTTTTTTTTTTTTACAGTTATGTCTTAGATTTTTGAACTGGAAATAGATGAGCAGTAATCAACAGCGATTACCAATTTCTGTGTAAATCGGTTTAAAATTGGAAAAGTTAAAAATTTGCTACTTTAATCTCCAGTAGCTTGTCACGTGGTACATAGAAAATTGAAAAACAATTATTCCCGACCGGTTGATCTCGGCCAAAATGTCTACCACTGTCTAGTGTGATAAAATTAGAAATGAAGTGTTGCCATTAAAATTTCATACTTTAAATAAAAAAAAATCTAATTGTCACATCGATGAGGGTTGGGCTGGGTTGTGGGGATTAAGGCTGATTGACTGCACTAGGGTCCTAGTTCTGAAGGGGAGTGCCCTCCTTGAAGGGTCTTTCTAAGGGGTGCTAGCCCCATCTATAAATGAGTTTCACATCTGAATTCAGAAAAATCCTGCCTTTCATTTAATACTAAATTTGAAAAGAAAGCAATATTTCTATTATTTTGGTCCTTTAAAGCTTTTAACGCGTCTTGAACTCAGAAACGACACGTTTATTTTTTGACATAGGCTGAAGTTTTAATTAATATCTCCGTAATTAATTATTAACTATAATTAGTAACTCAGCATCTAAAAATATATGAGGATGCATATATGATGGGGAACTGAGCAGAATCCATCTATGCCAACTAGTTTTTTAACAAATAGCTGCTAAATTGAATTTAAATATAGCTTAGTTCTGAAAAATCTGTTTGCGAAATAAGGTAAAAAAAAAAAAAAAAAAAAAATTCTTTTTAAATTTCACTCAATCTGAAGATTTTTACAGTAACTTCATACCGAACTTTTTTTAAAGCATAGCATTTAGAATTAAACTTTAAAATTTTGATTTTTTTTTTTTTTTTTTTTAATATCACTATATTGGAAGCATGATTGCTCTAAACCCTAATTTTTTCAACATTCTGAACATTCGTCATTAATTAAACTTAATTTTTACTTTCACAAATATTTATTTTATAATAAACAAATATACTGGTGCATATTTATTACAGTTGAAAATTATTTAGTCGTAAATAATATTAATAAATAATAACGATTAAAAGCAATTCTTGTTATTAACTATTGTTATAATTATTGCTCTGCTTATTGAGAAAACATGTACACTAAGGGACAAAAAAAAGAAAAAAAAAGTTGCACAGCAAAATATTTACTTATAACTTTTGTGTTTGTAATAACTTAAAAACTAATGATTGAAAAAAATAAAACTGTTATGTTTGTATAATACAGAAGTCGTAAGATGATACCAATGTACATTATTGATTTAATAATTCGCTTTATTACACTCTACAAAGTATTTAATAAAACCTACATAAAATTTTCTTTTTAAACGTAATATAATAGACATATACTTTGTATTCTGTTACGATTTATTTTATGAAATAAACACTTTATATTTTAATGTATGGAATAAAACTATTTATTTGGTTGATATAAACAAATATTTAATAAAAATATGTATTCTGCATCGGGTAATTCTACCTTTATACAGAATTACTGCTTTAGTGCGCAATGACATAGTATTTTACAGTTTTTTTTTACACGAAACTCACAAATTTCACTGTGTCAAATATCGTAAATAATTTTTTCTAGTTCTTAAAAAGCTGTAGGCTACAAATTTCGAATTACTAACCTCTTTTATAGACTAAGCATTTTCGAGTGGATTGAGATTAGGACTATTTTCAGGTCTAGTAAAGAAGAAATTCTGCGATGTTCTTTGTGGGATTTAAATTTAATTAAAAAATAGTTATGATAACTTAAAAAATTATAGATTCCCATTGGAATGGATAGGTAATTTTAACAATTTGAATCAAATAAATGTATCACAGGTGCCATGTAAAAAGGTGCATTACAATCTTGAGATGCTGATTGTGGAAAAGTATGAATAACCTCCAAGATAGCCGGTCAGACATCAATTTTTTAGGGGTCGAGTTTTATTTCCGATTAATTGGTCCCTTGAACATGAAAAATTTCCCGACTCATTGAAAAATTATGCACTTTCGTATCATAATGCATGGAGAATGTGTCACGGTTTTAAAAGTGCGATTTTGATTAAGTCGGTCACATTTTCGTCATCAGATCGGTTTGTTTCCGTCAGCTCGAAATAATTTAAACTTGACTGATCCAATAATTAACTGACCATTTTTTTTTTTTTTTTTTTTAACCCTCTGAAGTCTTGATTTCCAAATTCTTTTCGTTAAGAATGGATTGTTTTCAGATTTTCTGGCACTTAAACTTGCTTTGTTTAATCGTTGTTGCACTGTATTTAAAGAAATTATGTTACTAAAGACTTTTTCCAAATCCTTTCTCTGTTCTAAATGTAACACAAACTGATTTTTTAAGTGCTGGCATTTTAACTTGCGGTTTTCTAGATTAGATGAGCAACGTGACCGCCTAGAGACAAATTTCCAGTTTAAATAGCCAAAAAATTTTATATCTTTCTAAAAACCAGCTCACCAATATTTCGTTGAAATTTAATCCTTTTGACATCCCGCGTATTGAAATATTTTTTTTATTTTCACTCTAAAATGTTTTTTTTTTTTTTTTTGGTATCGTTAATTGTCTTATTCTTGCCATATTGGAAATATTTTCTAAAATTACAATTTTTCGGACAACTGCATCTCGTTTTTAGTACTTGGCTCAATCCTAAATTGCACGTGGAATACAATGTAATAAAATCTTTCCGAAAATTTACTTTTAAAATAATAAAATTGGCGATTGAAGAAAGAGAAATGAAAAATATCCAAGTTCGGCTTTTTTTTTTTCGTCCTTAGTGTATGTTGTAAAAATAAAAAAAATAAGAGAAAATAACACAAGCTATTCTCAAATAGACAAATGTACACTAAATTGTATAAAAACAAATTCGTTAAGAGAATGGATATCTTATTAGCTAATCTGAAATAAAAATCTGTTTCAAAAGTGATAACTTCAGAATTACAATTTGAGCTTCAGAACTATTTATTATTTCTTAAGAAATTTTACATATTCCAAGATTATTTATTTAGTTAATTAAAAATATTGATATAAGATAATTTAATTTTTCTACTTATTGCTAGTAACAGCAGAAATTTTATTGATTTCTTTGTTACCAAAATAGAAATTCTGAAATGAATACAAAGTTTTCCTCTAACATTTTACATCTGATACAGAACAAAACTGCAGGCAAATGCATCTTGAATGATATACCGAAGTTATTTTAACGAAACTGTTGCAAATTTCCGATTTGACATCTGTTTTAAACGTCGAAAATGTAATTTTCCATATATTTTCAGAAATTTAATTCAAAAGTTTTAACAGAAGTTAAACAGCTTTGAGCATCACTAATGTTAAATCAATAAGTCGAAATTAAATTATTTAATGTAATAGATCCATACTACAATTAACATCAGTGTTGTTTTTTTAGTTTTCCATCATAGTAGTATATGTATGGGGAGCTTAAATAATCGCGAAATTTTTCGAACCCGGATTTTTAACACTTTCCAACAAGGTTGATTTGTGTTAATGACTTCGGTTTGTCTGTCTGTCTCTCTGTCCGTCTCTCCGTCTGTTCGTGCTCTAACTCCCGTAAATATTTATGGATTTTCCTGAAATTGATATATGTTATTCAAGTTCACTATCGGATGTTCCCTATTGAGAAAAGAGTGCGTACCTCTATTGGTTTATGTACAGGGACATCCGAAAGTATTCGAAAGCATTGTGTTCTATGGGAGGTATTTCAATAAAGCATCTTTCAATACCTTTACTGAACACAAATTTGAAATAAATTGAAGTTCAATTGTTATTCAAGTTCACTATCGGATGTTTCTTATATAAAATGGAGTAAATACCAGCACTGGTTTGTGTACAGGGACACCCGAAAGTATTCCAAAGCATTGCATTCTATGAGAGGTATTTCTATAAACGAAATTTTAATAACTTTACTTTGCACAAAGCTTAATGAAATTGAAATATGTTATTCATATGCACACAAGATTGATTTCTTTGGAATATACTATGATTAGCATTAAATATACGGGGCTACACATATATATTCAGTTACTTTAAGAAATATTATTAAAAGTTTGCTGGAATTACACTTTCGTTTATATTAAGTATTTTTAATACTGTCTAAGAATTTTTAAGTGTGAATATGATTTCAATTCGTGTGTGTGTCTGTCTGTTCGTCTGCCCGTCTGTCTGTCTGTCCACGGTCTAACTCCTTAAATGCTTATAGGATTTTTCGAAACTGATATATGTTATTCTAGTTCACTACCGGATGTTCCCTATTGAAAATGGAGTGCATACCTCTGCCGGTTTGTGTACAGGGATACCCGAAAGTTTTCCACAGCATTATGTTCTGAGAAAGGTATTTCTATAAACCATATTTTAAAAACTTTACTGTAGAAAAAACTTAAGAAAATTGAAATATGTCATTCCAGTTCACTATCGAATGTTTCTTTTGTAAAATGACGTAAATACGAGCACTGGTTTGTGTACAAGGGCACTCGAAAGTATTCCAAAGCATTGCGTTCTATTTGAAGTATTTCTATAATCCAAATTTTAATAACTTTACTTTTCACAAAGCTTAATGAAATTGAAATATGTTGTTCATATGCAGAAAAGAATTCTTGCTATAGAATATTGTATGATGAGCATTAGATTTACAGGGACGCACAAAAATGTGTAGTTTCTTTAAGAGATATTAATAAAAATTTGCTGAATTGCACTTTCGTTTAGATTAAGCGCTTTTAGCGCTTTCAAACAATTTTTAAGTGTGAAAATGATTTCAATTTGTGCATTTGTCTGTCCGATTGTTTATCTTTCTATCTGTCTTTCTCCGTCCCAGCGTCCGTTAATATTTTCAAAAAAAAAAAAAAAAAAAAAATATATATATATATATATATATATATATATATATTAGTCAAGTTCACTATGGTGTGTTTCCTATTTAAAATGACATTAATATGGCCTGTACAACTAGTTTATGTACAGAGACAACCGAAACAAAATTCCAATACATTGCGTTTTATGTGTTACATTTTTAAAAATCACATTTAAATACCTTTAAATTTAAAACTTATATATATATATATATATATTGTTAATATTGTAACATAATATTTTCTAATATGATTAACCTTCAGATTTACAGGGCTACACTAAAATATTCAGATTCATTCAAGGCTGCAATTATAATCTAACGGCTGCATTTTATTTTGTGTTAATAAGCCTTTTTTTCACTTTCCAACAGTGTCTAAGAGTGATTTTAAATTCAATTAGTCTATCTGTATACTTTTCAGTGCTTTTGTCTGTCTGTTGTGTGATAAAGTAGGCAAAGAATATTGGAAGATATATGATACAACAAATACGTGCAGTTGGGAAGTGTTAATAATCAATGCATACTGCATTATTTTTCGTCCTTGTTCATATTTTTACACGTTTTGATGTATGAGGAATCCGAAAATCACAAAATTTGTATGGCGTCTGTCTGTAGGGTATCAGCTTGTTAGTGTGTTATCTTATTAATTTGATAGTTTGTTAAACTGCGTACACGATATCTCGTTAACAAATAATCGCAGAGAGACCAGAGCAGTTTTAAAATATCACTTATTACACTGGTATAATTTATTTTCAGCATTCTATTATAAAACTTCGTAATTTATTGAAAATTTACGATTTTCTTAACATTTATACTTAGGGGTAACTTTAGCATAAACAAGAAATTTGTTTTATCATCAAAAACGTTGAAATCCAAGAAAAATAGCTAGCTCTATATATCCATTGAATTTTCGTTTCTAAAATATTGCTAATAGCTTAAAAAAGAAAAAATTCCCATGTTAAAAAAGTTTTGGAACATTCTTTTTTATTTAATTTTTAGACTTTTTTTATGATTAATTTTATTACTTTTTTAATACTCAATATGCGAAAATATTAGATACGTAAAAATTTTTAACTTCTGTTTTTCGAGGAAAGTTAAATTTTATAGCACATACAACTGCACTAAATTTGATATGCGAGACAACCAATATAAAAACGAATGCTGAATTAGTTAAGAGTGTGTATCAGCCGACAGGCGATGCTCTCATTACTCACTTTCAGAGATTTTTTACATGACTACATCTCAACATCTGTTAATTAAAATTGCTTCAAATTCTGTATATAAAACCTTTATTCTGAGAAGCTATATAAAACTTTAGTGCATGTTAAATAACTGCAAGTGGCGCTTTTAGATAGAACATACTAATTTTCTTAATCAATTGTTTATGAAATTTGGTGTAATTTTAATCAACAGATGCTGAGATGTATCTATGTGGAAAACAGTTCATAGATAAAATTAATTGATTTCAATAAAAAATACTATACTAATTATATATATTGTTTTAAAATTATTTTATTTATGTAAACTCTAGTTAGTTTTAATTCACACAAGTTAATAATAATAAAGCTAAAAAATCGAATATTTAAAATTTCCATAAACCAACATTTAGATCCCTGTGATTGTCTATTTATTAGCTAAGAGTATTTATTTGAAATTAAAGGATAATCAAAATGATAATAATTTGTGATTATAATAATAAAATAAATAAATCTAAGCGGAAATTGGGAATGTTAATTAATGTAAACAAAAATTAAAATTTGCAGTTAAAAGACAATCAAAAAGATAATAATTTTAATTATAATCATAGAATAAATAAAATCAAAGCAGAAAATGGGAATGTTAATTAATGTAAACAAAAATTACAGTTTGCAATTAAACGAAAATCAAAAAGGATGTAATTTTATTAATAATAAAATAAATAAATCAAAGCGGAAATTGGGAATATTAATCAATGTAAACAAAATTTAAAATCTTCAATTAAAAAAAAATCAAAAATGTAATAATTTTATTAATAATAATAAAATAAAATAAATCTAAGCCGAAATTGTGAATGTCAGTTTTGCTCCCTGGACAAAATTTAAATTCGTAGAAAACAAGCTTTTCAAAAAGTATAATTTTTGTGTACATAAGACTTGTTTTTAATAATATAAAATTACTGCATATACTTCGTTCAGTAAAACAATAGTAGCGTTACATTATATATAGATATATTTTTTCAGTAAATATGAAAAAAGTAAAATTTTACAAATGTACCGTTTTAAAAAAGAGTATTAAATATTTAGACCGACCCCTGAATAATTAAGACAAGAATTCAATCATAAAATTAAAGAAGGAAAAAAGAAACACTTACTTCATTACTTGAAAAATCTTGTTTAAACAAATATGCACCATCATAAGTTAGACGAGAATTTTTAATATTATGCTAGCAGGTTAAACAAACCCAAAGCCAAAGAATATTATAACTTTGAGCTTTTAAGGAGCTAACCAGCTAGCAAGTTTTGTTACCTTTCACTACTCTTTCGATGAAAGAGTTTTAAATTGCGTTTAATTAATTATTCTTTCATAGAAAACTTTCATACCAATTTAACAGAAAAACGATAACTTCATTCACATCACATTCACTTTCAAAATGGCACGCATCGTAAGACGCTTTTAAGGTTTGCCACAATATACTTGGCGATTTTGCATGTAGATGTAGACCGGGAGAAAGCGTACAATATGGTACGCTTCGTTAGTTACGGTTTCCGAAAGCCGAATAACATCTACTTACTACTAGTTAATTACTTTGCCGAAAGCTTCCCTTCTTATCACGATAGAAGGTCTTTCGCAGCACACCATCTTCTAAAACTCTAAAGAAATTTATAATATACGCACATCCCGCCAATTCACAATCGTGTATCGATATCAAGCTGAACAGATCCAACGTTATTTGACGGAAATAATGACTTATAAAAAGTACCTATTAATTCGTTGAAAAAACATATTTTTTATTAGAATCAAAAAGGAAAACAAAAACTAATAAAATACATATTTTAAAACGTCGAAAAAATAACAGAAAAAGTACAACCATAAAACAACGTTTGTTATAGGTTTTCTTTATTACTGAATAAATATTCGAAATTGTTCAGTGAGAATATTGCGAAATAAAAACTATTTTTCAACGGACATAAAATAACGTAACCAATTTTTCACTGTTCAGACTTATTTGCAACGATATCGATATAACAACGTTATGTGTTACCTGGGATACTATTCTATGACCCTTCCCAGTGATCGGTAAATTTCCTTTCTCTTAAAACGAATGTAGTATGCCCTATAAATTTATAAGATTAAGTGTCTGAGGGGAACTGAGCGGCAATTAGTAGGTTCAACTATACCAAAATTATTCAGATGTAAAATGACACAATTATTATGCTCAGTTCTTTTTAAAATATCGAAAATGTTTTAACAAATTCAGTAAAATAAACTAATAAATACGTAAACTCATAAATTTTTAGGAAAAAAACTCGTATTTTTACTTTTTTCTGTATTCAATAGAAGAAAGTATTGAATTCGTAAAATTTTTCGACTTCCGGATTTCGACGGATTTACACGTTTTGAGAGGTCTAGAACACTATTTTATCATTTTTAGAAAATGTCTGTCTGTCAGTCTGTTTGTCTGTGTGTGTGTAAGAGACAAAGATTTTGTAGCAACTGCATCTCCGGAATTATTGATCAGAATTGCATGTAAATTTATAAGTAGATGCACCTTTACGTAAATTAGTGCTCATTAACTTTTGCTGTCAACCGCTCAAGGTATGACGCTGCTATACATCGTAAAAGTTAGGCTATGTCTCAGGTTCTGTTGAGTAAAATAAACAAAACTTGATGTGTAAGAAGGTTATTATGAGACATTTTGATGCTTCAATTTGATTGCTTATCAGCCAACAGGTGGCGCTGTTATACAGCGATTTTTGCATTTTTAATGGAAGGTTATATCTTAGGAACTACTGCACAGAATTGGATATAAATTTATATGTAGAGGACCTTGACATAAATTAGTTTCTTTCAACTTTGGATGTCAACCGCTCAACAGGTGGCGCTGCTATACAGTGATATCTGCAATTTAAGGAAAGGCTATATTTCAAGTTCTATTGCATATAATCAAACAAAACTTGACGTGAGAAGGTGTGCTGATTCAAGTTGGATACTTATTGGCCAACAGATGACGCCGTTATACTGGAAATTTTTTCGATAACGGGGAGGCTATATCTCAACTTTTATGCCATATAACTGGACGAAACTTGATATGGAAGATAACCATTTTGAAAACGCATTTATTTATTTTTTTAAGATGTTATTTATAGATAATAAAACTGTCTTTTTTTGTATATTTTGTGTTAGTTTTCTCTAAGATGAAAATCATTTGCATTCAAATTCATCATGTTAGATAACTTATTTAAATAATAGTTTTAATAAATTATTTTGCTTTAGTGAATTTGTATAGGAAAATATAGAAGAAAGTCTTGTGGTGGCCACGACATACTATTTTTACTTTTTATTTGTTGTTTGTTTGTTTATTTATTTTTATTATTTTAAATTTAAATTTAACCGTTTGTGATTTCTAAATAATTTTCTTGTATATATGCTAAAAGTTCGAAATAAAATGCGTAGTTGTTTTTTTGTTGTTGTTTTGTTTTGGCAGTTATAATTTGACAGTTATAGTTTGACAGTTATAATTAACTCTAACTGTTACATAAAAAGTAAATTTACCTAAAAAATTACTTTATATTTTCATCTATTACAAAAATTCGTTCAATTTCATTTAAACATGTAGCGCAAATCAAGCTGGATCAATTATTTCCATAACTATTTTATATATATATATATATATATATATATATATATATCTAGAAGGACTATTAGTTTCAATCTGGGTAAAAACATCGTCGCCAGTTTTTGTAGACCAGTTTTGGGTAACACAAAAATAAATTAGAAATATCGTTACAAATTTGGTACCAAGTAAAAGGGGTGATTTTTCTGAATCCAGGGGGGCGAACAGTTTTTCGACACGATAATTATATTTTTTTAAATTAGCTAAAGTATGAAATTCAGGTGGAAACACTTCATTTTAATTCATTTCAGTCATTTTAAAAAACACGTGGCCCAGTTTTACGGTAAAAGAAAATAAAAAAAGATGAAAAATAAATAAAAAAATAAAAATAAAAATTTTACAGATTGAAATTAATAGTCCTCTGTACTAACCTAAATTCTGTCTTTGACAGAATTTTTACTTTTTTTTTTTTTTTTTTTTTTTTTTTTTTGACTGCATATCTGCATTGTCTCAAGTTTCGCTTAGGCAATTTTTCTCAAGAAAACGTATTGCTTATTGTCAGACTTCCCGTGGTATTTTTTGTTTCTAACCATTCCTCCAGTATAGCATCGATAATGTTCAAAGTAAATTGTAGTCTAGTTAACTTTTTACATAGACAATTTTCTATATTATTTCTTATTGGATTTACATATAAAATGTATAATGTATTCATTAATAAATACATATTTTATATTTTAAGTTCAATAAATAGTTTTAAAAAACATTACAGCTGCACAGACCTCGCAGCGTTCCTAAAATTTTACTTGCATTTTATTATATTATCACCAATAAGAATTTTTTCTTAAATATGCCTGAATGATTACATATCTTATGCCAAAACATAAAAGAAATTTCTCTAAAATAATGGTGACAATATAATAAAATGAGCGTAAAATTTTAGGAACGCTGCGAGACCTGGCTGCATCATAAATATATATCATAAATATACAATCATACATCATATACAAGATAGAAACAAATACAAATCATATAATTAAATATATAACAACTCACTATATATATATACACATATATGAACAATTAATTATATAACAAGCAAAATTGTTAGTATTTGTTGTCTATAATAGAAATGGGACAATAGTAAAATGCCAAATAGATTAAAATACAGACTCTTTTCTTCGTGTACAAAATCTTATTTTATTCAAAACCATAATTGAATTATATTAATAAAGAACCGTTATTGATCTGAATACAACTGCTTTCAAATGAAACGAAAAATATACTAAGATAATATATAGTATCATTCTTGGCACAACACAAGAGAAGAGCGATAGCGCTTCGCCGTACTCAAACGGTCAAGTAAGTTTTCATTTTATCATAACTTACCGTTTATAATGCTTTTTTTCCTACACGAATTCAAGATCTTTTAAAAGATATATTATTCTTAAATAGCAAATGAGTTTGATATTAAGTAAAATACATTATTTATAAAATGCGATTTTTTGACAACTTCAGCAATTTCAGCTAAATTTAGGGGGGAAATATATATATGTTGTTGATAAATTAATGTCATTTAATAACTAAATGTTTTATAAAACTTTATTAGTCTTTGTTTTAAGAAACTTTTCCGAATCTCGGAAACAATGCAATGTAATTATCAAAACTATTTTTAGTAACCATAAATGCTTTGTTTTCTTTATTACTTTTATTAAAATTTTATCCTGAAAAATTACATCATTTATTCTCTAAAACAATTAACGACTTTTCTTTAAGACAATTTATTTACTTTCAAAGGCAGAAGATGACAACTCTTTTCTTTCTATTACGTAAACGAAAAAAACAAAGAAAGAAAAATGTTGATGTTTCTTTCAAAAATTAATGTCTGCTTTGAGAAAAGAACTTTTTCTTCCTTTCTACTTTTTTGGCTCGTATATGAAAAAGAAGTATGTGTGATTTTTACTTCATAATAGAAAACAATTATTATCTGAATATTTAGTCAGTTATTAGTTAATGATATTTTTTGAGTAATAATAGTTTTAATAATAATAATAACAACAACAATGATATGAGTTTTAAAAAATATTTATATTAATTAAACAGTTTAGAGAATTACAGAGTCAACAAAAAATAATTTATTGAATCAGATTTTTTTTTTTTTTTTTTTGCGCATGTACTTTTGAAAATTTTGCTTAATTATTTACTTAGAAATTAAGAAAACAAACTGTTTTTATCTAAATTCTTTTAAGTATTTAAGAAGCTTATTACTCTATCTAAAACTCTATATTTTTAACTGTTGTTTAAAAAATTATTATATATATATATATATTTTTTTTTTTTTGATAAAATTTCAAGGATAATTAAATAAAAAAAACGAAAAATCATGCGGTAAGCATTGATTATTAACACTTTCCAACTGTACGCACTTCTTGTGTCTTATAACTTTCAATGTTCTTTGCCTATGTTATCACACAACGGACAGACAGAAGGACTGAAAGGCATACAAACAGACTAATTCTATTCATAATCACTCTTAAAGATTGTTGGAAAGTGTTAAAAATGCTTCACGCAAAAGAAAATGCAACCCTGAGATTCGAATTGCAATCCTTAATGCATCGAAATATTTTAGTGGAGCCTTGTAATCACAGGGCTACACTAACCCCTGAATGTTAACCACATATATTCTACACAAAACATTATTTTATAATATTAACAATAAATATCGATTTCTTTATGATTTTTACAGTAGAAAGTTATTTAAATGTGATTTATCAAAATGTCTCTCCTAAAATGCAATCATTGGAATTTTTTTGGGTGCCTCTGTACACAAACCAATTACGTGATAGTTATACAGTACTTATTAATGCCATTTTAAAAAGGGTGAACTTTAATAACATATATAATTTCTTAAAAATTCTGAAAATATTTAAGGGCGCTGGTAATGGGCAGATACACAGATAAGTAGATGGACAGTCGGACAGACAAATTGAAATCATATTCACAGCTAAAAATTGTTAGAAAGTGTTTAAAACCTTTAATATAAATGAAAATGCAATTCCAGCCAATTTCCAATAATAGCCCTTAATGTAACTGAATATTATTGTGTGGCCCTGTAAATCTAATGCTAATCATACTATATTATATACTGTAGAAAGCAGTCTTTTGTGAATATGAATAACATATTTCAATTTCATTAAGGTTTGTGCAAAGTAAAGTTATTAAAATTCGGTTTATAGAAATACCTCTCATAGAACGCAATGCTTTGGAGTACTTTCAGGTGTCCCTCTACACAAACCAGTGATGGTATTCATTCCATTTTCAATAGAGTACATTTGATAGTAAACTTGCATACCGTATATCAGTTTCAAGGAATTACATGAATATTTACGGGAGTTAGATCGCGGTCAGACAGTCCGAGAAACCGACAGACAGACAAACCGAAGTCATTAACACTTTTCAACCTTGTCAGAAAGTGTTAAAAACGTAATGGGAAAAATCATTTTATTAGAGGAAAAAGTTAGAACCTCTACCATTGTTATTTTTGAATATATTGTGTCTTTTGTTAGCATTCTTTTCTTGTACGACAAAAACTATTTCACATGAAAATTGGATGTTTTGTACAGAAATATACAGTATCAAAATGATAAATAAACATCCTAATAAATAACTAAATAAATAAGTAAACGCTTACTTTTATTGTTAAATTAATTAAACGAATTTTAACATCATTACTTCGCAATCGACGAAAAAAAAAAAAAAAAAAAAAAAGCGTACATTAGGGAGAGGCTTAAACTTGCGTTTTCTGCATAAAATATGTTCTCTTAGGCTTCCTAAATAATGTACAAGACCTTACAAAAATGTTCTGAGAATGTCCCGTAATCGTATCAAATTATGTCATATTTCAAACAATTACTCATGAAAAACATAGAATAAGATGAATAGTTTTTATTGTGTATACAACGTTTATGGTTCGTTTGCAGAGACACTCAAAATAATTTCTTGACAGAGCCTATCGACAATTTTTTATTTAAACGCACTTTAATGTCTCTATGCTGCATTGAACATAATGGAATTAGCATGCATTGTAAAGATGCTTAAAAGCATGTTTACTCTTAAAAAAAGGTATGTATAGACTAAATAATTTATTTATGGGACCACACAAAAGAATTTTGATGGCGTACTGTAATCATCCAAATGATGTCAAATTAGTTTGAAAAATTAACGCGTTATAATTAATTAGGTGTATTCTTATAATTGGCGTATTTAATAACTGTGGCTACTTTTCAGGAATATATAAAAAATTTCGTACTATTACGGTCTATCGTCTGTATTTCTTAAAAAAGTATTTTTAACTTGGTTACACCCCATTAAATATAATGGAATTTTATCAAAATTTTAAAGGAATATTTTTCTGTTGAAAAGTGTGGGCTTAGAGTTTGTAATTAGTTTACAGGGTTCGTGAGCCCAATGGAATCAGCTGTATAGTTTTGGGTGTGCATTCATTTGTAATTCGTGTACAGGGACACGCCAAAGTTTTTCTTATCATTATGGCCTATGGGAGGAATTTGTATGTACCGCAATAGTTGCAGCAAAACTCACGCTATTGATTTGGTATTTGGTGCACATGTTTATGAGCCCAACAGATTTAGTGTATCGTTTTAGGTTTGTATTCCCTTTGTAGTTCGTGTACAGAGACACGCCAAAGTTTTTCTTATCATTACGGCCTGGGAAGAATTTGTATGTACGCGACAGCGACAGCAAAAATCATTCTATTGACTTAAAAATTGGTACACAAATTTACGAGCTACACGGAATTAACTGTATAGGTTTGTGTGTGTATTCCATTTGTAGTTCATTTGTATTCCATTTGTAAATTATATTGTTTATGAATTGTGTACAAAATTCTTATCATTGCAGAGAATATGCGGTGAATTTCTTTTAAAAGCATTTTATCATCATTTCTTTGCAATCAACAAAATGAATTTAACGTACATTAGTAAGATGCTTAAACTTATGTTTTCTGCAGAAATATGTGCTCTTAGGCTTCCTCATTTATGTAAAGGACCTTACAAAGGTGTTCTGAGAATGCCACATAATCATTCAAATTATGTCAAATTTCGAACATTTAGTCATTAAAAACGAAGTATAAGCTGAATAGTTTTTACTGGTGTATACAATGTTTATGGATCGTTTACAGAGACACACAAAAGAATTTCGTGACAAACATAGCACCATTGATCAGATTTTAATAATTCGAACATAAAGTAATGTATACATATAAATTAATTTTATTTGCAATATGTATTTATTATTTTTTATTAAAAAAATATGTTTCATTTATTAATTTTGAATAAATAATTAATTAATCATTTAAAACAAATGTTAATCTCGCTTATTATTAGTCCTATAAATCGTAACATTTTGAAATTTCATTCCAATTTTGAGGACGAGTATTCTTTTGTGTTTAGAAATCTTCAAAGATTTTAAAAATTCAGCCGCTTATTATAATCACTTTAGCTCAGAACGAATTTGATTTTATTAAGCGACGAAAACTGTATATATATATATATTATTAATATTAATATTGTTATAATTATTATTTCGTGCTTTTTAAATAATTATTTTTGTAAAGCTTTTATCTACAAAAAAGACATTTAAAAAGTACAAAAAAGCCAAGATCAAAGAAAGAGAATGGATTAAAGTTGTATCTAAAAAGGGTGTGTTATCAAATTCGAAAGCTTACATTCTAATGCTTAGTTAATATTCTCTTTTAACTAAATTTTCACATGTAAACCAAGTGCCTTATGATATATTGATAGAAATTCTTCTTTCCTGTACAAAATACATGATAGCGTGTTTCTGAAAATATTTTTTTTTTTATATATGCATGAAAGGCTTGGTAGTCGAGTTTCAAAAATTTACGTTAATTTGAATTCTTTTATAAATCTCATCGATTGTAGGAAGGGAGTGCACCAAACTTAACACTATTAAAACTTAATTTGATTCAACTTGTGAGCATAACGGAAGCTTTTGCAATGTTTTTCTCGCATTTTTTTACTTTCTCTTACCCATAAGGTAGAGAAAGTATTGTTTTTGGGTCAAATTTTCGAAAGCGAGTATTTGTTATATTTACATGTTTTGAGGTGCCCCGAATTCGAAAACCATGTTTTTAGCGGTTGGTCTGTGTGTCTGTCTGTTATCAGCTTATCTCAAGAATAAATGGTAGCAGAAAATCAAAACATGGTATTCTAAATGTGTATTATATAGAGATGCTACATTAATTTTTCTTTGAGATGAAGCAAATGATTCGTGTACAGGGATGCCCAAGAGAATTCAAATACATTACGTCCATAGGGGGCATTGCAATTAAGTAGAGTTTAAAAGCTATGAACTGCACTAAAACAAATGAAATGAATATATGCGTAAAAACATGTCTCATGTAGAATATAGTTGGGAAATCATTCACTGTTCATTTACAGGGCTACGCAAAACAACTAGATTATAATGCAGTTAATAATCTAGTTGTTCTAGTTGTTTCTGTAACTTCCATCAATTTTCCGACAATAGCTGAAAATTGATGGAAGTGTATTTCAGGTTGATCCGTGTGTTATTACTGTAGGACCATATTTAGGTACACCATTTGGTCTGTACATAATCTTCAAAAGATATACATGGCTGCAAATATTTCAGCGATAATATTCATTTTTACTGTTAGTGGAAGTGCTCAGGAATAAAAATGAATTCCTCATAAACATACGGTGAATAATATATGTTTTAAAGCTAAATATTCATCGCTTGTTTTTGCTATATTCACACGATTTGCTGCTTATTCATTACCGAAGTCAAATTTTTAACATTTGATCTTTGTCTCTTAGAGTAATTAAAAACGAATAATTTCAGGAGATCCAACAGTTATATTTTCAAGTTAATATAAATTTGTTACTGGAAAACTTTGATCAAGACTGATAAGTTTCAAGGAATGTTACGTGTAAAAGTTGTTTGAATAATTTTAAGTGAACTTTTTAATTTTAAAAACAGATTTAAATTCTATATAATTGTAGGTGTAGTAATGAAACGGGGGGGTTGAGGAGGGCGGTAGCCCCCCTCACTCAGAACTAATTATCCTATAAATCTCTTCCGAAACCTAACTTGAATTGCTTTAACATAGGTTTACATATCAGTTCTCGTTATTTTACCTCTTAATCTCGAACTAATATTTATAGTATTAAATTTCTGGGTAAGAAAAAGTCGTGTGAGTGACACACCGGATTATTTTCTTTTTTAATCGTAATATTTCAATCTTTGTTGAATAGAATAATCAAATAAATTTTATTGGAGATATTTATTGTGAAAAGCTTCCTTCAAATTGTGTGAAAGTTTATTCATATTTTGAAAGATGGCGAGGAAGCCCATCATGCATAAATTAAAAAATAATAATTTTCAGAAACAAGCTATGACTTATTTATTACAGGAAAGAAGGATTTCTTTCAACATATCATAAGGCACTTGATTTACATGTGAAAATTTAGTTAAAAGGGGATATTAAATAATTATTAGAATGTAAGCTTGGAAATTTGATATCGCATCCTTTTTCGACACAACTTTAATCCATTCTCTTTCTTTGAGCTTGGCTTTTTTGTACTTTTTAAATTCCTTTTTTGTACATGTCACTTATTTTTAAAAATAGTCTTTATATTTACTTGAATTAACCTGATACTTCTGAGATATTATATAATGCACCCTACATACAAACATTGTGGAGAACGTGACTTCTCCATATTAATTTAACTTTAACTTGTAAATGAAGGTTGAATGCTGCCAACTTACTTATTTAACTTTAGATTGACTTGCAGCTGTAATTGAAATACTTAAACTAGGAAGAAATGACAGAGTCCCAAATATATAACTTAAATGAGCTTTAATAGAGCATAAATAAGGAGGGGGACGCTGGACTTTGGCATCTAGTAATTTACTTCGTTTAAATGGGCAGTCCTCTTAAATACTTTGACATCAATGAATAACCCCATTACTTTACTTTACTTTACCTTACTTAATTACCCGCAAAGGATCTCAACTACTTTTATTTAAATTAGCTTCTAAAGCCGAGTAATCTTTCGATTAGCAGGAGGATTCCCTGACACTGCTATCTACTTGACTTACATCCAACTATATCCGCTGCTAACTCTCTTAAACAATCTTCCTACCAACTAACTTTAACTCCTCTCCAACTGACACCGACTAACACCAACTCCAACTAACTTCCATCATCCTCTCTCCGACTGACTCACTCCAACTGACTCCCAAAAGCAATCTTCTTTCTCCTTTTATACTATCTTACTTTCCAAAATATTTGCATATTTTAATTTACAAATTTTAGCTTAGGATCGGCACTAACTCCATTACTCAAACGACTTGAATCCTAAAACAGCGGATTCACGTTTTACCCGCAAAGTGCGAGTTTTAATTGTAGCACTTTGCTCTACCTTACAACATATCGTAAATACGTCATATGTCCCGGATAAAATAAGCACGAGTGCTGCAGTCAAAGCGGCAACGCATGCGTTGCCGCTTTGACTGCAGCACTCGTGCTTATTTTATTCGCCTGATGAAGGGTCGTGTGTTTTTCGACCCGAAACAATTGTTGCGAGTTTATTGCATTTTATGGTGTTTATTCAGAGTTTGTAAGTAATATTATTTACAGATATTACTGACCAAATCACCCATACTAAACAAAACTAATAATTAAACATGAAAGCAGGATAAATTTAACACAGAAATTAAATAGAAAATAAAAATAGAAAAAGAAATAGGTTAAATAGAAATAGGTAAAAATAGAAATAGGTAAAATAAAAATAAAAAATTACTTACAAAGCACTTACTAAATACTAACTTACATTTATACATAAACACACACACACACACGCCCATACATTGTACATACACACATACATATATATATATCGTATTTCATTATAACAATGTGGTGAAACCAGGAAACAAATCATGATAAAAACTATTGAGTATTCAAAATGCAACCATTGTATAAATGTATTTATAAACTAGATTAAACAAACAAGTATTAAGCATGCGCGTTTATGATAATATTAGTAAAACCATTATTTTAATATTTTAATTAAATTATGTAGTCTTTTTCTGATTTAGTAAATATAACTCTAACCTTATTTAAATTTATTTAATGCATGATTTTCAATCCTGATTGACTGAATTTCATAGAAAATAATTTGCAGAGCGTATTTTAACCGGTTAAAATCCAAAATACATATAACTCTTATTCACAATATCGTTTTTCCCCATAGTTTTACTTCGTAAAAAAAAAATAAAATAAAATAAAATAAATAAATAAAAATTAAAGAAAGAATAAGAAAAAAAAAAAAAAAAAAGGGAAACCAATAAAATGGAAAATTTCAGAATAATAAGGTGAATTTTTTTTCTTTTCAAAGAGCTTTCCTTCCGAAATCAAGTCTCCTCTTTGCTCTATAAATAACAAAAGTTAAATGCATTTTTCAAATATCCTCTAAATTTTATAAAAAAAAAAAAAGTTTCAAAAGAAATTTTATTGACAGTTCGTATGCGTATTTTGCATTTTATGGTGTTTATTCAAAGTTTTGTATTTATTAATCTTATTGTTGAATAACACAAATCCTCAATTCTTTTGTTATTACAAATAGTTTTACTCAGAAGATATCTTTTTACTAGGCGTTTCTTGCAGTTTGTATTAAATTTAGAATCCGAATTAAATGTACGAAAAAGAAAAAATACTAAGGAAGATATATTTTAGAAATAAACATTTCTTTGGAAAACTATTTAAATTAAATATTTAAATGAGAAAAGTATACATAAAAAGTTTTATGTGTCGTTATTTGTGTCTATGAAGGAATGTATAAAGACAAAGTGCCCAGACTAGGGTAAAGCAATAAAAATTTGCTGTTTTTTCAAGCACATTTAGTAAGATTTATATAACATAAACGCGAGCGGTACAAAGTAAACCAAAAAATTGTAATGTGCGCTTTATTTTGAGCTTTATTTTTCCATTATTTTCGAAAACAGATTTAATAAACTAGTAATCTGTGGCCATCAGCAAATTTTCTTCTATATCATTTTGTATAATATTGCAGTTTATAGGTTAACATGAACATGCATTTAATCAACTTATTTTTGACAATTAATATTTTATATATGCAATTTTGTGTAGGTTTCATTGATAGATGATGAAATGTATCCTAGCGAATTGAAAAATAGCAGAAAATAATAGCAACGATACTTGTTGACCGACGTATACCTAATTAAGTAGACTTCTACATATTATATATATATATAACTAACTTTTACAACGAATATGTATATGATATAAAATTAAAAATTATTATAATAAAACGGAAAACAGAGAAAGCTAGCGCTAAAAGCTGCTTAGCTAAACAATGTTTTTTTTTTTTTAAATAAGAAACTTTTAAAACGAATATATACATGATATAAAATTAAAATTAAAAATTTTAATTTTAATTTTGCGCATTGGTTTGTAATTCCCTTGTTGGTTTTTCTAATCTTTAAACTTTAATTTTATATCATATACATATTCGTTTTAAAAGCTTCTTATATATATATATATATATTTATCATTTATCAAGATCGTGCATTTATTTAGCATAAAAGCTAAAGTATAATCTTCCCGTTAACGGAAAGTATTGAGACATAACAAAGCAACCCGTCGTCTGATATGCACCAAAATGAAATTATTATAGATTTGCATTATGTCTGTTTCACATATAATTTTGATGGATTTACGTATCGCAGAAGCTGAAATATTGTATTTCCATAAATAAGATTAAATTAAAGCGTAGCAGCGCCACCTTTTGGTAAATATGTATCTAAGTTGAATAAGCACAGTTTTATAAATTATCCATCTCACATACCAAGTTTAATACATTTTTACACTATAGAAGCTAAGATATAGCCTTAACATAAATATGAGATATTATAGTTTACCAGTGGAACCGATTGATTGGATATATCCCAAAAGCTAATAAGCACCAATTTAAGTCAAGGTCGAGTCAGACATCAAGTTTTGTTAATTGCTTCGAGAGATAGAGCATCCAAAAATTTTTGGTAACACCCAGACATACAAAGACCAGGCCTCGCAGCGTTCCTAAAAATTTATTTGTGTTTTATTATACTGTCACCACCATTGTTAAAAACTTTTTTCTTCATGTTTTTAATGTTAAAGTATTAGGTAAATAAGTGTCCATTTAAAATAGTGGTGACAATGTAGCAAAATGATTCCTAAAATTCCTAAAATTTTAGGAACGCTGCGAGGCCTGAAAGACACACACAGCCAGACAGACCTCTTCTAAAAATGATTGAATCCTGTTTAGAACTTCTCAAAACGTCTAAATTCATCGAAAACCGAAAGTTGAAAAAATTCTTGAAAGTCTAATACTTTCTTCTTAAATATGTAGAAGAAACTAAAAATGGTTATTTTATTTTATTTTATTTTATTTTATTTATTTTCTTTTTCTTTTTACCCTTTTTAAATCAATTTGTCATAATTCGAAAAAAATAAATTTTGAAATAGTACGTACTTATTTATCTTATTGGGTAATTTCCTTTTTTCCACTGCCTTCATAAAAATTTCACTGAAATAAGTATATCGTTTACACCACACATTCAACACTTGGAGAATAGATGTCTTTCTATTATAACATGTCAGAAATAAGACATTATATACGGAGAAATATATATAGAAGAAATTGCTTTCTGTGTAATGAAAATAAAAAGTAGAATAGACGGCAGACTATATTTTATTCTAAGAATTGCTCTTCTTTTAAAATATTGCTTTATTTTCACAAAAGAATAAAAAGCCGAAGGACAAATGTCTTTAATTGATGAAATTAGATAAAAATGTATATTGTTTTTATTAACAATTTTGATAAATGCATGATGTTCATGCATTTGTTTAGTCTGTCTATCTTTCGGCACTTTTAGTTCCATGTGTATTTTTAGAATGTTTTTGAATAATTTTATATTATTCAGGTTTTTTGAATTAGTTTTGTACAGAAACTCATAAAAGAATTCTAATACATCAAGGTCTGTGAGAAGTATTTTGGAAACACATTTTAAAATCTTTATGTCGCTCAGAACTTATTGTAATTGGTATGCATTATTCAGATACCCACAAATATTAAAGTAAAGAGGCGGCGCAGTAGGAGAGATTGCGCACATAGCGGATCGGAGGAAAGGAGTAAAGTGAGCGCGCGGCGGACTGTAGATAGTTATATAATATCAATAGAGGAGTGGCGACTTGGATGTGCATGTGAAATATTTAGAGCGTCTAAAATAAAACGTGGTTATTTTGTCTTGATTTCAAAAATAAATGCTTGGATTTTTAAAACTCTTCTTAAGCATTTCTATAGAATAGCAGTAGCGCAAAATATTTCTAAAGTAAACGATTTCTCAGAAGCTACAAACCTAGATTAACGGTACGAACACCAACGGTTCACTATAAAAGCGAATAATTATTGAATAAAAAGTTGCGCAATTTCTCTTAATGGTACAGTTTTCGCTTTTGTTACTGAGGAAAGATTGCGCATCGACTCCATTAAATTCTATGCTAGAAAATACTACGCTGCTTACTGGTAATAAAAAGACAGTGAGGATAAGTTCCTTAAATGTCTGGCACTGTACCAGGAGACAACTTCCACATGCGTTACATGTGGCAGGTGGTTGCAAGAAAGCTGCACCATTTACAACAATAAGTGCAACAAATGTGAACACCGCAGATTAGGTCAGCAAACAAAAACACATTCAAGTTGAAAAATAAATCTATGAATTTTATTTAAACGTTTTATCTAGTAATTTAATGTTTTTATTTATTTATTTTTTTTTATTTTTTTTTTTTTTTTGTGATCGCAACGTTGGTATGTAATAGTAGTCTTCCCTACCGATATCTACCCTGTAAGAACAGATTGCGCAAAATAACTCTCTTGAAACTGTTGCTCTCAATTATAGCATAACAACAAAATAATAATGGAAATTCATGGAAAACGAATGAATTCAAAATTATTCATCAACAGTTTAGAAAATAAATAAATAAATAAAAAATTATTATTATTATTATAATTATAATATTTGGATTTTTTATGTTATTCTGTTGAATTGTGCGCAGACTCTTCCAGCTTTGCTTTATGCTTTTTATAGAATATCCTATAATTAGTTTACAGGATAAAGAAAAAAAAAATACAGTTAGTTTAAGGGATAAAAATGGAAATTTCACAGGTAAATTCTTAGTTGCGTTAAGATTTTTTTTTTTTTTTTTTTTTTTTTTTACTATAGCATATTTTTTTTATATTTAATATTTTGTGTTCATACTAACACACAAAATAATGTGACTATCTCTTTGTATAAATATTACTTTGATCTAAGTAAAACTTTAAATGTTACATTACTTGAAAGTGAATGGCTATATTTAAGAATTATTTTTATCCAAGTAATCATCCCAATAGTGTAACAATAGTAATCAATTAAAATATGTTCATTCGAGGGGGTATAATCTAACGTGATTTTCGACGCGTAAACTTTTTACCTTCGTACCAGTGTTGCCAGATTGGAGACTTTTTTAATTCAACTCTCACCAATAATTTTGAGAAGTGATACTTGTTATACATAATAGACGATTAAGCTTCGAAGTGATTAAGCAATCGTTACAATTAAAATTTAATGGTGGATATTGAATAAAAAAAAAGTGCCCAATCTATCAACACTGCTTCGTACGTCCGTTCTCCAGAAATCTATATTTAAGTTAGAGTAAAAGTGTAATAACGAGAAAGTAATGGGAGGAGCTTTGATCAAACCTGTCAGAACCACGACTTTTATCAGTTTTTAAATTCCACATTAGCGAAACTTTAGACATTATATTTCGATGGAATATATCTCAAAGCTGAAATGGACAGCTGATTACTGTATTCAATGCTGTACTATGTGTATACTATGTGTACTATGTGCTGTACTATATGTATTTAATGCTGCAATACACGCTTGTCAATGCTGTTTCAATTTCTGCTTGTTTTGTATTTCATTCATTATTTCAATAAGGTGTGCTCTTATTGTTTCAGGCACGGTTGAACTGATCATCTTTCAGAATTTATAACCCGAAAACAAGCTGACGAAGGCAATAGTTTTATGAATCAAGAAATATGTTTATACATGCTCTTTCGATATACGATTGTATGGATTATTTTTTATTATTATTACAGTAAAAGATGTTTCCATAAATAGAAACAGAACATTATTTCACGTTTTACCTGGGTAATAACATACATTGAGCGAAATATTGACTGTACGAAATAGATTATTCAAATCAAAATATCTAGAAATTCAAGTAAAATGGAATTTGGGATACACCATGAGTAAAACAGTAATTAAAAAAAAAAAAAAAAAAAAAAACGATAGTGATAAATTTTAACTATTTTAAAATTTTACCATAAAGTATCATTTTATTCTTTAACTACGTTTTTTTTGTGACCATGGAAATCTCTGCGCAAGTGATGACTCATTGAATCTAGTTTTAAACTAGGAATGATAACCCTTGTGGTTGAGAGAAAACAGCGATAAGGCAACACCGAAGGACTGGATGTTTACTAAATCCCAACCTGTGGGTCAATTTGTTACCTATCTAAGCCTTTCGAATCGTTCCCAGTCACACGAGAAATATGGTTACTGTACATCCAAAATTTGGTGATGGTTCTAAAAGTAGTTACACATGAGTTAACTTTAATTGAATTACATGAGTCAATATTCTTTATCGACCAAACTACAGTCCCTATAATAATACAGGCCGGCGCATGATCTGTCAATTTTTTGCACATTAGAACTTTGATAAATTCCGTTCTTAAGCGCATTTTTTTTTTTTTTTTTAATGAATTTTACTATCGCTACACAACGTTCAACTTAATGAAATCTATTAACATGTTCAAAATCATGGTTTACTTAGAACATGATGTGCTTAGAATTAGTAATTACTTTACATTGTTACATGAAAGAATTCCGATATATTATATAATATGGAGCCACTGTATTTCCAGTAGTAATATACTCACATACCTGCCAACATCCTAATTAATATATCGTAATATTGTTAAGGCCGCTTTTTTTTCCACACCAGTAATTTTTTAGACTAATATTCTGCAAATACAATTACGATTAAAGAAAAAGAAAAAGTCCCTAAAAAATATTGGTAGGAAAAATGGCGGGACTAACAGTACTACGGAATATTATTTAGGATGTGGACAGATATGTACTTATTTTGGGTAAATAAATGAAATCGAAAAATTGAGAAGGAATATTTCTCTACATCACAATCAAAGTAGTGGACAAAAGGTTCTGTTCTTGAAGCTGCAGTACGTGAGGTACAGGTTCGAATTCAAGTCGCACTCATCTCTTAGCTGGTCAGATTTTCCGTATTTTTCTTCAAAATTTGGTCCAGAGAAACCTTTTTAACTCTAACTCCCCCTTTTTTAGGTACTCAGAGGAAAAGTAAAAAAAAAAAAAAAAAAAAAAAAAAGAATAGAGAGAATTTTACGTAGAATATTCGGACTTAGCCCCCCCCCCCTTTCCCTAAAACAGCAATAACCTCCCACATCACTCAATTATTAAACTTTTCAGGGGCACCATCTGCATAGTGCAAACGCAAATTTTAATTTCCAATAACAAAAACTGGCACCGGATTTTTTTTCTTTTTCATTTTATAACTCGAAAATCTTCATTTATTTATTTTCTTCTAACATTGTAGGGAATTCTGGTGGCTTTTAATTTTAAATGAGCAAAATTTCTTTGCCCCTGAAAGGGCTAAACGAATTGCAGTAACATCTTTTTAAATAACCATCTATATTGAATTGCCATTTCTTTTAGGAGTAACTTTTCTCTATAGGACTTAATCTAAGTCCATTAAATCCCCATGCACAACTATGTAGTTGTCTTGGGGAAGTCACTTTTTTTTTTTTAATAACAGTTATTAACAATTTTACTTTGAACTGAACGTTATCCCCCATATAACTACGTTTAATTTCCATGTGTGTAATAACAATTTGTGTGTATAATTATTTTATTTTTTAATGTGTATTTAGAGATAATGTTCTAGTTCAAAAAATGAAATTTAGTGTCATACAATTATTTAAATAATAAATTTAAATATAATGGCGTCTAAGTCAGGGATATTTTCTTTAAATAGCAAAATAAAAGTAATGCAGCTGAAAAATTAAAAGCAATCTAGTATTTCCTGTGGGATATTTTAGTGAAAATTTACAGCTTTGCAAGAATATTATAATACTTTTTATTATACTTTATTAATTTTACTTAATTTCTTTCTTAGATTTCCTACCAAAATGTTCACAAACCAAGAATTTTAAACTTTAAATTTAAATTTTCTTAGAATTTTCGCATTTAAGTTTATTACGAGACTCAAAAATGTTAAATGATTGCCTATCTTCTTATTACAAATAAAAAAGGTATAATTCATTTTTTTCTGCAGTGCGGCTTTTTTTTTTTTTTTTGTCGCTTAGTGTATATGTGTATACCTATATATATATATAAATAAAATTTTGAACGAGGGTGGTTTTGGGTTGTATGGATCATGATCGATGAAGATATGAAAAAATTTTCCAGAAGTTGTGTCATGAGGATCAATGCAATAGCTACATTTTCTATCAGGAATCTACCTTAAAAAAAAAAAAAAAAAAAAAAAAAAAAAACCTCCTTTTCGGCAAGCTTAAAGTCAAAGGTAGATATTCCTTTACGTTAATGTTACAAAAGTAAAGAAATATTACATATGCATTAACAGATACTTAGTCAATGAGCTTGGCTTTGTTCCCATACATTGCATTATTTACGTCGCTATTCTATTTTTAAGAAATTTAATTATCAACTACTACTATTCATGTTTAGGCCCCGATTTTGGCAGAAGGCGGAGTCAAAATGGGTCTGTTCTTGAGAAATAAAAAAATATCGTCAGATGATGGAAAATTTTTGAAGGAAAAATATAGCAACGATTCCCTAGAAATATGATGCTGGAACCGGAAGGCGAGAAGAGAAATCTAGGATGCTAGACAGGGAAGCGGTACGCACAAGATTCCAGGAGTAGACATCGAAGCTGGGGATTCGGATTAATGGAGATTAAAAGAAAGGAGCCTTCTCAGGTGAATGATGCTGGAAAGAAAATTTAATGCTCTCGGAACCCTCTCATCAAACATCTTCGCAAGTTAGCGCAGATTATCCTCCATCTTAAGTCGCTGGATCCCATGAATCAAAGGTTGGACCCTCACCGCAGATAAGATGCTCTGGGAATATTTTAGTGAAAGTTCTTTTAATAAGAAGTGCAAATTATGCCTGATGTCCGAGTTCTGGATTCTCTTGGATGTAACGTTGGACGCTCGTCGCCGGGTGAGTCTATACTTTAAATTATATATAAAAAAAGAAAATATCTCAAATTTTTACATTTCTTTTTTGTTTTGTTCCTCTTTCAATTCGTGCTGAGTCCCGCTTAAAGTGTTATTGATTTATTATCAACCATGATATCTCCTTAATTTAATTTTGAGAAAGAATTTTATGTTTAGAATAAAAGATAAATAAAAGGTTATTTGTTAAGAATTCTTATTTTTTTTTCATTGGTTACTAGATAAATTATTTCAAGCAGACAGCTTAATAAAATAGGAGATAATTTTGATATTTAAAATTTTATTTTATGACCCAGTAAAGATTTAATGAACTTGGGTATTATTTAGACTATTATTATTTTTTTTTTAAATAAATCAACGCAGTGTACGGTACAGATTGGAGAATCTCTCTAAAATAACAGTTTCTCTCCAACATGTTTATTAGAGATAAATTAAAAATGAAGATATGACAAACATTACACTCTTGCTCAAAAGTTTAGCGTGATTTGCAAACGATCAGATTTTTTTTTTTTTTTTTTTTTTTTTTAATTTAAAAACTTATCTCTCGATGAAATGTTTTGAAACATTGGGTATATAAAGAACTAGGTCTTCCTCATGTTTTTCAATGAAGATAGGTTTGAGACAAGATTTAAGGGGCCGATAAGAAATTGAGCAAAATCATTAACGTTTGTGATCACCCTGTATTGTTAATTGAACGAAATGAACTGTAACTTTAGGACATGTTAATTTGGACATGTTAATACTGGATTAAAATAACGGAGATATAAGCATTTATTTCAAAATTAAAAAATAAATAAAAATAAATAAAAAAAGGCGACATGTTTTTTATTTATAATATACAGAGTTTTTAACAAAAATTATCCCTACTTTCAGAAAAGTTGGAAAAACACTTTTAAAACAATATACTGCAAACTGAACACAAATATCTTAAATATCTCATGAAATACACTGAGTAAAAAATATACCGCCTACATCTAGAATGAATAATTGATCATTTTCTAAACCTCTTAACTAGAAATATAGATTTACGAGCTATGCGCATAAGGCACGCCAATAAACTGAATACACGAAATTATCGAGAATTTATAGTGTACACATTTCTAGATGGTGAAACAATATTCTAAATATTCTAAATAATCTGAATCTTTTGTATTGCGAGAAATTCTCGCTTGATTTTCCAGGATTGAGTAATAAACCAAAATTATAGTTGCTGAAACCCGCCTCTTGCATTCGCATTTATTTGCAGAGAATTTTAAATAACATTGCCCTCGAGAATACAGGCAAACGCTCTGGAATTCTAATAGTGCTTTCTAGAACTCGCTTTCAAAGGGGACTAGAATTTATAAGGATGACATGAAACTATTTTTTTCTAGAGCCACAATTTAGATTCTAGATGTCAGTTACAGAATTCTTTCTCAGTGTATGAGCATTTTTATAAAAAACGTTTTCACTGCGCATGTGTGAAAGATAAAAAAAAAAATTTATTGCATAGATTTAAAGCTAGATATATTGGGCGACTTTCGTCAAATGTGCATTTGAATAGATTAAAAATTAAGCAAATTATCCAAAAAAGAACGGGCCAGATTTTAGATATTTTCGAAGAGTTGAAATTTCTTAAGGCGTTTTTCACATGCCGTGTAATTAATTTGAAGAACCAGTTATTCCAACCACGCTCCAAATGTACTTTTTTGTGAAAAACCCCTTATAAGTTTGTAACTCTAACATATTTTTGTTCATTTACTAAGATTTGTGAGATGATAAGGGATTTTTTACAAACAAATACTTTTGCTAAGAGGTTAAAATAAATGGATCTTTAAATTTATTATGCGGCATGTGAAATACCCCTTAAAAAATTTCAACTCTTGGAAAATACTAGCTTGCTCTATCTTGTTCTTTTTCTGATAATTTGCTTAATTTGTACTGTGTTTAAAATGCACTTTTGGGAATAATTTTCGTTAAAAACACTGTGTATTATAAATAAAAAATATGCTGATTTTTCATGGAGTTTTAAAATAAACGCTTATATCTCCGTTATTTAATATGCTATCGTCACGGAAATTCATCCACAAATTGAACTGGGTCTATAACATATCCTAAATTTACAGTTCATTTCGTTCATTTAACGGTACAGGTTGGTCACAAACATTATTGATTTTACTCAATTTGTTACCAGTCCCCAAAATATTGTCTTAAATAATTCTTCACTGTAAAACATGAGGAATCTCTACTTCTTTAAATACCGAATGTTTGAAAACATTTCATCAAGAGATACGTTTTTAAATTAAAAAAGAAAAAAAAAAAAAACTGATCGTTTGGAAATCTTGATAAATTTTTGAACAGGAGTGTAGTTAATTTAACGAAATATTTTATTATATTTTGCAAATTACATTTTTGAATTTGTAAAAGAAATACTTAAAAAAATCACTTTTTAAAGTTAAACAATTTCCTTCAATGAGGATAGATAGTTGTAATATTAAAAATAAATAAATAAATTATCGGTGTCTTTTATCAATTAAATTATTTAAATCACTACAAACCTGTCAACTATTTCAATTATTATTTATTGCTTTACAAAGTAGCATAATATGTATATTCAAAGTTCACTTCTTAAATTTTTTACTCTGAGAAAAGATATTCGTCTTGTCTTAAGGTAATTCATAGAGGAGAAAAGTGTAGAACGTGAAATAGTAATACAGGTGTTTTTTATTTTATTTGTTAAATTAAATGAGATTAAGTGAGAATGTTTTATTTACAAACACAAATCATTTAATTATTGCAAGATTTCAAAATAATGTTTGAGAAAGTTCATTTTTACTGCATCTCTCAATCTTCTCTTGAAATTATTTTCCTATATTAGTGCAAAAATTTTTCTATATTTTTCTATTTGATTGTTTTGATCCCTGTGAACTTGTACTTTAATATATATGGTACTAGACGCTCTGCGCCTACCTAGTACACGATTTTTACACACGTATTTATTTATTTATTTTTGCCAGTTTAAATCATTAAACATTGGCTTGCATAATGTTTAACACAAATGGATTCATCATTTATATCATGTCGTTTATATATTTTGAAGCTCAAAAATTTGAAAAAATTAAAAATGGCATAGTATTCCTTTAATGAAATTTTATAACCATGTACCAGTTCATTTATTTTTATTATTAATTTCTCGTGACACAGTTGAATAATATATATTTAATTTATTATTATTATTTTCTGAATGTATTGATTACTGAAATAAATTTTTGAAATAAATCCCTGTGAATGGAATAAAGGAATATACATATTTAATTTATTATTTGAATCAATGAACGAACCTTCCAAAATCAAGAAAAACATGGATAAAATTTTCTTTTCTTTATCTTTCTATATTGTTGTGATTGTGATCTAAGTCTTGCCGTTAAATTATCCTTTATCATTATTTTATTCAATCGAAATTCACACATGTAAACCATGGATAAAATATATTTAGTATTTTCAGTATATTGTATTAGCTATGACATCACTTTCAGTGATAGTTTAGAAAAGCTTGGGCTTTTATTATTAAGAATATTATCTAAATTTTATGCCTAAAGCAAATTTTTTATGAATTATTTAACGGGCTTTTTAGGTTGATTTCTTTAGAAATCGACCTATTGCAATCACTTCGTTTATCTATATATATATATATCTATCTATCTATAATGAAAATTTTGTCATCACGATAACTCCCGAAATAATACTCGAAATCGAACCAAATTTGGACAGTGAACTAATCTCATAAATATCTTGGATGAGTTCGTTAACCAAGTTGCTCCGATTTTTTGTTTTCAAGTGGCAGCCACTTGAAAATTTCAAACCGACATTGTAAAAAGGAAGGCATTTTAAAGCAAGATTTCCTTGAATTTTGTTGTAAATACAGGCCACATAAGGGTCTCAATGAAGTTTATTAATGAAGTTTATCCGCCATTTTTAATAAAGTGGCAGATATTTTAAGTTAAGCGGGACCACTTGAAATCAGGCTACCACTTGGAAATTTAAAATCACTATAACTTCCGAAATAATACTCCAAATCTAACCAAATTTAGACAGTGTCTTAACTTATCTTATAAAGATCTTAGATGAGTTAATTAATCAAGTTGCTCCGCCATTTTGTTTTCAAGTGGAGACCACTTGAAAATTTCAAATTCAAATTGTAAAAAGCTTACCGAATTTGTTTGAAATTTGATGTAAATATAGACCACATAAGGGTCTCAATGATGTTTATTAATGAAAGTTATCCGTCATTTTTAATAAAGTGGTAGATAACTTAAGTTAAGCGGGGCCACTTGAAATCACGCTACCAATTGAAAATTTAAAATCACAATAACTTCTGAAATAATACTCCAAAGCGAACCAAATGTGGACAGTGTCTTAACTTATCTTATAAATAACTTAGATGAATTTGTTAACCAAGTTGCTCCGCCATTTTGTCTTCAAGTGGAGACCACTTGAAAATTTCAAATTCAAATTGTAAAAAGCGTATTCCGATTTTTTTTATTTTTTAATTTTGATGTGTACATAGATTACACAAGTGTCTCAAATAACTTTATTAATGAACTTTATCCGCCATTTTTAATAAAGTGGCGGATATCTTAAGTTAAGTGGGACCACTTGAAATCAGGCCACCACTTGAAAATTTAAAACCATGATAACTTCCGAAATAATACTCCAAATCGAACCAAATTTGGACAGTGATATTATCATATAATTATCTTGGATGTTTTCACTGGGCAACTTGTCCCGACATCTTGTTTCTAAGTTCCAGACACTTGAAATCACACTGCCACTTGAAAATATGCCATCACGATAACTTTTAAAATATTGTACTGATTCAAATAAAAATTGGAGGGTAAACTTATGGTTCAAATATCTAGGATAATTTCACTTGGTGACTTAATCCGCAATTTTATTTCTAAGTGGCGGCCACTTGAAAATTTGTTATTATGGTAACATTAGTAATACAGAACCAATTGGCATCAAATTTGGGTAGTGGATTTATCATCCAAATATCTCAGTTAAGTTCGCTGGGCATCTCACTCCACTTTTTTTTACAAGTGGTGCTGAAAATTTCTTATGACGATAATTTTTGAAATACTAATTTAATTTAAACTAGAACGGGACAATGAAGTTATCGTACAAACATACTGGATGATCTCGATGGGCAAGTTGTTTTGCCATTTTGTTTCCAAGTCGCAGCCACTTAGACTGCCACTTGAAAATTTGCCATAAGAATAACTTTTGAAACACGGCACTGATTTAAACTACAGTTGGACAGTGAACCTATGCTTCAAATATCTTGGATGTATTTGCTTGGCAACTTGTTCCACTGTATTGTTTCCAAGTGGCGGCCACTTGAAAATTTGTTATCACAGTAACTTTAGAAATACTTAATCAATTCAAATGAAAGTTGAAAAACGGATTATCATTCAAACAACAAAAATTTAGAAAATTCACGTAACTCGTGAACCAATCACGTTATTGCGTCCAACTTTGGTATATCGATAAAAAGTATTTTCTCGACAAAAGTCGCCAAAAAAGTCGCCATAGGGGAAAAGTCGCCAAATTTGGCGCCAAATCCATTATCTGCGTTACTGGATCTTATAAATGCGTTTTTAAGAAAAAATTAGGCTATTTTAATGCTAAAAGAAACTAGAAATGCAGAAAACTAACATTTTAGCAGCTTACTAAGCCTCTTTGAAAGAATTTCTACAAAAAAAAAAAATATTTTCAAATTTGCTACGATATCTTAGATGAGAAACTTTCTCTGACATTTTGGTCGAAGTGGCAGCCACTTAATTTTTCAACACGATGACTTTTGAGACTTTGAATTAATTCGAACTATTATATGTACAGTAGACTTATCTCACAAATACATTTCATATATTTGTCAACTTAACCCAACATTTTGTTTCCAAG
The DNA here is from genome assembly GCA_963930645.1 of Salticus scenicus. Taxonomy (NCBI): domain Eukaryota; kingdom Metazoa; phylum Arthropoda; class Arachnida; order Araneae; family Salticidae; genus Salticus; species Salticus scenicus. Next base: position 315,180,563 of record OZ005654.1, read on the forward strand.
CGCCGGCCACTTGAAAATTTTAAATTCACATAAAAATGTATTTATGAACCGATTTGCTCAAAACTCCATATGTGCATAGCCTACATCAATATTTCTACCAAGTTCATTAATAATTTGTAGCCGCCATTTTGAAACAAAATGACGGCTACTTGATAAGGAAAAAGAAATCAACCTACCCTTCCGAAAAAGCCGGAAGGACTTGTTTAATTATCATACCTATATTTATTCTTCGGAAATATTGTGCGTGTTCCGTTTAGTGTTTTTATTTATTTATTTATTTAAAGTTTTTTAAAACTGTTATAAACACAAACCACGCTGTAGTTCATTAAAAGTACATTTGAAAATTGGTTTCAGAAAAAAATAAATAAATAAATAAAACAAATACAAATTAAATATAAATTTAATGTACAGTCGGGGGAAAAAAAACGCAGCACTTGATGGTATTTCGTTATTAATTGGCGCAGAAAAATTTACTAGACACCATTGAACAGGAAATGAAATGCACTTTCTGAAAATGTCGTCGAATTTTGAATTAGGGGTCATCTACATATTAAAATGAGCGCCAACTTTGATTTTGTCAATGGTAACACCTAATTTTGACTTCATATTAAAATTTCTGAGAGTCTGGCAGTGCGGAAAAGTATACTGTTTGTATACTTTATCTTTAGTATTCATAGAGTTATGATAAAAAATGTGTTAGGGGTTATCTCTAAATATTGAAAAATAAAATTAAGATCCTACAAGAACTAGACAAAATTACACTATTTCACACCGGAAATATTTCAAGAAAAAAAGAGTTATAAAAAGAAACAAAAATATTAAGACCTTTGCAGTATCTTAATTATCATGAATTTAGTTTTTCGGATATGTATATACTTTAGTACTTTTTTAGATAATTTTAGGTATATTTAAATACATTACACTTACGATTGGTCAGACAATACTTTTTATAAAAGTGCAATATTTTTCAAGTTAAAAGTATCTATCATGGATATACTGATCACCAGTAAAGCTTAAATTTTCTTTCGTACGTGTAACATAATATACAAACTGAAATAATATAGCTATATATATATATCCAACAACGCATAAACTAAATCTTTTCGGATAAATTATTGTAAGGTTTCATAAAGTAAATATTAAACAATTTTAATAGCACTTACCAGTTTTGGGTCAGTTGAACTCTTTGGAACTGTACGATTTGTTTTATAATTTCTATGAAAAAGTAGTTTCTTAATTAACGCTTTCGCGACTGCTGACGTAGATTCACATCATTTGAAAATCTGTAACAATGCCAGTGGGCGTTTCTTTCGTAATTTGTGTGTTACTTATTTCTTAAGCATGTACCCAGTGTTCATATTTTTGCAATAAAATATACTATGGATAGAAATATATTAATTAGAAAGAATATAGTTATAATGTATATCCATCTGTAATATAATTGTGGTACAGAAAATTTGTTTTGAAATATTTTATTTTGAGAGTATTTCAAACAGTAAACCCCGCCTATTTAGTTAATTTTTTTCTTCTAGTGTTCGTTTAAAGGATTCTAAATTTATCACCAGTAATCGATGAAGTAAATACCACTTGTGTATATTTTTTTCAATGTGAAATAAGGGGTTTAACACGAATACTCACAGTCACATTCACTTTTCGTTTCTGTATTGCTTTGTTTTGGAAAACGATAAAAGGCGGGGCTTTAGAAAACAGGAATACTTGATACTAACACAAATGTCTAAAAATCAAAATTTTTGTTTCATTTCTTTGCATTTGACGTTGTTGTTATATAATTTGACCCTTAAATAAAAAATAAAAATATTTTGTTCAATTTTCTCCGTTATTTTTTAAGATTTGCTTCGTTATCTCATTCAAAATTTTTAAGAGACGGTCCCCTAAACCACTCCAAAAGAAAGATTTATTTATATCTCGAAAACTAATAACTGGAATCAGCTGCAAATTTGCACACCCATATTTTTCAGTATTAGGATTAATTTTATGTAAAAATTAATATAGGTCATAATTCATAATTTTTATGAATATGAATTTATTAATATTTTTCAGAATTAAAAATATTTTTCAGAATCAAAATTAATGATGGAATATGTTTGGGTTTCTTCACTGTATCTCGTGAAAAAAGAATAATATCGATCAAGTTATTTTTTGTGAAGATATTAATAAAAGTTTGAAATATGACTTTAGCATTAGCACCTTCAAACTTTGAATGCTTATAACTCTGTGAAAAAATAAGCAAAATATACAACCAATATACTTTTTCGCATTGTCGCGATCCCAGGAATTCAAATATAAAATAAAAATGGGGCATTACCATTTAAAAAAAATCAAAGTTGGTGCGCGTTTTAATATGTAGACGACCCCCAATTCAAAATTTCCGTTCATTTTCTGAATCTACTCTCAATTCCCCGTCGAATGATACCTATTACATTTTTGTGCATTGATTAGCAACGGAGTTACATCGAGTGCTGCGTTTTTTTTTTTTTTTTTTTTCCCCGACTGTACATTTACTCTTTGTAAAGAGACTGAAAAAAAAAAAAAAAAAATCTGTCTCTGACATAATTTAGTTTAGTACGATAGTACTAATTTATATTTTACAATCTTGTAACTAATTAATTATATATATATATATATATATATATATATATATAGAGAGAGAGAGAGAGAGAGAGAGAGAGAGAGAGAGATGTATAGAAACCTTCATCAGCTGTTCAGAAGACATCATGATCAAGAAGATGTAGCCATCTATCTAGAAGCCATTATAACCGCCAGCAAGGTCACCGTATCTAAAAATGCAGATATAACGGTTATTTTGTGAGTAATGTCGAGCTGGTTAACAGCCAGGGTGGCTCAATGGAAGAGCATCCGCACGTTAAGCGGAGGGCCCGGGCACGATTCCCAGTACTGGCATTTTTCACATAGTTTGTATTAAAAAAATAAACCTTATATTCCAAACTACTTAAAATGAATTTTCACGGTTCATGAGATAATAAATAAAGTTTCTAAATACTTTAAGATATTTTAAGAAATTAAATGGTAAAATTGGATATTGACAGGCATCCTGGCATACTGGAAGTGGAACATTACAAAATGGAGGCAACGCAAATTCGCTGTCTGAAAGAAATAGTCAATCGTCTTATATAATATCATTATGAAAACAAATGTTTTAAAACACAAACACATTAGTCATTTCCTTCCAATTTATCTATATATATATATATATATATATATACATTCTTTATTATGAAAATTTAATTTTAATGAACTTAGGTTAATTACTTATGTTACTGGTGAGTAAAAATAGAAATCATAGATTTTTATTTTTATTTTTTTTTTTTAAACCACAAACAGTTTTATTAATGGAAAATAACATTTTATTAGGTATTTGCAGTTCTTATTAAATTTAAAATCATTGTGTAAAAATATTTTACTAACTCAGATCATTTTTTCAAATATATCGTTACAAAAACAATGCTTAAATTCAATATTAGAAAGAGAAAAATATCTATAAACCAAACCTTATGCAACTTTCCTGGTGGTTGAAAAGAAATACATAAAGACAAAGGACACAAACTAGAGATAGACAATAAAAATTTGTCATTCTTGCAAATACGTTTAATAAATATAATATAACAGGAACGTGACCGAGACAAAGCAAACCAAAAATTTCTAGATTGAGCTTTATTTCGAGTATTTATTCGATTCAGAACTACGGACAAAATATTCTTTTATGTTTCTTTCATTCGAAAATATTCAACTAAAAATAATAAATATTCTTGCTTTGAATTAAAAACGGAAAACTTTTTAAAACTCAAAACTATTCAGTCATTCTATATATATATATATATATTTGAAGGATGTTTAAGAAAAAGAAAAGCCTTACTTTTCTTAAACTATATTTAACATACGTATATTTATAAAACTGTAAACTATCACGGCTTTTTCGTAGAAAAAAATACTGGAGGTTTAACAGGCTTAATTTAAATTAAAATTTAATTTCATTTTTATTATTATTATTATTATTTTACGAAGATTAGGCACGAATATTAATGTCTTCTTCAGAGCACTATAAAAATTTTATATAAACACTATGTGACATCCTTGTACACCTATTTAATATTATTGCTACGAAAACGTTAAAATTTTTTGTTTGGTAAGTGTTTCGATAATAGAAAGTTCCTAAGTCTATAAGTCGATGAATTATATTTATATGACGCAATTGCCTACTGTGTAGCTGTGGTGCGATGCTAAACCCACTCAACTTCAACCTAAGAAAATATTCCCAAAACAAGAAAATAAAATTCTTTCTCGCACAATAAAAGTCACTATCTTTATATAAAAGGCAATGTCTATGTATGTGTCTGTACAGAGCATAGCGCAAAGACGGCTCGGACAGTCACGTAATTCAACACGAAGGTGCCCCCCGAGAAGTTGTAGTGCACCTCGAAGCCCGATTTTCAAATTTTTGATTAGTTTTCTTTTAATTACCTAAAGTATGAAAATGATAACCTCTTAATAGCTTTAAAATTAGCCATTTAAATATTAGCTATAATTTAATTGTTGGCAAAAAAAATTTACGAGCTCATTTCCTTTCGAAATCAAAATAAATACATTTAATTAAACGTGAACAATAAAAAAATATAAAAAGTTAAATTAGGCATCTCACAAAAATAGACATCATTATAACTTTAAAAATTTTGTATATGTTAATAAAATGCTAATTTAGTTCATGATGCTCATATGCACTCTATATAAAAAATAAATAAATAAATAAATAAAAATAAAAATAAATAAATAAATAAATAAATAATGACGAACCAAGGAGTTATCCGAATGGGACAAAAATTAGTAGATGCGATGTACATGTGGAGAAAAACGATTGACTGCAGTTTCAGAAAATTTGATTGATTTAATAAAGAGAAAGGGCCTTTGAAAGTAAACAAGTCAATAACGCGTTGGTCCACTTCTGGCTCTTATGTACGCAGTTATTCGGCTTGGTATTAATTGATAGTGTTGGCAGATATGCTCCTGTGAATTATCGTGCCAAATTCTGTCCAATTGGTGCGTTAGATTGGCAATATCCCGAGCTGGTTGTAAGATCCTTTTTATGATGCTCCAAATATCCTCAGTGGAAGAGAGATCCGGGGACTGAGATCTACCCCATTTCACTAAGCCGCATATTAGGGTCTTTGAAGTCACTGAAGTACTACCTGCATGTAGGATCGACGATAATGATGATTTGGAGCTTTGCGTACCGCTTTGCGATTGACTGGTTCTCACTTTCTGTCCGCTCTTTAGGCCGATCGCTTCTTCACTGACGCTGTGTTCGGCCATGGTTCACCCATTCCTGTCAATATCACCTAATAGTGGTACCGCTTCTATACTAGTTTTTAAAGAATACTTTGGGTTTTAAAGAGCTTTAAAGAGATAATTTGGGTTTCATTATTTAAATTTAAAGCTTAAAGGTATGCTGCCTAAATTAAGAAAAGAATAATGCAGCCTTCGGAATTTTTAGAGACAAGAAGTTTAGTCAACATTTTAAGAATCATAAGTAATAATGAAAAAAATCTAAATAATATATCATCTAGTGAATAAATAAAATAATAAATAGGAAGAATCGAATTCAATATAGGTATAAGTATTAAACAACATTATAATTTTCAAAAACGGTTGCTACTTTCATACCGCATTCGTACACCTACTTTACTCCTCCTGATGAACAGCTATGTTGAATTATTTTGACTTGAAACAATTTTTGTGAGTGTTTGCGATTTATAGCCTTGCTTACAAATTTTGTATTCATTACATATCTATTTTATACACGTTCCGCATTATACAAGTTTTACTGTATGCATGCATATGAAATAAAAAATTAGTGTGTTATGGCTACACAAGACTTTCTTCTATATATTATCTTATAAAAATTCAAGCAGCACCAATTATTTATTAAAATTATTTTCCATGATGAATGCAGGCGATTTTTATCTAACAGAAATATAGCACTAAATTCCGAATGAAAGTCAATTTTGCACTGACGTCAGAAGAAATGGGACTCCTCCCCCCCTTAAAGATTCCCCCCACCTTTAAAAAATGAAAAAAATCGCTAATTTTATTTTTAATTATCACAGATCTATAGTTCAACCATTTGCTTTAAAGGTGTTGCCGATTTCTTTTGAATGTTATCCATATTAAAAGTTTACAACCGCTGGAAGGAAGTTCCCCCCTCCCCCCCCCCCCCCCCCATGGGAAAAGCGATTCTCCTACACGCACACAGATTTTTTCCTAGTTTACTACTAACATCAAAAGCGGTTTTACAATAATTCGTTAAAAATAAATCTCATTATGTATATTTATACGAAATTTTGTTCTATACTGTCATACTAAATATCATAAGAAAATGAAATTATAGTACCACCTGTCGAGCGATTGATCCCCAATTGTAATCAGCACCAAATTAGGTCAGAGTGCAAATAAATGCCAAGTTTGATTAAATTTAGTTCATTGGTTCGTGAGATATAGTGTCCAAGAAATTTTTTATGTACACACTGACAGACATTATGAAAAATAGTAAAACCGTGTTCAGCACATTTTAAAACATGTAAATTTGTGGAAAATTGGAGTTCAAAAATTTTCCCAAATCCAGTTCTTTCTCTTATACCTATAAAATAAAGTAATGCAGGAAAAAAGATTTAAAAATAAATAAATAATATTCGCTTACTTGTAGTAACCAAAACAGGTTGAAGATTGTCACTACCGACATTGCGGGAGTCACTGACTCCCGCAATAACTGAGAATAGTTTTGATTCTTCCTCAGTCATAACTGAGAATAGTTTTGATTCTTTTTACTAACCATCGATCCATCGTTTTCTTTGTAAGTAAATTTTCAATAATTAGCGTCGCTGTGGTATTATCATTCAACTAAAGAGTCGTTTCAAAGAGATTCAATCTACTTTTCAATTGGTAGTAATATTATCAACCTCAAAACTCAAAATAAGAAGATGCAAATCGAATATCTCTCCCCCCTCCCCACACCCACCCCCCACACACGTACACCTGGATAATGAGACTGGCCAATAACACTTACTGAAGATCAAACCAGACTGTTTTCGTTATTTTAATTTCACTATTTTCGGTCTACAGATAATACATTTTTGTAAGCGGGGCTAAACCTCACTAAGTACAGTTATTTATTTTTTGTTTATATAGCTATTTCAGCACTAAGAATACCATATGCTTTCTACAGTGACTCTGAAGAATTGTAAAAATTGGAGATGTTTCAGAAATATCTCAATGGATTAAGGATTTTTTATTCTATTATCTTAAGTAGGATAAAAATACACCTTTTAAATATAATAAGCAAGCACTACATAACTGGCGTTTTAAAGTAATAAGTACAAAACTTTGAATAAACACCATTAAATGCAGTAAACTCGCAAGGATTGTTTCGGGTCGAAACAACACACGACCCTTCGTCAGGCGCACAAAGTACGCACGAGTTCTGCAGTGAAAGCGTCAATGCAATATTGTTTAGTGTCGAAACAAAACACGACCCTTCGTCAGGCGAACAAAGTAGGCACGAGTTCTGCAAACAGAGCGGCAAAGCTCTAACCTCTTGTAAGTTTGCCGCTTTGATTGCAGCACTCGCTCCTACTTTATTTGCCTGACGAAGGGCCGTGTGTTGTTTCGATTCGAAACAATTGTTGAGGGTTCGTTGTATTTTATGATGTTTATTCAAAGTTTTTACTTATTACACCTTTTAAATGTTTAAAGTAATATATGTTGTGCAGCTGTAAAACTGGAAAAAAAAAAAGGTCGAAATATTGGGTGTTGGAGACAACCCCTCTCCCTTATCTATGCCACTGATCTTAATAATGTATACTAATTCCATTGTGATGAATACAATGCAAATGCCCTGGCTTAATGCGAAACATATCGAAACTATTTTGTGTAGTCCTGCAAACTAAGTGTTAATTTTATGCAAAATAGTTTCCGTAGAAACCATTCTTTTAAGCATCTCGATAATCTACGTTAATGTCATTGTGGTGAGAATTATTAATTATTATTAACTCTACGCTCATGGTTTCGTGGAGAAATCATACTTTTGAACTTCTTAATTTTATTATTTCAAGTGAAGTTGCAATATTAAAAAGCACATAGAAGAAGTATCTTAAATAGTTATATAGTACGAAATTTTGTTACTTGTCCCTGTAAAAGAACCTTAATAGCTTCATACAATAGATCTAATTCCATGTGGATCACCAATATTTGTATCAAATTTCAAGTCCGTCGAAAGAATTTTAAGACCAATTTCTTGCTATGGATGCCAAGTATTAAATACAGACACAGAAAACACTTTGAATCCCAACAAGGTTGTCTATACTGAGTTTTCGGCTATTAATTTTATCAATAATTATCTATATATATATAAATGAATGTTTGTCTGTATGTCCTTTATAAAATCGTAAACGGCTTGACCGATTTCGATCATTCTTTTTTTGTTTTTTTTTTCCTTATAGGTCAGGGATGGTTTAGGAAAAAAAAATTGAAAAAATTCGCCCCTCAAGGGGGGGGGGGGGGGGAGGGGGGCAAAACTTGAATTAAAAAAATCTTTCATATCTCAAACAAAAAAACAGATATCCGTAAAATTTTTGCTTTAAAATATAGCTAATATAAATATCTAAAAACCAATTTCTGGAATTTTCGAAATTCGGTCCCGAAGAGGGGGCGGGGAGCAAAACAGGATTTCACATGCGTAAAACGCGATTTCGCATAATCCTATATATCTCAAACAAAAAAAAAACAGATATACGCGAAATTTTTGCTATAAAATATAGCTAATACAAATATCTAAAAACCAATTTCTGGAATTTTAAAAATTCAGCCCCCAGGTGGGGCAGCAGGGGCAAAATCAATTAGAAATAAAGTTAGGCCTTTCAAAATTGGTACAGATAGGTTTCAATAGCCCGCAAGTCGAATGGGGATATTTTCGAAAGTATAAAGTTATTAGGAGGGGAGAGAAGGGGGGAGGGGAGAGGGGGGGGGGAAATAAAAATAAAAATAGAGTTAGATCGTTCAAATTTGGTATATAGAGGTTTTCGATACTTACAAATCGATTGCGGATATTTTCGAATTTCTAAAATTACTAGGAGGTGCGGTAAGGGGGTGGAGCGGTAAGGGGGTGGGCTATGGGCAAAAAACAAATAAAAGTACAGTTAGGGTATTCAAAATTGGTACAGATAGGTTTCAATAGCCTGCAAGTCGAATGGGAATATTTTCGAAAGTGTAAAGTTATTAGGAGGGGCCAGAAGGGGGGAGGTGATGGGGGGGGGGGGCAAAAAAATAAAAATAGAGTTAGATCGTTCAAAATTGGTACACAAATGGTTTTCGATAATTAAAATCGAATGCGGATATTTTTGAATTTGTAAAATTATTAGGAGGGGTGGTAAGGGGGGGCTATGGGCAAAAACAAATAGAAATGCAGTTAGGCCGTTCAAAATTGGTACAGATTGGTTTTAGAGGCCTGCATGTCGAATGGGGATATTTTCGAAAGTGTAACGTTATTAGGAGGGACGGGAGGGGGGGCGGAGGGGCAAAAAAATAAAATAGAGTTAGATCATTCAAAATTGGTACATAGAGGTTTTCGATACTTACAAATAGACATTTTTCCTAATCAGATTTTGTTTCGCTTTTTTTTTTCACGTGATAAAAATTAATGCAATTTTGAGAATTCAGTAATTATAGTAATTCATTTAAAAATAGGGTCCAGCGAAGCGGGCGAAGCCTGCTAGTTAATGAAAAAAAATTAAGCTAGTTATATGAAAAAAAAATTAAGATGAAGCATTAAGAAAATGTATATTTTTATAATAATACTTTCCTTTAAATAATTAAATGATCTCAAAATATATTTTCATTAATTTACAGAATTTTATATAGTATATTAATTTACTTTCATTAAATTTATATCAATATTACATATCTTTCAATATTTTAGGAAATCACTTTAAATTAATTGCAATTTTGTAACATATTTGTTATTTATGAAAAAAGTACTACAGCGTAAGTTTTTTTTTTAACGTGATAATTAATTAAATAATTTTAAAACAAGAATTTTAAAGGACTTTTTACGAGGTAAAACTGTATGTTTATTCTACCTTTTACTGACAATTGCACAATTTTTATTTTACTTTTATTTTATTTTTATTTCCCCCAGAAAATGATTATTTTACAGATAACATGCAAATAATTTACTGATAAAACGATTAATTTCAACCTTTCAAAACTTTTGGAGTGGCTCTATTCAATTTTCTACGCATTAAATAATTAACGGTTGTATAAGTAAATTAAAATAAGCGATGTCGTTAAATAAACAAAAGTGAAAATTATAATAAGTTGTTTGAGTATTTTTCTCCTTACAGTATGTTGTTTAATTTTACGCTATTGCACTTCAAATATTTTGAGTCCAATGATAAAAAAATTTTAATTGTGACCCTGT